>JANZXP010000195.1:34196252-34214372 GCA_027576715.1 Erythroxylum flavicans | reverse complement strand
CACACTTACTTTCATAGGAAATATATCCTCAAATAGTACTGCATCTCTTAACTTTATAATTGGTCCATAAGTGTTAGATTCTTCTTCTTTAACCATAAATCTATAGGCAGCACTATTAGAGACATATCCTATAAAAATTGAATTGACGGTCTTAGGTCCAATTTTCTTTCTTTTATGTTCAAGTAGAGCAACCTTAGTAAGACACCTCCACACTTTCAAAAAATGCAAGTTAGGTGGATAATATTTCCAAATTTCATAAGGGTTTGATTTAGTTTCTTATGAGGGACTCTGTTTAGAACATAACAAATTGAAAGAATAGCTTCCCTCCCATATAAAATCAGGTAATTCGGAAGAAATCAACATTACATTCATCATATCCTAAAGTATTCAGTTTTTCGTCTCAGATATTCCATTTTGTTCAGTTGTAAGCTCATGAATAATCCCAACTTTTGCATAATAATCTCTTAATTTTCCTTTCTAATTGGTTTTCAAGCTCAGCTTTATATTTCATAAACATTTCCTCTGCATCACTTTTTTTCAATAAATAAATCTTAGTAAATCTAGAACAATCATCTACAAAGATAATATAATATCGCATTCCTCCTTTACTCATACAATTCTTAAATTCACCCAAGTCTGCGTGCACCAAGTCCAACAATTGTGACTCTCTTTTGGTCATTGACTTAAAAGGTTTCTTAGAGTGTTTAGCCTAAACACAAATTTGACATTTTTCCATTTCATTAATGATCTGGGTAGATAACAAGTTTAAGCTTTGCCTCCTCTTAATTGACTTCATATACACATACCCAATTCGAGAGTGCCATAAGTCTAAAGACTCAATAATATAAGCAGAAGATGTAGATGCATTTATTTCAACGTCAAGTACAAATAGGCCCCCATTACAAAACCCTTTTCTAACAAAGTTCCCATTCTTAGTCAGAACTAGCTTATCAAAATCGAAGGTCAGTTTAACATCAGCTTTATTAAGCAACGCACTAGAAATCAAGTTTCTGTGTACATTAGGAACAAATAAAACATTTTTTAATGCCAACACTTTTCTAGAAGTGAGTTTGAGAGTGACCTTCCCAACTCTTTGGACAAGAACTTTGTTAGAGTTGCCTATGTATATGAATCCATCATTAGTAGCATCATTCAACTCCTTGAGCAGGTCCTTGTTGGTGTAGATGTGGCGTGTAGCTCCTGTGTCAACTACCCACTCAACTAAATTTCCAGCAAGGTTGACTTCGGACACCATGGCAATAATGACCTCCTCGTTATTACCAACTTCAACCATATTAGCTTGAGGCTTACCAAAGCTCTTCTGGTTACCATGTTGGTACTCTTTTTGATTTCTGTTCCCAAACTGCCGTAGTTTATGTCCTTAGCCTTCTTCTCATAATTGATTCTAGCTTGACAATTGGCAGCAGGATGGTCTGGCTTGTGGCACTACCAACAGTCACCATCAATCCTTTTACACTTAAACTGACCCTGCTTGTTGTTGAAAGACTTGTTTTGCCTACCATTCTTCTTGAAGTTATTAACATTTCAATGTTCTACCACATGAGCCTTAACAGTAGAGACAAGGGTGAGTGTTTTGGTCTTATCTTATGCATGGTTGACATCCTCAATCTTTATATGTCCTATCAACTCCTAAAACTTCATATCTTCTTATGTCTCAACTGGTTTTTATACTCATTCCATGAGGCAGGTAGTTTCTCAATAAGGGCATTAGCTTGAAACAACTTACACATGTTCATACCCTCGGTAAGGATTTCAACAACTATATTTTCATACTCATGTAATCGGTCCATAATAGGCTTATCATCAACAACGATAAACTTTAACCACCTAGCAACTACATATTTTTTAGTACCGGCATCATCTGTCTCATATTTCACTTATAAAGCATCCCAAATGTTCTTAGCAGTTTTGTACTTGCAGTAGATATCAAACAAATAGTTGATCATATGGTTGAGCAACACTCCCCTAATGGTACGGTTATCCTTAGCAATCTTAGGGTCGGGTATTATTACTAGGAATCTCTTGAAATAGTACATAATTGATTTCGTATTGTTGAAAGTAAAAAAGAATTTTCTCAAACCATCTTTTGAAGTTTCTCCCATCTAGAGCCTCTAATCTAGTAAGGTCAGGTATAATTTTTGAGGCTATCGTAAAAGAGGCAGAACCTATGTAGGGAACAGTAAGTGCAAAACGTACGTTTGTCTTATTTGCAGATGGCATAGTTCCAACTTATACCGAAATTAAATACACAGTAGCAAAACAGAATATAAAAATTTTCAACAGCCAGTAGCAAACCCAAAAATAGTAACAATTAAAATAACACAATTTTCGACAACAGTAGTAACGCAACACATAGTTTTTCAACTTAGATTATTAGTGAAAATATCAATAATAATTTAATTGGAAAAGCTTATCTGAGTGCAAGGCGTCGTGAAAAATCCTTGTCCTAAGGCGGAAATTCCCCCTCTACGGTGCAGTAGAACAATAGGATCCGATCCCAGCATTAACATCTTCTCCACTAACTTTGGTGCACTCTAAAGGGCGAAGTAGGAACTATCTCCGAGAATTAATGAAAGCAGACAAAATAGAATAGACAAGATAAAATTATGTATTTTATTGTTTTGAGAGGAAGAGAAGATGTGTTATCTTGTGATTATAGGGAAAACAATGTACACGTCGGAGCTTAATGATAATATTATCATCATTAACAATGACGATGGTAGTAAGTGTTGGTAGGGTCCAAGTTACGGACCAATTCCAACAATCTTGATAACTGAAATGATAACCCGTTTTCACAGTATTCATTAATCACAGCCTTATGTTTTGACAGAGCATATCTCAATGTAAATATTATGCATTTTTCCTTTTTTAAAATCCCATGATTATCATGATTATTTTTGAAATACTGATGGTGTGAAGTTGAGCAACCAACAGCTGCTTTCCAAGCAGGAAACCATAGTTTGCTGGCAAATATGCATTTTGCCATTTTCTACGTCCCATGGAAATCACGATAATCTGTGGAAATACCATCGGTGCAAAGTTGAGCAGCTAACACCTGAATTTTCCGACCAACTCACTTCCGAAGCCACCCTTTTCACCGCTGCTCACATCTATAAAGGCCAATGCACGAGAAGTTCTAAGCATACCAGAGAAAGGAAAACATCTTCAGTACTCTTTTTGTCTTCTGCTCAAAAACCATGGCCAATCTTCGTTTCTCATCCTGTATTTTTCCTCTCTTACTTGTGGCATTGTCACTGGTGAGTTACGGAGTGATACCGGTAGAGGCACGTCGTCTCTTGGACGCCACACTCCCTTTGCTACTCCAGCTTTCTAAGCCTGAATTGCCTAAACTCTTTCCACTTCCCACGGTTGAACACCCTCCAGTACCCGAAATCCCAACTTTGCCTGAATCTGAACTGCCAAAGCTACCGGATGTAGTTCCTGAAATACCAAAGTTTCCACAAATTCCAGAGCATCCAAATCCTGAAATCCCAGAAGTACCTGAATTACCTCATTTTCCAACTTTTCAGGAGGTTCCAAACCATGAAGTACCAGAAGTGCCTGAATTAACTTCTTCTCCACGTATTCCCGAGCTTCCAAAACCTGAGTTTCCAGAGCTACCAAACCATAAAATCCCATATTTTCCGAAGCCCGAAGTGCCAGAAACCCAAAGACACGAAGGGCCAGAGATACCAAAACCTGAAGTGCCTGAATTTCCTTATGCTCCACACATTCCCGAGCTTTCAGAATCTGAATTTCCAGACGTCCCAAATCACGAAATCGCAGAATTCCAAAATCACGAATTGCCAAAAATCCCAAAACCTGAACTGCCTGATTTACCTTTTCCTCAACCTAAATTTCCAGAGGCCTCAGTTCATGAGGTCCCAGTTTTGACGAAGCCTGAAGGGCGAGAAACCCCAAGACACGAAGTGCCAGAGATTCCAAAACCTGAAGTGCCTGAATTACCTTATGCTCCTCATATTCCCGAGCCTTCAGAATCTGAATTTCCGGAGGTCCCAAATCATGAAATAGCAGAATTTCCAAGCCACGATATGCCAAAAATACCAAAACCTGAACTGCCTGAATTTCATTTTCCTCAACCTAAATTTCCAGAGGCCTCAAATCATGAAGTCCCAGCTTTGCAGAAGCCTGAAGTACCAGAAATCCTAAGTCACGAAGTGCCACAGATACCAAAGCCTGAAGTTCCAGAAATCCCAAAACCTGAAATGCCTGAATTACCTTCTGCTCCACGTATTCCCGAGCTTCCAAAACCTGAATTTCCAGAGGCCTCAACTCATGAAGTCCCAGCTTTGCCGAAGCCTGAAGTGCCAGAAATCCCAAACCACGAAGTGCCAGAGATACCAAAACTTGAAGTGCCAAAAATCCCAAAACCTGAAGTTCCAGAAATCCCAAAACCTGAAGTACCTGAATTACCTTCTGCTCCACATATTCCCAAGCTTCCGCAACCTGAATTTTTAGATGTCCCAAATCGTCATGTCCCAGCTTTTCCGATGCTTAAAGTGCCAGAATTCCCAGGCCATAAAGTGCAAGAAGTGACAAAGCATGAAATGTCATATTTGCCAAAACCAATTGTGCTAGAAATGCCCGAACTACCTTCAGTTCCACACGTTCCCGAGCTTCCAAAATGTGAGTTTCCGGAGGTCCCAAGCTATGAAGTACCAGAGGTGCCAAAACGTACAGTTCCTGAACTGCCATTTGTCCCAAAGGTTCCTGAAATTCCAGAACTCCCACACTCCAGCATACCTGAAGTTTCAATTCTGCCAAAAGCTGAATTGCCCGAAGTTCCAAACCGTGAGGTCCCAGATGTGTCGAAAACTGAAGCGCAAAAAGGTCCTGAATTTCCAATTCTTCCAAAGGTTCCTGAAGTTACAAATCCCACGTACTCTAGCATACCCGATATCCCTACTTTTCCTAAACCTGAAATGTCACAGATCCCAAAGTCTGAATTACCCCAGGCGCTTAACACTGAAGTACCAAAACTGCCCGAACTAACTTCTATTCCCAAGCCGCATGGACTGCCATAGCCTGCATACCCAGGGATACCAACTCTTTCCAAGGACTTTAATATAGGACAATCTAGTACTGGGCCTTAAGATTGCTCTGCAATTGAACGTCCCAGATATTATTAATTCTTATTATTATCATGTGTAGGACTGCAGTTTGATTGTTTATTTCAGTGGTTTATATGTTTCATAGTTAAGTTGTTGGGATTTTGGTTTTACATCTTATCAAAGGTCGTACTACCTGTTACAAACGTATACAGATCTCTTTATTTACATGTTAATCTTATTCATGCTTGTTAATTATAGGTGGCTTAAAAATTGGGCACGAGTTTTGTTAAAGAATGGATTATTAGCACATAAAAGAGAGTAACTCTCTTTCCACCATGGTGATGAATAGAGTAAAAATTTGATAAGTCATAAATGAACTGCAAGTTGGTGGCTAAAGCACAAAATTAGTCCACCCTATCCTCGAAGCTCTGAGCGAAATATCAAGTGAAAAAGGAAAAGCCTTGCATGAGTCTGAGTGATATCCCTGAAAGCTTTCTCCGCTTAAAATAAATCAACTCCCACTGAATTTCTTTAATAGTCGAAACAAGACTATTAAGAGTTTCATATAATTTCTCGATGAATATTTCTTTAGTGTCCAGAATGGATAATGTTTCATAATATTAACATGGATATTTGAGATTCGAGAGTGACCATGCTGCTTCTGTTAGAAATAAACTTGATTTTTAGAATTCTGCAATGGCTTTGGAGTAGTTGAATAGTTAAATCATAGTCAATTAAGATGATTTAAGATTCTTTTTAGAGCTTTATATATCTAGATTCAAATAAATCTAATATCTATTCATTTGGAGTTACCTAGAGAGAAAGATAAAGAAAAAGAGAACGATTCGTTTTTTAGTTATGCAAATTTTATTATGTCATTGAAAGTGTTTCCCTCTCTTTATATTTTAGCATTAAGTGGCTTTAAGTTAGTTGGTTTAGAAATTTCAATTGACACTATAAATAGCCATGAAATGTTTCATTTTATAAGAAGAAAGTATAAAAGTTTTATTGCAAGAATACTCTTGTTTCATTGTTTATGTGTTTGTAAGCATTTGTGAGTATCTTATTTTTTCCAACAAAGCGGTATTAAATCCAAGTACAATATCAAAAGGAGCCTCTTTCCACTATCCACAACTTGAAAGTCAATTAAGAGAATCAAGCATAATAAAGGTCATTCTTGGTTCATAAGATATGTATGACATAATCATAAAGGCTACATGGAGCCTTAAGATGTGGAAAGCTTCACTCAAAATGATAAACAAGCCTTAGGGAAGCAAATAAAAAATGATCATAGTGTACTTACCATCATCCATCAAGGTCTTGATGAAGAAATGTTCAAAGAAATAGCTAATGAAACCATACCAAAGAAAGCTTGGAAAACTCTCTAAAATTTAATTGATGATAGGAGTTGAAGCTTAAGAAGGTGCAACTTCAAACTGTAAGTGCCAAGTTTGAGACATTTGTAATAAAGGATGGCAAATCCATTTCAAATCACATCATAAGAGTCTTAGGAGTGGTGAATCAAATGAAGGGGCATGGTGAAACTATGCAAGATCTTCAAGTTGTGGAGAAGGTCATACAATCTCTCTACTTGAAATTTAATTATATGTTATTGGTTATTTAAGAATCCTAAAATGTGAGAAAATGTTCATAGGTGAGATAATTGAATCCTTACTAGCTCAAAATGAAAGGATGAAATTAATAAAAGAATGAAATAATATAACAAGCCTTACTAACAATTTTATCTTTAAAATCTATAACGAATTAAAAAGAAAAGACAATTTATTCGTGGAGTGGATGTGATCACATATGAGGTCATAGACATGCGTGAAGCCAAAAAAGAAGAAGAGATGAAAAATAATCTTCCATTGAAAATTGACCTTAAAATTTTCTATATAGTCAATAAATAGGAAAAGGAATAGGAAGATGCAAATTGGATAAAATAATATAAGAAAGAAATTTCAAAGTCCAAGTTAAATATTATTCTTATGGTAAGCATGACCATTATTCTTAGGATTATTTTTCTAAGAATGAGGATGAAGTAAACTTATAGAAGCCAATGAAGATACAATAGAGAAAACTTTACCATTTACATTAAAGGATGAACCAAAACTTAAAAAGAGAACATGTTACTTTGATAATGCAACAAACAATCATATGACAACTGATAAAAACATATTTGTTTAGTTAGATTCTAAAGTGATAAAGACTATACATTCTAGTGATAATACAATAGCAGAGATCAAAGACAAAGGTCTGATTTTGCTTAAGACAAAAGTAGGTGGTCATAAGCTTCTATCCAAAGTTAACTTTATTTATAAAACTAAAGAACAATGTTTTAAGCCTTAGTCAACTTTTGGAAAATGGTTGTTGAATTCAATTGGAGTGTCATACTCTTTGGCTTTGATATTGTGATGCTAATCTTATTACCAAAGTGACTATAACTAGCAACATGGTATTTTTATTGAACTCACACACTACAGAGGTCATGTGTTTGAAGGTTAGTGCTAATGATTCTTCATGGATATGGTACATGAGGAGTGGACATTTGAATTTTGATGCATTGAAAGCTTTAAGAGAGAAGAAGATATTAAGAGACATTTCAAATATAGATCATCCTAAACAACTATATGAGGTATGCTTTCTTAGAAAGCATTCAAGGGAAAGCTTTCCGAAAGAGTCACTTTCAAGAGCTACTGAGCCACTCCAATTTGTTTGTGTATATATTTATGATCCTATTATCCTCCATCTTTTGGTAAAAGCTCTTACTTTATTCTCTTTATTGATGATTATAGTAGAAAGACATGGGTGAAATTTCTAAAGTATAAGTCTGAAGCTTTTGATGCATATAAAAAAGTTAAACATTTGGTAGTAAATTGACTTTGAGATTAAGACTTTAAGAACTAATAGAGTTAGAGCATCTACTTCCAATAAATTTAAGAGCTTTTGTGACGTGCATGGAATTTCTTGTCTTATTACATTATCAAGATATGCTCAATAAAATAGAGAAACTAAAAACTGAATGATCCTAAATATGATGAGAAAATTTGCTAAAAAGCAAGATGATACTTAAGGAGTTTTGGAATGAAGTAGTTGCATATATAGTTTATCTCTTAAGTTGTAGTCCTATAAAGAGCTAAAAAGAAGTCATTCCATAAGAAGCATAGAGTGGAATGAAGCCTTTTGTATCACATTTTAGAGTGTTGTCTCTATTGCATATGTTCTTCTTTTTGATTAAGAAAAGTCTAAAATTGATGACCAAAGTAAGAAGTTTATTTTCATAAGATATAATAAGAACTTAAGATGCTATAAGTTGTTTAATCCAAGTAATAGAAAGATTATTCTTAGTAAAGATGTTGAATTTGATAAAGATGCATCTTGAAATTAGAGTTCTCAAATAAAGGGATCATATGACTTCTTTTCATGTTTAAAAGAAAAAGAAGAAAAGGAGGTTCTTAAATATGTCGAAAATAATTTTTCTTTACTATCCTTACAAATCCCATTATCTCAAGAATCATCATCGTTAACATCATCATCAACATATGTGAAACTTTAAGGATATAAAAAATTTAACAAATTTATGATAATCCTAACCTTTTTTTCTATTTACAGATATTGAACCTTTGAATTTTAAAGATACTTGCAAGAATGAGAAGTGGATTCATACAATTAATGAAAAAAATTCAGGGCATCGAAATGAATGATACATTGAAACTTATTTCTCTTCTAAGAAGTCATCATGCCATTGGAATAAAAAGGTGTACAAAATATAAAAAAAATCAAAGGAGATATAGAGAGATGTAAGGAAAGCCTTATTTTTAAAGAATATAAACAAAAGTAAAGCATATACTATAAACATGTATTTTCCCCTATTGCTCACTTAGAAATAATTTATTTATGAATATGATTGTCGAATTCATCAATTGATTATCAAATCAACTTCTTAATTCTTATATAGAGGAAAGAATTATAAAATGAGTAAACATTGAAATATGTAGTTGAAGGTCAAGAAGATAATGTGTTGAAGTTAAAGATGACATTATATAGACTTAAACAAGTGCCAAGAGCATGCAATAGTTGAATTAATAGTTATTTTGAAGAGAATGGTTTCACTAGATTCTTACATGAATATGCTCTTTTTGTTAAAAGGGATAAAGACACTTTTTGGTGTATCTCTGTGGATGATCTTATCTTTATAGGAAACAATCCAAAGATGTTTGAAGAGTTTAAAGATTCTATAACCTTAGATTTTGAGATGAAAGACACAAGATTGATATCTTACTACTTAAGAATTGAGGTTAAGCAAATGGAGAATGGAATTCTCATCACTTAAGAAGGTTATGCAAAGAAGGTGCCTAACAAGTTCAAGATGATAAATAGTAAGCTGGTTAACAATCTTATGGAATGTAGGATTAAGTTATCCAATTTTGATGTACAAAAGAATGTAGATCTAACTTTGTTCAAAAATCTTGAGGGAAGCTCGAGGTATTTAACTTGCAAAATACTCAATATTAGATTATGAATTAGACTTATTAGTCGATTTATAAAGATTCCATCTAAAGTTTACTTAAATGAAGCTAAAAGAATTCTTTGGTATCTCAAAGGTACAATCGATTGTGACATGTTTTACTCATCTTCCAAAATCTTTAATTTAATAGTTTTTGATTTTTTCAAAGATATTTTTTTAAAATTTTTTTTAATTATAGTTAAAACTATATTAACATGACAATGAGTTCAAGGCATTAAGCCTACCATGATATTACAATATGACCAAAAAACTCCTTAGGTAAGGCAATATAACTGTTTGTAAGATAGACAATGAAAAGAAACAACTATAAACACCACTTATGTTTCATTTCCATGGAAAGGCTTGTTCATCATTTCATGTTTATGAGAGTGTTAACCCCTAATGTTCTACACTAAGACTACCTTATTTGGAGAAAGTCCCTTAGTATTTGGTATTTGCTTTCTTTCCTTGCTTTCTTTCCTTTTTGCAGTTTTGGACTACACATAAAAATCTCTTAGGATGTCAGGCACTTAGGCTGCAGTTAATAAAGAATCACAATCCTCTGCTTGTTCAACATTCAAAGAGATGATATCCCCTGTCCCTTGACTAGCCACACAGTCATCATTGGAGTTTACCATTACTATTTGTTATACATACTTAAGCCTAGCATTAGAGGTCTTGTCAACAAAATTCTCAGTTTTTCCAACAGTTGATACTAGACTCAACATGTTGGCCCAATTCATCTAACAATGCTCCAAATAATGGGAGGTGAAGTCATTCACTCCACTATCTAGACTCTCCACATTGTCTGCACTGAATTTGTTAATAATTGTCTGATCTACATTTGCAAGCTGAGTCGGAGATATTATAGCAACAACAATTTCAGTTATCTTAACACGTTCTAAAGGAGTCTTCATATGAGCACAATTCATTTTACAACTTCCCTACGATTGGGAAGTATTTGCAATAACATTTTCATTCCTCAAACCAACTAATTGCTTACGACAATCTAGGCCATTTTTTCAGTAGGAACCCTTAGACTAACTACACCACCATTAATAACATCCACATCACCATTAGGCATATCTATAGTGACATCACAAGTATTTTCATCCTCAACATTATGACTTTCTTTAACAACCTCAACAGGGCCTATATCTAAAACTACACGAGTAACATCATCCCTTACATGTTCCTCCTTTTAACTCCTCATGACTGCCGGTTATGATCATATATCTTATGAGTTTCTAGTATTTTTTCACTTCATGTGACTTCCACGAGTAAGAGATAGTCACATTGTATTTTGTCAACTCTCCATTCTTATCTAATTTCATAATTGGTAAATGGTCCGGAAGAGGAAAATCTCTCCTCACTTTAATGCAGAGCTTAGTGAAACAAACTCTCTCTATACTAGCTGTCTAGGCATCCATGCTTATAGGTTTGCCAGAGCACTTACAAGGTAGCTGAACCCATCCATAGTCTAAAATTTAAACGGAACATTATGAAATTGAACCCATAATGGGATTGTTTAAATATTACCTTAATGAAACTCTATGTCTGGCCTCCATCATTGGATGAACGTGGGTTGCCACTTATATGCCACGTCCTCTGTTCCAAGATTTTACTGATGCTAGCCTTTGTGTTGAACTTGAAGAGAAAAGAATCGTCGTCCCTAAGCATCACTTTCTCCAGCCCTATCTTCCCCCACCGAGCCATGGCCCAATCTTGCACTAGTGAAATAGCCATCGTCTTGTTCCAAAAAATACAAACTATCATCGATGCCCATACCGATGCTCTAGCTTTGAGGAGTTCCACAGGAGGTGTTAGTATGTCATCCTTCATGACATTCTAGAAATGTCTTAACTTTCCCCTCTTGTATTGGATCTGTGGGTGGGATTTCCAAGCTCTGATTAAGGGCTTCGAATTAGGCTAGAGGGATTTCTCATTCTACAAAGAAGGTAGGATTGGTTCCTGCTTGTTAGTCTTTTTACCAGTTGCTGCCATTGGAGTTTTTTTCCTTTTAACCTCAATCAATAGTGCTGGGTATTCTTCAGAAGTCAAATGAGGGGGGTAGGAAGCCCCCTTTCTCTTCCACTAATTAGACCTTTGAAGGCCTACACCATGTTGGAAAGATTAGTAGCAGGGAGAGACAAAGGAGGTCTTCCTGTAAAGATTATAGCTGTGTTTTGTTTGTAAAACTTGATAAAAAATGTTTTTCGTACAATCTATATTTATATACAAATAATAAGTAAAAGTTAGCCATTGGATACAATTTATTATGATCTAAGGGTTGATAATTATAACAGAATGTGTTGTTCTGTTATAACTGAAACTATTTGTACGAGTCATCAAGGAAGCTTTAAGAGTTTCTTTAATGGGCTAAACTACATGTGGGTTTTGTTGTAACATTATTTTGATGGGCTTTAATAACTTTACTAGTTATTAAAGACCCATCAGAATCTTCTTCTCTAACAACCCCTCTCAAGCAATACTCTAGTATAGAACAGAGATTAAGCTTGTTGAGAAGATATGTGGATCGATTCTTAAAAAGTGGTTTTTTGAGTAGATCGGCTAGTTGGTCATCAGAGCTGACATATTGCACTTCTATTTGCCCAGGTTCGACCTTGTCTGGTATGAAATGAACATCTATTTCGATGTGTTTTGTGTGAGGGTGAAAGACTGGGTTTTGGGCTAGAGAGCGAGCTCCATTATTGTCACACCATAGAATAGGAGTGTGAGGAAGAGTGAATTTGAGTTCTTTAAGGAGAGAGTGAATCTAAAGTAGTTCTATCAACATGTGAGCTAAGGCACGATATTTGGCTTCGGTGCTAGAGCGAGCTATTATGGTCTGCTTTTTGAAGCTCCAGAATGCCAGATTACCCCCTAGGAGGACACAACCGCCGGTGGTGGACTTCCTTTTGTCTAGAGATCTAACCCAATCGGAGTCGCTATACCTTTGAAACGACAGAGGTTGCAGCGATAGGCAAAATACCAAGGTTAGTGAGTTCATGCCTTTTAGATATCGTAAAACTCTCTTACAAGCATTCCAATTAGTGTCAAGAGGATGAGAGAGAAATTGACTGAGTTTATTGATGAAAAAGGTAATGTCAGGTCTTGTGTTACACAGGTACTACTGGAGAGCACCGATGATGCTGCGACAGAGGGTAGGATTAAAGAAGGGTTTGCCATCAGAAGCTGAGAATTTGGTGCCAAGAGCTAAAGGAGTGGCATAGAGTTTGCAGTTTGCCATGTGGGCTTTGTCAAGAAGATCGAGATTGTACTGATGCTGAGACAAATACAATCCAGTGGAGTCTCGATAAGCTTCGAATCCTAGAAAATGATTAATGCTTCTTAGTGCTTTTAGAGAAAATTGATGATGAAGCTTGTGTATGATGTTGTGAATCTGCGTTGATGAGCTGCCTGTGATTAGTATATCATCTACATAAATCAATATTAGGAGAACTGAACCTGTGTCATGTCTGTAAAATAGAGAAGAGACACAAATAGAGTTAGTGAATCCCCATTTGAGTAGAGCAGATTGAAGAGTGGTGTACCAAGCTCTAGGAGCTTGCTTGAGTCCATATAGGGCTTTATCAAGTTTACAGACATAGGTTCTTGTGTACGGGGGACTCTGTTGAGGTGGGGAGTTTACTGCAGGGGACAACTTTTGAGTGGTTTGTTGGGAGTGTTAGAATTGTAATGTGTCTATTAAAGTTGACAGAGGAAGACTCGGTATTGGTATGGTAGGTTGTGAAGAAGAGGGAAATTGTTGTGGAAAGGAGAACTCAAATTCATTGAAATGAACATGTCTAGAGATGTAAATGGTGCCATTAGGATGAAGACATTTACATCCCCTATGAAAGAAACTGTAACCAAGAAAGATGCATTTGGTAGTGTGAAAATCTATTTTGTGTTTATTATAGTATCATAAATAAGGGAAACGGGAACAACAAAAAATTCTGAGATGTTTATATTGGGGGGGGGTGCGATTTGTGATATAATTTCTAAAATGGACTTTAGTGATTGAGGGTAGGAGTTGGGAGGGTATTGATGAGATAGGTGGTAGTAGTGAAGGCTTCAAGCTAATATTTGAGAGGAATATGAGCATGAGAGAGTAAGGTGAGACTTGTTTCAGTTATGTGACGATGCTTTCTTTCGAGAATGTCATTCTGTTGGTGGGTGTGAGGGCAGCTAAAGTGAGGTTGAATGTCGTGAGAAGTGAGAAAGGGTAAGACAGTTTTGAATTCACCACCCATATCACTCTAAACTGCCTTTATTTTGAGATTTAGCTGATTCTCAACTAAAGTTTTGAACTAAATGAAAACAGGTAGAGTTTTAGACTTGAGTTTTAGTGGATAAATCCAAGTGAATCTAGTGTATGAGTCTACAAAGATGATTAGTATCGGTGCCTAGTAGGTGAAGGAATGGGACTAGGGCCCCATAGGTCAGTGTGTATAATTTGTAATAATTATGTAGTTGTAATGTCATGGCTTTGGAAGGGTAGCTGGTGGTGTTTACCCATTTTACAAGCATCACAGAAACGAAGAGTAGTAGGATTGAAATTGTATTTCATTGATTTCATAACATGACGTAATACAATAGAATTGGGATGTCCTAGTCAGGCATGCCATACATTTATATTTTTTTGAGTGAGAAAAGCTACAGTGGTGGTGTGAAGGTGAGATCTGTAAGGAAGTATGGGAGTGGATTTAGATGGAGTGTGTCGAGGAGTGGATTGGAGGCTACACAGACCATCCTTAAGCCATCCCTTGCGAAGATTCTTCCCTGTAACTTTGTCCTTAAACACACAAGAAGAGTCGATAAACTCAACAATAATACCATTATCTTTTGTTAGTTGAGAGATGCTAAGTAGATTTTTTGAAATGCTAGGAACTCATAAAATATTGGATAGTGAAAGAGGTTTACTGTTATTGAATGTAAATGAAGAAAAACCGGTATAAATGATAGGAAGATGATTACCGTTGCCTACCGTAAGAGCGTCGGACCCATTGTAGGGACTGTTGAGAGATAAATTGCCAAGATCAGCAGTGATATGATTAGTTGCACCACTGTCCATAAACCATCTAGGATCTGTAATGGGATCACGTTGAGATGTAGGGGAAGGTTGATGTGCAAGATAGGCATGCTGTGGATGGTGAGAGGTAGAAGATTGGGATTGAGGGGTGTGACTAGGTCTGGTATATTGTTAGGAAATATCAAAACATTTGTGGCATTTGAATGCATCATGCCCTGGTTTGTGACAAATTTGACAGTATAACCTGTTAGTTCTACCCCCTCGACCACGACAACCCCTTGAGCCTCAGTGGGTTTGGTGTCCACCTGGTGGATAGCGAGAGTCTCAATTGAAGTTGGCTACGTTAGCTGATGTAGTGGGGTTGGACAGGTTAGAGAGAGCAAGTTGTTGTTCTAGGCGAGTTTCATGCATCATGAGGTATTATTGGACCTCTTAAAGTGTAGTAGAAGTCATAGTATAGGACAAAACACATACGACGACATCATAGTCTGTGCCTAAACTACTGAGAGTGCTGAGAACAAGTTCTTTCTCAGATATGGGATGCCCAACAACTCTAAGAAAATCACCAATAACTTTGATTTTCTGGACGTAATCAGGGATGGAGAGAACACCTTTTTGTATAGTGGCTAGTTGTTGCTTTAGCTGCAATACTTTAACAAGGGAAGTGTGCGTGAAGAGATTAACTAGGATTTGCCATAACTCTTTGGAAGAGGAGGCATGATTGACTTGCCCAATCACTTGATTACCGATGGTGGTGAGCAATTAAGATAAGAGAAGCTGGTCTACACGGAACCAGCATTTGTAAGCTGGGTTCTTAGCAGGAGGAGAGGCATCACTGCTGGAAGGAGATGAGGAAGAAATTGAAGGGGAGGAGCCTGATCCAAGATGAAATGCTCCAGATCTAACGTGTGTATAGCAACGAGGACTTGGAGTTTCCAATTGAGGTAATTGTGTTGATCAAGTTTGAGGGGAAGGTTGAAGTTGAGTATTTTTGCAAGGGCTGGAAAATCAAGGTTGGATGGGAAGGGACGTGAGTCAAAAAAAGGCCTGATACCATGTAAAGATTACAGCCGTGTCTTGTTTGTCAAACTTGATAGAAAATGTTATTCATTGTAGTGTATATTTATGTACAAACAATAAGTAAAAGCTAGCTATTAGATACAATTTGTTATGATCGAAGGGCTGATAATTATAACCGAATGTATTGTTCTGTTATGGCTAAAACTATTTGTATAAGTCATCAACAAAGCTTCAAGAGTTTCTCCGATGGGCTGAACTGTACGTGGGTTTTGTTGTAACATTATTTTGATGGGCAGTAAAGACCCATCAGAATCTTCTTCTCTGGCCACTTCTCTGGGTCTCTTCCCTGTTATACAACTGTCGGCTTCTCCTATCCCTCCTTCTCTCATGACCGATCCATGGCTACTCCGTCCAGATCTCGCCCCTCACCTGTTGTTCCAGTCCAGATCTCTCCTCTTAATCAACTGTCACAGTCCAGATCTTGAAGCGTGAGGCTATGACGCCACAACAAAAGAGAGATCTGTGACGCCGCTAGTCTATATCCCTCCTTCTCTCGTCCCCGATCTGGAGGTTATTTTACGCCCCAGTATTGAATTCTGTCTACAAAGTTCTCTCAAGCAGCGGAGAAGCTTCCCAAGTTCTGTTAGGCGACGGCAAGCCGCAAAGATAGATTTTGTCAAAGATCTTAATTATAAGAAAAAAGTACTTATGGGTTATTTTCTTTTCTAGATAATGCAGTCTTTTGGTGTTCAAAGAAATAACCCATAATCACACTCTAAGCTGGAATCAGAGTTTGTTGGAGCTACTTCCTGAACTTATCACACTATTTGTTTCACAAGGTTATTGAAAGATATTCATTTAGAGCAATTTCAAGCAATAAAGTTCATGATTGATAATAAATTCTTTTAAACCTTAGCAAAGAATCCATTATTTCATGACAGTAGAAAGCATATTGACACTGAGTTTCATTTTATTCGAGAATGCATTGCTAAGAAGAAGATTAATTTGGAGTTTATAAAGTCCCTTTATCATCTTTCTAACATTTTTACTAGTCCCCTCAAGTATGATGTTTTTCAAAAATTATGGATAATCATTAGAAATATGCAAAAATCAAGTTCATAGGGGAATGCTTGAAACAAACTTGAAATTTAAAATTCTACAGAGAATTTGAAAGAATAGTGGAATTGTCAATCGTAATAAATTCAAGTGATTTAAGATTCATTTTAAAGCTTCCTGTGTCTAAATACAGACGAATCTAGCATTAATTCATTTACGGTTATTTAGAGAAAGTTATAGTAAAATAAATATAAAATGGCCAGTTTTTCCGTTATCCAAATTTTATTATGTCATTAAAAGTGTTTTCCTCATATTTTAACATTAAGTGACTTTAAGTTGGTTAGCTTGAGATTTTCTATTAATACTACAAATAGTTATATACTATTTTATTTTATAATGTTGCATGTGCATGTCTTGGCCTTTTCAAATAAGTCCAAAGTGATTCGCTATTGGTTGCATGCGTCTTCCACTTATTTAACAATAATGGCTACCGTTGCATGCCTTGGTCTCTTCCATTTTGTCAACAATAATGGCCACCGTTTAGAAAATTTTGGACAGATGCTTGAGACTTTAACTTTAAATAGAAGGGATAGTTGCAAACTTAAAAATACTCACTCCTTCCTCTTCTTTCAGTCACCAAAAACAGCAAAAATCCTCTCATCCTTTCTTCAGTTATTTTCTGTATATTTCATAAGTTTTGAAAGCCTTTTTCTTTCAGTCTTTATACTTGTATACATTCTCCACATATTAGTAAAATTGCTCTCCGGCTGTAGACGTAGGTTACATTGATCGAACCATGTAAATATTTGTGTCCTGTCCCATTTTATTTTGTCCATCTTTATTTTCGTTACTATTTTTCGGGCCATTCAATTTAACCGGTATCCGATCTAAGGGCATTTTCTTTAACAAACTGGTATCAGAGCTTCTCATGTTGGTCTAACTTACCGTATGCTCTGTGGTTGCCACTAAGTAGATCCTTTACATCAGAAAGTAATTTCGATTTTATTGTGAGTCCAAGCGGGGCCCACTGTCTCTATTTTATCTTGTGGGGCCCACTGCTTCGGTTTTGTAAACAGAGTTTAGTTTTGCTTATCGGGCCCACGTTCTGACTTTGTTTGTAGGGCTCACGTTCGTATTTTTTGTGGGGCCAGTTGTCTGATTTCACTTGTGGGCCCACGTCTCAACTTTGCCTGTAGGGCCCGCATTTAGTGCTTTTGTGGGGTCCGCTATCCCGATTTCACTTATAGGGCTCACTTGTTGAAAAATAGTCGAAATATCAATTTTTAACTATTATGACAATAATGAAGACCTTTATTGAAAAGTTTGACCGGGGTATTAACTTCGGTATGTGGCAGCTCAAGATGCAGGCCATTTTAATACAAGATGGGTGTGAGATTGCACTTGATGGA
>JANZXP010000195.1:34167231-34196152 GCA_027576715.1 Erythroxylum flavicans | reverse complement strand
GAAGGGTTGGCATCATGTTATTGAAGCTAAGCCAAGGGATTTGTATGATCTAGGAGATGATCAATAGTCTTTTGTAACTGTAATCTTATGGTTTAAGAAACTTTAAATTTTGTGATTGACCTCTTTTCTAGGGTATATGTGACTATTAATAATTTCTTAGTTGCTGCATAATTTCCTTTCTTTTCTCTCTTTTGTAAAATTTTGAACTTTTTCTATTTGATTGTAATTATCTGTTGAGTGATTTTTTTCTTTTTTTGGACAAGTTTTTTTAGTGGAGGATCATGAATTTCCAAAGTAAAAGGACACAGGTTTTACTTGGTCTAATAACTCCTATACCTTCAGATTCTGCACCTTCTCAAGAAACAAAATTAGCAGCACCAAGCTCTTGTATTCCTTGTCAATCGCCAAAAACACGACCAATGGGTGTGTCATCTTCTTTTCAACCATCAAAGAAACCAACATTATAATCAAAACGATCAAAAACACAAGCAGCATATCCATTCTCTTCTCAACCATCAAAAAATGTTGCTCAATCAGGAGCCCCAAAAACCCAGTCTACAGTGGCCCCAGTGAGACCTCCTCAACTTGGGTATTCTTCTGAAGGAGTAGAAAATATGGACGAAGAAATTATGTATGAAAATAGTCAGCACGCATCTCATCCTAAAATAAAGAAAAAGGTATATCATCCAATAATTAAAGTTGCATGGACTGACAATATACCAACCGAACCAGATGAGGTAGTCTACATTGAAGGTAAACTCTTTTTTTTGGGACATAACTATATACTTTCACTAAATATTTATAGAAATTTGATAATGTCCTTGTCTAATTGAATAGAAGTAAGAGAAGGAGAACCTCCTAAGCGTGGAACAATGAGTGGGGCAATATCCTCGATGCATGTTTGGCTTTTTCCACCTAGTCGGAGAATTATAGTTGAGTTTAATTAGTTTGACCAACCAGTGAGAAAGGGAGGTCTTGTTTTTGTGCATTTCTTGTCTGATATTGCTAAAAATAGGTCTTATTGTCCTATTGGAGAAAATAGTTGGAGGCAGGTTGACAAGCATTACAAGGAACAGATTGTGAAAGCTGTTCAGGTATACTTTGACACTTTATCTTTGTGATTTTTGTAAACTATTCAATTATATAGTTAGTTTTGTTCATGATTTCTTGTAATTTATAAATGTAGGAGAAATTTTAGCTACCAAAATGTGTTGAGATCGATAAAGGATTTCTAGCACATGTTAATAAACATTGGAAACAGTATAAGTAGGGGCTTCAAAGCAAGTATTATTTACCTAATCTCACGAAAGAACAAATAACAGAAAATGTGTTTGACAATGTAGTAAAAGAGCAATGGATGAGATTGGTTTCTTATTGGTGTTCATCTAAGTTTGAGGTATAATTACTACCTTGTATGTAAAAGCATGTCCGTTAGCCCTTTTACACTTGAAAATTAATTGAATTTTTTTTATTTCCCAGGAACTTTCTAAAATTGGAAAGAAAGCCCAAGCATCTCAAGATCATGTTCATACTACAGGTTCTAAAAGTTTTGCTCAGAAGAGAGTTGAATTCATAAGTTCCTTTCATTATTTGGTTAAGACATTGTGATCAGCTGACTTTTTAAATTTGGTTGTCTTCATCATATTGGTACTAAAGCTTAGTTTTCTTAAATTGCTTGTATTAGGTGGATGAAAATGGAAGAGAACCAAGTGCTTACGAATTTTAGAGAAGCACACATGTCAGAAAAGATGGAGGGTCTGTGGAAGAAAGCACAAAGTTACTGTTGGTATGTATAGTTAGACCATAAGCCATATTAATTTATGAACTTTTTTGGATTTTACAATATAAAGTTTATTTATGTTTGTGATATGTATAGGAGACTATTAACACTAAGGTTACAGAAATTGCTCCCCAGTCACAAGAGAATCGTGTGGAGATTGAGAGTCAAGTCTTTAATAAGTATATGTAATCTGCTAGTAATTCTAGTTCGTGTGTAGTTGGTTATGGTTTTGGGGTTACTAGAAGCAAGGTGTTTCGTCTTGAAGGTTAATTGAAGGCAAGTTATTGTGATAGCTTTGGTTGTAGCTCCGATGAAGTGGGATATGTTAAAATGCAATTAGATGATGTTGTAAAACACAATGATGAGATTATTTCCTAACTCCAATGTAGGAATAAAGCACTTGAGAAAAAAACTAAGGCACTCGAGAAAAATGGAGAACTTTGAAAAATGAATGAAGAGTTTAAAAAACGAAATGATATGTTTGAGAAACAAAATGAGGATGTAAATACAAAGAATGACTAGATTCTAGCTAAACTCGATCATTTTTGCTCGTTTATAGATAAGTTCGGGGACAAGTAATGCACAGGCTAGTTTTTATTCTAATTTCTTACGTTTTTTTTTGTTCTTTTAATTGGGGAAGGGGGGCTCACTATAAGAATTTCCTTTAATTGGGTTTCCAAAACCCGTACGCATGATTAAAGGCCAGAGTTTGTTGTGAAACAAGTTGTGTAGTGTTTTATCAATTTTCTATTATGAAAGAGATATGTTTGAAGGAAAAAGGGAAGGGTCAAACCATATGAGATGAGAATTCCATTATGTTCTTCTAGGGGTGATACAGATTGATAATTGTGGACTGATGTTGAAGTCACTGTAGTAGATTCATCTATAAATGTGACCACAATTATTTAATAGATTGAGTTGTTTTGAATGTTGAGTAGCTGAAATGTACGCTCTTAGCTCGTTTGGAAGAGAATGAGTCAAAGGACAAAGTTTATGTAAACAATATGGCTAGAAGATCCTCTAGATTTAAGGTAGGGATGCCTCTGTATGTATCATTAGGTAGAAAAAGCTATGTCTATTTAAAGTTGGAAAGTTGGACATTCAATTTGAGCGGAACTTTCTTCATAAATACCTTGAGATAAGGCAAAAGAAAGGGGAGTTTAGATGTCAAGCCCCTTTTCCTTAATTTTATTGAGGGATGATGAGTGCTGCGGAATGAATGTTTTCACTGAATTAATGCAATTTTGTGCATCCTTCTTTTTTTTCATTTGATAGTTTGCTCTAGACAATGATTTGGTGTCTGTTTGTTGTCTGATGTTTGGATTTAATAGTCATATTTGCTTTGTTATCCTTTGGTGCTTTGTCTGTTTGTTCTTTATTTTGATATATAGCCCAAGAAAATCCACGAGATCAAAGATTTCCTTCTCATTGCTAGAAGGAAAGATGCAAGTTCTATGAAGATCAAGAGAAGCAAGGATGTCGTGAAGTTCAAGGTTCGATGCTCTAAGTACCTCTACACAATCTGTGTCTTTAACTCTGAGAAGGCTAACAAATTGAAGCAATCGCTTCCACCAGATTAATTCATAAACCTCATCTGTTAGGAATTTTGTGTAAAGGTCTTCATTTGACATTTCACTACGTTCTGGTCTTGGAGATTGAGGGAAAAAGAATGGATATTTCTTGGTTTAGTAAAAATACGTTGCTTCTGTCAACTTATGCATTTGTCAATTTCTTCTTAGTAGGTTTGACAACTTTGCCACTAGTTAACCTGTGTAGTCTAACTAATAATTGTCTCTTTGTTCCATTATTGCAGGTTTGAGTGTGCAAGATATGTGAATATGGGCGACTTAGTTCAATATTATCAATCTGCTTTAGGGAGGATATTGACAAGAATTTTGCTACTCATTTTACTGTTGAAATGCATTGTAGTGTATTTTGGTTGAATCTTCTTATTGTTTCAAATATGAACTGTTCATTAATGGGATTCTAAGCTTTGAAATATTGTATGGTTTTGCCACTCACAAGGTGAAGTATGTGAATAGTGTGCTTTCTTAGATAGAAATGGACTCTAGAATGAATCTATTTTAGCTAATTTGTGCTATCGTTTACATATAAATTTGTGTAATATAATATTTATTAACAAAAGTGTTAATTTATTATAATAATATACAGATAAATATATATTTTAGATTAATTTGTAAAATTTATTATAATAATATGAGTGATCTTAAAAAAATGCACAAAGCAAATTATACGCTTATTTTGTGGAGTTTTTTAACATAAAAAACTGTCTAAAAGTGAAAAATATCGACAAAAACAGCATCTAAAAGCTTACATAAAGCCTCTAAAATAGCATTTATATGTCTAAGAAAACTGTCGAAAATGTATGTTTTCGACACATATATGTGTAAATAGATTTTTGATGGTTAAATGAGTAAAAAATGTATGTTTTTTCAACACATTTATGTGTCTACGAAAACTATCTAATATAGATTTTGTAACACTTGTTTTTTCGACACTTTATAAAGCGTCTAAATTATTTTTAAGACATAAAAAAGCATATAAAAACTCTACTTTTTGTGCCTAAAAACTTCATATTTTGTTATAGTGTATATACACACACTTACCCCTTACAAGAATTAATAAATCTTTCAGGCATGACTCTTACCCTAATGCACAGAAGATGTTTGGCATAATCTTTTAAAATAATAAATCTTCGACTCTTTTACCAATACTAAACACCTATAAGACACATACAATTTGAATGTTCATTAACATTTTGGATAATATTGGCATCATTGAAACTAAGATTGAAATACTTATTTCGTATTTATGCATTGATAAAATGTTTACCAATATTAAGCTTAGCATTTGATATCTGTAACTTCATCTTATCATTACAACTGAAGCAATTAATATAGGGAATTATACATATAAATCATGATATAAATAAAATGAATTACAATCAATATACCATATATAATAATAAATATTAATATAGTTTAACCATTAAACATGTTGATTTCTCTTGATAAAAATGAGAATATATCCTTTTAACTTCTGCTAAATTATCAAAATAATAATAAACAATATTTTTTAATTAATTAACAACACCTTTACACTCTTCTTATGTCTAGTATATACCCAGTGCATAAGTAACAAAAGCTACATATATTTTATTTATGTCCATATTTTTTTAAAACCTATTACAATATTATCATAGGAATACATTAATATAAGATAGCATATACTAATAAAAAAAGATATCAAGTACTTCAAAGTTTAAGAAAATTTTGTAGACTAATCAAACTTCCTCCTAAAATTTGATGTGCTTTACAAAGTATATTCGCTAGCAAACCAATATTCCATAATTCTCTTATTGAATTAGAATATATTCCAACATATAACATGATTAATTTAAATTCCCTTTACTCTCCATATTAGTTTAACATCTACATGGTTCCTAACCTCGTACACATCTATCTCAGTAAAGATATAACTATATCTTTACCTTGTTTTGCAGTTCACCCCACAATCATAAATTATGGTTTTATATGATTTCTACATGTTTTTCTCATTGAATTTCTTTAGTTTCTTCTGACTGGATAGGACTAATGTTGATAGAGGCCTATATTACCAATTGTAAGTAATGTTATTTTAGTACCAAAATTGTTTTAGAAACTAAAACATATTCAAATTAGTGAAAGTAACCTTTATTATGATTTGAGAGACGTCAACTTTCATTCCTTAAACTTGCTCTTTATTTTTTCTTTAAATAAATTATTTTACATTAGCTGATTCAATAATTAAGAACAATCACCCTAAATAATTGCAAAAATATAAATGATAATTTAAGATCATACCAACTGAGAAAATTAGTTAAAAAAGGACTTTGTATTTAATCCTTCACTTTACTTAATCACAAATTAATATATGCACATCATTTGTTTCACAGATTATTCACAAACAAACCTCGATATCAGAGGGCCTGACGTTATCAAAGAAGTAAAGAAGAGAGAGTTTAATGGAAGACGTCATCGGAGAAATAAAAAAGAAAGAACTAAGGGATAAAGGACGAGAGAAAGATGGGGAAAGGAACAAATTCGATAAAAAATCTAAGAATGACAAATCCAAAAATGGCAGGCAAAATGATATATTGGGGGAGATGTTACCAGAGAAGAAGTTTTTTTGGGACAAATCCAAGTTATTTGAACAAGTTGCTGAGATACAAAGTGAGGGAGGTCACTAACGTTACAAAAAAGAGAAAGATTGATGGAGAACTAAAGAGGGGACAATAAGTGTAAGCAAATGTAGGGAAAGAGAAAGATAAGGAAAAGAAATAGATTAGGTTAGGTTAATTTTTTTTCAATTTTCTTTTGACCTATTAATATAAATATTAACTAAATTAATTTCTTATGCTAAAAATTTATGCCACTTGCCATCCAAATAGAAATTAAAATAGCTAACGTGGCTTATTACGTTACTCCATAAATAGAGAGTCTAACGATAGGCTATTTTTGTAAAAAAAAATTAAAAGTTCAAACATTTTATTGTCACATTTTATTACAAAATTCAATAAAGTTCAAGATTTTTTGATAATTAAGCCATAAATCAATATGTAATTATAAGGTTGTTATATGATTGGGAGTTTAGACTAGAACCTAAGTGAAGGAGGATCAATAATTATTTTTGATAAGGTAGATCTAAATTTTGAGTTATAGATAAATATGTAAGATAGGAATTAAACTAAAGTATAATTAAGTTATTATAGAGTTTTTGGTTTCAATTTCAATGAATCATTAATACTTACTAATTCAAATAATAATTACATAAGGATAAATAATTTGATGAAGATCCAAGAGATGGTGGACATTTATATAACACACAAACATATGGTAGCTTCTAAATACTGCAAATAAATTATAGAAAAAATGTAATTGATGGGATGTATATTGACTAAATGCTAGTGATAGACCAAAAGCTATGAATGGTGATGTTGGCCAAAAAATAATGATCATAGAGTATATAATGAAGGTTGCCATCATAAAGTTGAGTGGATCCAAAAAAAATAATAAAAAGATGAAAATTTTAGATAAAAAAGTCAAGAATGAACAAAAAAAGATGAAAATTTTAGATAAATTTTCCTAAAAACGTCAAATATAAAAGTTTATAAAAATATGAGAACACTAATCACAATAACAAATGATGCAATAGCACAACAGCAATTATGGATAATCAATAACTAACCAACGTGAGATTCAATATTAAGCCGAACTGAACACAAGTATTTATAACATACTATGCATTACAACAATATTAATTACTTATTGTGGTAAGTCTAACACTTAGGTAACAAAGGAGCTTTAACAGTATAAAATGATATATCCTCACCGATTCTTACATGTACTAGTTACTCTATCTAATGAATACACTTAAATTAACAATGCATTTTCATATGAACTGATTAATAACTGAAATGAACACTACGACTTTAAATATTATAGCAAGTTAGCTTGATAGCTCCACGCATCAATAAAAAGAAAATAGAGACGTTGATCTAAGGACATGTAAGTTGTCAATTTGACTAAAGATGTAAAGTTCAAAGTAAACTCATATATAATATCAAGACAATTATAAGACCAAGTGGGCAAGAGAAAGGTAACTCATAGACAAGTTCTTTAATCATCATAAGAAAAAAAATTTCTTAGTTGAGTGTACACTAACCATTCAAATCTTAACTAGTAACAAATATCATAAATCCATATACTATGATAACCAAGTCAACTATGTTTTGAGTTTTTATGGTGATAGTCATTGTTGTAACAGAATGCATATACTATGATCTTTAAGTTCAAATATATTTTGAAATTTTTAATGGAATATATCAATTTTATAAATGAATATATACAATATGACATTTATTTTTCCAAATTAAATGAACGTATACAATGATGGTATGGTCATATATTGATATTATGATAATATTTTTCAAAATCATGGCTAAAAGTCAAACTTACCACTAATGCACAAATCTCTATTGTAATAATGTCAAAAACTTATTCTAAATTTTTTAATGCAACTATTGGTTATCTCAAACAAATAATACAATAATGAAAAGGGTATTGTCTCATGAGGTTGTTTTATTAATTACAAAAATTAATCTAATTGAAAAGAAATTTGAATAATAGAAAGAAGTAATTCAATAAAAATATTTTTAAAATATTTAAAAACAAAATTGTCATATTAAACGAATTTAGGACTTTTGATTTCACCAAATTAACCCTACTTGATTCATCTAGTTTAATCAATCAATGAATACTCCGTATGTTATCAGTGAATTTCTTTAATGTGATTTGTAATCTTTCTTAAGCATTAATAACAAATTCTAACAAGCAAATTAATGAAATCTCTGTGATAACTATGAACTTATGAAATTTATTAAGCTAAGAATTCATAGTAGTCCATATAATTTAATAAATATCTCTATCTTATGAAAATAATATAATATTTCAATTATTACTTTTTAGTCTCAAGTTGAATCATAACTCATGCGATTCTTGATCAGGCAAACACAAATATTAGTCATAAAATGAAATAGTAATCATAGAATTGGAATAAAACATCAATTTAATTAAAATTAGTCGAGTTCAAGTATTCATAAATCTAACTACATTATAGCCCTAAGGTATAATCAAGTTATTATAGAGTTTCTGGTTTCAATTTCAATAAATCATTGAGACTTATTAATTAATTCAAATAATAGTTGTGTAAGGATAATTAATTTGATAAAGATCCATGAGATGGTGGATGTTTATGTAACACACAAGTTAGATAAACCCATGGTATCTCATGAAATATTGCAAATAACTTATAGAAAAATGTAATTAATGAGTATTGACCAAAATGATGGTGATAGACCAAAAGCGATGAATGGTGATGTTGGCCAAAAAAAAATAATGGTCATAAAGTAGATATTGAAGGTTGTCATCATAAAGTTGACTGTATTTATAAGAGAAAAATTGTGATGTTGGCCCAAAAAAATAAGGGTCATAGAATTGATAATGAAGATTATCATAAAGCTAAGTGCTTTTATGAGGATATATTTACTAATGATGGAGACAACCAAAATGAAGAAGAAACCACTGATATTAAGATGGAACTTAGGAGATCTAAAATAAAAATTAAAAAAAGACAAGAATGAAACAAAAAAAGATGAAAATTTTAGATAAATTGTCTTTAAAAGGTCAAATATAAAAGTGTATAAAAATGTGAGAACACTTGTCACAACAACAAATGATGCAATAACACAACAATAGTTTTGGATGATCAATAACTAACCAACGTGAGTTTTAATATTCAGTAGAACTTAACACAATTATTTATACAATACTATGCACTATAACAATATTAATTACTTATTGTTATAACATTTAGGAGATGCAGAAGCTTCAATGGTATAAAATGGTATTTCCTCACTAGTTCTTACATATACTATCTAATATCTTATGAATACACTTAAATTGACAATTCATTTTCATATGAACTAACCAGGTAACTGAATTGAACTCTAAGGTTTTAAATATTATAGTAAGTCAGCTTGATAGCTCCACACACCAATAAAAGAAAATATAGAGATGTTGATCTAAGGATATTTAAGTTGTCAATCTAACCAAAAGATGTAAAGTTCAAAGCGAACTCATATACAATATCTAGGCAATTATAAGATCAAGTGAGCAAGAGAAAGGTAACTCATAGAAAAGTTTTTTAATAATCACAAGAAATAACTTCTTAGTTAAGTTTACTAAAACCATACAATCCATAACAAACAACAAATATCATAAATCCATATACTATGATAACTAAGTTCTA
The DNA here is from genome assembly GCA_027576715.1 of Erythroxylum flavicans. Taxonomy (NCBI): domain Eukaryota; kingdom Viridiplantae; phylum Streptophyta; class Magnoliopsida; order Malpighiales; family Erythroxylaceae; genus Erythroxylum; species Erythroxylum flavicans. The sequence goes on along the minus strand of JANZXP010000195.1, from coordinate 34,186,503 downwards.
CTATGTTTTGAGTTATATGTTAGTGTTGTAATTGAATGCATATACTATGATCTTTACATTGAAATATATTTTGATTTTTTGTGGAATATATCAATTTTATAAATGAATATATACAATATGATATTTATTTTGTCAAATTAAATATGTATACAAAGAGGTTATGGTCATATATTGATATTATGATAATATTTTTCTTCATGTTATGGAGTTGTTAGTTTGATATCTAAAATTGATTAGGGATGATATTTTATTTTCCATATTCACTTTTATGATATTGATCATAATGTAAACTCCATCAAAATTGAAGAAATTATAGGAGTATATAACACCATCAAAACCAAATGATTAGCAATCAAATTTATTAATAGTTCGTACATCACTACTAAAACATTATGATAACTTTAAGAAATCTTCATTTGAGCATTTAAGCCACTATAATAAATGACACTATATGCATTTTTAATGGAAGCGTTTCTAAATGAAGAGGCATAATCCATATATAAATTTTATCATCTTATAACATAAACATAAACATTATAAAAATGTAAACATCTTTCAACTAACAATAGAAGGGAATATTTCACTTATAATTGAAGAAGTTGAATAATTTTATTAACATATCCTTAAAGATAAATTCATCCTTGAGAATGGACGTTAAGCACCAAACCAATAACAAAATTAAAGTACCTTCAAGAAAACATAAACTAACTACAATGAATAAGAGGTTCTTTAAGCCTAGTTTCTTAAGATGATATTAAAATATGAATATTGCCTAAAAAAACATTAAATTGTCTTTTTACTCATTATAAAGTAACAGTGCTTCCACTTACATATAATATAGGGAAACTTAGCATAATGTTCAACTATCTAAACCTTGGTACAACCATTATAGAGCGTAGGTAAGAATAACCAAGAAAAATGAAAAGATTAAGTATACAGATAAAAAGAAACAACACCTACTCTTATATAAATTAAATAATAGAAACTCAAATATGCATGTTATTTTGTAATGTACCAACTTAATGAAATATAAGACTCCAAACAAAGAATCCTTAGGAGACATCTTACAACAATTTAAACCCTTATATTTAAGCTTAGAAATGGATAGAAGATCACTAGCAAAATGAATTGTGACAACTATAAACTACCTAACTAGAAATGGAGGAATAATGACCAACAAATAGAGAGAAGATCACTAATGAACGAGAATAGCCAAAACATAATTTAGAATTTCAAATAGTTAGTCTATGTATAGTTGAACGTAAAGTTTTTAATGGAATAGAATGGTTTATAATGGAATGAAATGTAAATATATATAATGTCACAAAATTGTTGTTTAGGAGGGATGGAAGGATTCATAATGTAATATAGTGAAATGTTGTTTTGAAGATGGATGTAATGGAATGGAATGTAATGTATGTATAATAATAATAAATGACTATCCTACCCTTGATAGACAATAATGAATGTATTGCCTTACCGCTTGTTAATAATGTTAAGGGTATAATTGATATTATAAAAAATTATTGAGGGTATATTAGGTAGTACATAATTATCATTTTACATTCGATCCTGAATCTCCCAAATCAAAGATAACTCATTTTTACTGTATCAGATGAAATAAGATGTAATATAAAACTCCCTCCTTACATCTTATTTCATTCTATTCTATTATAAACCTTTTTCTTAAAAAAGGAATAATATTACAATTCATTCTATTCCAAAACTAACCGCCCTACTAAACATAGTCTTAAACTCCATCTAAGCCACCTTGGTGGATAATATGGGACTCTAACTTAAAAAAATTGCCACCACATATAGAATGATTGATAGAACCCTAATTAAAATTTTGTGAGTTTGAACATTAAATTATATATTTTATAAACTGTGAGAACTATTTTAAGCACAAACAAGTTTGCCTATATCTTGGGGAGCTAGAGTGATTGCTTTATCATTATTCAGTAATCATAATGATACATCAATGTAGGATTATTATTCAGTAATCATAATCATACATCAATGTAGGATTATCAGCAATGAAATTTATATGTAAATCTTAATTGGTATAATTCTACACAATTTTTTTCCTTACCATATCAAATTTATCTTAAACACAATTCTAATAAGATCTAGAACCCTTCAGTACTTTAAATTTAACCTAAAATATTATTTCAAATAAGGCAATCAATTACGATCGTGTGCCAAATTGTGTTTTACAATGTTCTTTTTTATAACTGAATGGAGGCATAGATACACTCGTGTTATAGACTGTATAATAATTACTAATACTTTGTAACTCTTTTTAGGGAGGAACAAGAGTATAGATACAACCGTGTTCTTCTTGAAAGCTCCTTTCCATTGAATATGCTCTTTGACCAGCCCATATTTTTGTTCGTATTTTTATCTCTTGATTTCAAAGAAGAACACGTTTTCGACTGTGTGCTATTTCATGTTCAACCAATACGCTCCAAGAAATGCTTGTACTCTTCTAAAAGTAGTTTAGGATGGCATACTCGTGTATATAAAACATTCACAATTGACATTGTTGGTGTTTTTTAATATCGGAATAGTTAACGTATAGTTAAATTGTAGTGTTTGAAATTTTCATTTATAAGTTCATATTAATTATTTGCTACTTGAGAATTTTTGAGGGCCGAAAATCTGCTAAAGTTAAAAAAAATGATTTCAAAGACGAAGTGAATATGCCCACGAGGCATTTAAATTCCTTGTAGCCACCATCCATGTATCAAGCATTTTACTCCCGAACACTTTTTTTGTATAATAGCACGATTATAGTTGTGCACAACTATTAGTTTTTCCTTATGAGTAGACTCCAGTTCACCAGAAAAGGGAACAAAAAGAACATGACATAATATTTCATGGCGCAGAGAAACAAGATCAGTTAAGAACCAAGGGAACTTTATAGTGATAATCAAATTTTATTTATCAGAACCGAATGAATGCAAACGCATAGTGTACATCAATTTAACGAACAATAGTACAAGATGAAGAAGAGAAGGGAAAAAGAAGACCTAATGACGCTCAAAAGCAATATATATAACACACAGTAAGAATTTCAGGGCACAGGCAACCTGGAGACCGCAAGATGCCCATACGGGCATGAAAATATGACATATTCTAGTTTCCAGCCGGTGGTGGGGAGAGGAATGGGATGGTGGGAATAGTAGAAGGGATTGTGGGGAGTGAGGGGATGCTTGGCATTGGGGGCAAGGTGACCTGAGGTACAGTGGGAAGAGTGGGTTGGTTAGGAAGTGATGGTTGAGTACTTGGCAAGGTTGGCAAAGTGAGTTGCGGCAAAGTTGTGGAAGGCAACGGTGGTAAGGTTGGTTTAGGCATGGTTGTAGGCAAGCTAGGAAGTGGTGGAAGAGATTTTGGCAAAGTAGGTTGCGGGAGATTTGGGATAGAAGGCATTGGTGGTAATGTTGGCTTTGGTAGATTTGGCACCAAAGGTATGTTCGTCGGAAGTTGCAAGAGATTGCGAGCTGCGAAGCTAATGTCCAAACTCGAAAATGACAATGCTATAACAAAAGCTAAGATGAAGCATTTCGGGGAGGCCATTGTTTATGGGCGTCAGTGGAGGTTTCTTCGAATTGGAGAGTTTGAACTAAGAAGTTTGTTCTGTTAATTTGGGATGGGTATAATTGCGTTTAATCGTGGGGGCTTATATAGGGATTTGATTTGAGGGCGGCATTGGACTTTGGTAGGTTTTAAGTAGTTCTGAGAAAAGCATTGTATCTCTATAGTTACATTTTGTTGTTGGCTAACCTTGAGCTGCATAAATTCTCCACAAGCAATTGTCAAAATTTTCACCTACTTAGTTGGTCAGATACTGAAATTGGTTTAAGTAGATACAAGCAAGTCAAAAAGATGACGTAGTTCAGCGGACAAGAAACTTTTACCTGGTTTTTAATATTTTCCCAACCACACATCTGGATCGAGTTCGATCACCAACTTGTTTTGTTTCATGCACTAAAAACACAGCATTCTTAGTTTTGTTTCATCACTGCACATCCAAACATTTATCATAGTGTATAACTTTTATGTAAGCTTGTTTAACATATATAATTGCAATACATAACTTATTTATACTATATATGTATTATTATTACTTGTCATATACAGTTTATAATATACTTAGTTCATAATTTTATCACATTTTATATTTTTATCTATTATTTTTATTTATGATATTAAATCATGAAAGGTTATATGTATCATAAAAAATTCATTTGCATAATAGAATTTATATTTATTAAATACAGTTTTTATATTATATATGAAATTAAATAACAATGATTATATGTAATTTAGTTATAAATTGGTGTAATGTGTAAGCTGGATCTACTTATTAAATATTTATGAAGTATTTATTGGTTTTTAGTTATTCTTATGAGCTTTCTAAGGTACTGGGTGCATATTACTAAATTTGAAGTTTTTTGAAGTCTCTGGCTGTTTGTTAGTAAGATATGGTGTCTCTTACAACGTTATTTTCTGAGGCTTGGAAACCCATCAATTCCATCCTATAATCCAACAAAGTTCCCACAATTGACTCAGCAAAATACTCCCACAAAGAAGGAAACGAAAGTATAACGTTGTAGGCTGTCTAAGTGAAGCAGAATTTAGTAGAACACTTGGAATTATAGAGCAAATGGAGCGAGCGTAATTTTGAGGAACAAAGGACTTTAATTACTGAAAATATGAAATACAGAATACGTCCCCAAGTCTAGAGGATTTACAACATATTTATAGCCTTCAAACATTGATTATTTAAAAAAAGGACATTGACAAGTTAAATATAACTGTCCAAATAACCTATAATGTGAGTAACGTCCAGTGCACGCTGTCCAAATAATTAAATGAAATAAATCAATAATCATGTGAGCAGCGTCCAAATGCATGCAAGCCATGCAACGTTGGAGTAGCGTCCCAGCACCTGCATTGCAACATAACCAAACAAACTATCCACCAACGCTGTCTCCATTTTCCAGCATGCCTAAATTAATTCAGACCTTCAATTTGTTATGAAAATGATCCCAATATTAAGTTTTTTTTTAACGTCGCTGATGTAACTCGCCACGATAAATTTTTGTACTTGTCATGTACCTGTCACGTGCCTACTATTTCTCTAACTAGCTAATTGTTAATTATTTTATTAATTTATAAAACATAAAACCTAATTTCCTTTTTTCTCTAGTAACCCACTTACTCTTCTTTCCCCAGCAACCTATTTACTTTACCCTGGTTTAGAAACAAGAAGGTTGGGAAATTAGAACTTCAATAGTAGACTTTCTTAATCCCCTATAATCGCAGCCCCAACGTTCAAGCTTCTTTTTCTGGGATCTTAACAAAATTACAACTGTTGCTCGAAATCGTAGCCTGAGTTATTCAACAGGAGACTTTCTTAATCCCCCATAAAAACAAAATAGGATATGTTTTATTAGGGAGGAGACAAACATATTGAATTTAAGCAAGTCTTACAAGTCCATGATTTTACCTTCTCAGATCAAAATTCATCCCAGAGAAATACGTAGTCATAAACGGAAACAATAGCCGGATGCAGAAACCGTTTTGCAAACCACCTTAAAATGAACATGTTCTCTCAAAACTACTCCTGAACCACAATTTGAACTCTAAGTTCTATAGTATGCATGCAATTGTAACAAATTTATATACGCAAAGACTAAGACCGAAGAGCGGGAGTGAGGTTCTCGAAGCTCCCAATTCTGGGTATTGAACCAGCAAGATGAAGTGTTCATAGGAAAATCCATTTCTCTGGCCACCTTCAGAAGATTCAAAGTCTACAACCATATCGTATACCCTCTACAGCTTCAGCAACTGTCATTTTTCTTTTATCTTTTCAGCATCAACATTACTCTTAGCTTTATACCAACCGGAATAACTAGCAAGTTGCGCAGACTATAAGATTCTACCTTCACTTGATATCAACAAACATGTCGTGAATAACAACCACATGACATACTTCAGACAACAAAAATTCCCCTGGTTGTTTCTAAGAACTGGGAAGAAGCAAACAGGTTACGAGAGAAGGAGGCGGAAAATATATTGGAGCAGAAGAAAATGGGTTCCTGGAGAAGAAAAGAAATTAGGCTTATGTTTTAAAATTTGTAAAAATAATTCATAATTAGTTGCATAAATAGTGGCATGTGATAATTACGTGATAAGTATAAAAGTCTGACGTGGCAAGTCATGTTAGTGTCTACAACAAAAAGCTAATCGTCAGACTATATTTGAATAAATTAAAAGTTTAGATAATTTATTGTAACTTTTTTTAAAATTTACGTCAGTATTATAATATTAAGATAACTTTGGAATTTTTATTTTATAATTTACCTATGCTCTTTTCCCTTTTTAATTTTTTTCAAAAAATTTAAATGTTATATATTATCAAATTACCATTAAGTTTATACTTTTGTAAATAAAAATATAGCTGTTCATTAATATCATATATGATCAGGTTTTGATATTAGAGAATAGATCTATTTTGAATATAAAATATTATGAAAGAAAATTATCTCCATCACTTCACATTATTTTACAAAAAAAAGGACTCAAAAACTTTTTAAGCACAAAATAAGCTAGTAATTCAATTAATAAGGATGTAAAAGTGACAAGAGGATCACACAGTATAAATCACAACAATACACATAAAAAAAAAAGAATAATGATGCTTAAGAGCGAATTACAGAGACAAATGATCTGGTAAAACTCCACTCCAAGGTAATGCCGTAAAAAGAGATGCATACAGTTTTTTGACGATCGTTCTCATGAGTTAGCTAGTTTCAAGGTGGCGAGGATAGAAGTAATAGTAGAATGGAATGTGAGGAGTGAGGATGCTTGGTAACGGAGGCAATGTAAATTTATGTAAACTGGTGGCCGGATAAATTTGCAAGTGAATAAAGTCAATTATAACAAGTTTGTAAGACTTAATATCGAATCTCACATGGAACTATATCACTATATATAATTATTAAACTTAGTTAAATAAAAAAATTAGAACCAAATTTGTTAAGAGATAATTAAATTATTAACCTGACAAAAATAATGTAAATAACTAGCAAATAATAATCAATTAATTAAACATTAAAATTTTAGAGTTCACTTAAAGGGAATTTTAATTACATTACAAGTTTGAATATCTAGGTTAAAATAACAATTTAGTTAAAGTATCTATGCCTTCTTATGTCTAATTGGGAAGCTATCACAAATCGATAAACATTTTAACCTAATCAAGCTCACTAAGCATAGTTAATTTATTTGGTTATCATAGGATATTGTCATTCTCTATCTCTAAAAAATACAATATGTGGACTTTAGTATATATTTTACCTTTCAATTATTCATAGAGTCTCTATGACTGAATATATAATAGCCAAGTATAAATCCAAAATAAAAACAATGAGAATAAGTTTAACTAACAAATAATCCAATTATGTATAGTTAATTAAAGAATCTTTTACAAGCTATATCCCTAACTCTAACGAGAATTTCTAGCCATTAAACATGATGAAGAGAAAATTAAAACAAATAAATCCTAACATAAAGAACATAATAGAAGAAAAGATGAAGAGAATGGTAAGTTGGCTAGGAAGTGAAAGCAATAGGTTAGGCAGCGATGATTGGAGTACTTGGTAAGGTTGGCAAAATGGGTTGTGACAATGTTGTGGATGACAATGGTAGTAATGTTGGTTCAGGTATGATTATAGGTAAATTAGGTGTTAGTTTATACTTTACAACTAATTAGTTAATCGTAGATTTTATGACATAATTAATTAAAGACATTCATATTATATTTACATAGAAGATAATGTTCATAGGATAAATATATTTTATAAATAAAATTACAATGAGATCATAATAATGAGATTCAAATTATATTAACATTCTATCTTTGAATTATTCTTAGTCATTTCTCTATTAATACTGGACATTAATAAAGAAAAATGACTAACATACATGTAATTTTTTCTTTATGAAGGAAGTAGTCAATTTCATAAACTAATACATGAAAATATTAAACAAATTAACGTGTGAGTTCTTATTAAATAATAAGTTCATTAAACTACTTGATTATAAAGATCTTGATAGAACATTAATTACTTGTGTTTATGTGGATTTACTCATTATGATGATTGTTATTAAGCGGCTATTTCACCACAATAGCTTCAACTATTGTGTGAGGTCAACTTAATTGGTTTTATATATTTGCTAACACACCCCCTTAAGTGAAAGCCCTTTGAGCTTAAAACTTGCACAAACTCAATCTACCTTGTGCTGAATTAATTTGATAATAAATAGGTAAGTGGTAGGATTTGAACTCAAGACTGTTTAGTCATAAAGGCTCTGATACCATGTTAAGCGACCATTTCACCACAATAGCTTAAGATATTGTGTGAGATCAACTTAATTGGTTTTATTTATTCGCTAAAAATTGTATAATTGATACTTAAAAATTGAGAATATAAAAGTATCTCAAATATTAATTACTATATTTTGAAACTACTTATAACATAATCTAATTATAGTAGTTTAATTGGTAATACTTGGATATAACATAAACTATATAGATAGTTTAGTAAATCAATGAAAGATTCATCACTCAGATATAATTAGGGAGAATGCTTTACTAGTCTTGGTTATCGGTAGTTTAATAAATTATCTAGTTAAAGTGAGTTGAGATTTGAAAATGATATTTTTAAGTGTCAATTATTGACTAGTAAGAATAGACATGACTAGATTATAATTTCATACTACATGTTTGATTGGAACATTGAACAATGAAATGATTAAATTATACGTTATAATCTTATATGGATATGTTAACATAAACAAATTAGACATGTTTTAATATTTAGATAGTTATGACATATTGGTAGAAGTCAATGCTGATCTAAAATATAAATTATATAATTACATAAGTAAAGATAAATTTAAAAAGTTTTTTAACTTATCTAATTTTAATTATAATTTATAATCATAACATATTAGGATCCTAATGAGTCGTATATAAAAAAAATAAAGAGAGAAAATTAATTTAAATTTAGAGTTAGTTTTGAAGTTTAAGAAACTTTAGTAATAAAACATAAGATATTTGGTTTAATTAAGATTAAATTATAATTAAGTTAGAATTTAATTATAATTAAGGATTTAGTTTTAGTTAGAAAGAAATCATATAGTCTTTTTATATAAAAAGGAAAAAGATATTTGGGAGCTAACACTCCTCTCATTTTCTCCATAACATATAGTTCTTTCTTCTCTCCTATATAGATACCATACTTAAATAGCTCATAATTGACAACTCTAGAAGAAAAGTTTTGCAAGATTACAAATATGGTATGTTTCAACTGTTTTATTTCTAATTCATGTTTTAAAAGTTAATTAAAAAATTGAAAAAAACTTTTTTGCTGCACTTGTAATTTGATCATGATTAAATTTTTAATAATTGTATTAGATCCTCGTTTAATTATTTGGCTTAAATCTATTGCTTGATTTATATTGATTTGATTAAATTTAATGGCTAAAATTTTATTTGATATTGTATATGTTCTAGAAAAACAAGACTTTAATTTCTGGAAAACTTAAAAATCAGATGATTGTCCCGCATGTGTTTTCTCTTGAAAAACATTAAAGCATGTTCCCCTAGTTGTTCTTGGTGTTTATTGTTTATGGAAGAAAGATTGGATACCTCATTGTTTATGGAACAAATGTCTAATGCGTATGGTGCATATTGTGAACATTCTAGTCAATGCCTAGGTGTGTTGATATGGGTCACAAGAAATGGTAGACGCTTGCGGACGCTCTCCTTTTTTATTTTCTTTGGTTTTAAATCTTTATATTTTATTAAATTAGTTTTTAATAAGACTAACATTAAATTAATTTAAATTCCTAACAAATAAAATAAATTTATTATTTCAATCAAATTACCATTTCCTAGCTTCCCCACAACCATGCCTAAACCAACATTACCACCACTGCCTTTCCACAATATTAACCAACATTACCACCACTGCCTTTCCACAATATTGGCAAAACCTACTTTGCCAACATTGCCAAGTGTCGTGAGTGTCCTTTATAGGCTACGGTTATATAATAGAGTATTTAAGGTGATTGACCTTATAACTATATGCATCTTCGAATTCTACATCACGAGCTGGTGCCTATCTAGCTTCTATATTTGTGCCAATTTGCTTATGTACTGAAAATCATCTCTTAAACTATGTAATCAATGCCTAACACAATGTTGTAATAGGTGCCAGTATTGTGATGCTTTCCTATTCTTCTCAAATTTTCTATATCTTTGAGCTTAAGTTTATCTTTGATGCCTTCTACAAAATTGCTTTCCATCAACTTAGCTTCTAATTGAATTTGATTTCACCTCAAATGAACAATTATCGAGAAAATTCCACTTAAATTTGATTTTTGCCTCAATTTATGACCTACAAGGCAATGAACCAAATATAAGAAAACATCATATATTTCTACATAATAATGCTATAAAGATGCTAAATTACAAACTAATTCAACACTTACAAAAATGCCAAATATAAAACAACAACAATAATGTTCCAGTAGAAATCTTATTGAGATGTAAGGTTTAGAGAGGTCCAGTAATATACAGTCTTATCATTAACTACTAGAGAAACCATTTCCAACAGACCCACAGGAAAAAAAGAAAGAAAACTTTTTGAAAACAAATTAAAGAAAAAAGAAGAAGAAGAAAGATTAAAAATAAAAGAAAATAATAATAATAGTCAAATACATAAACAAGTAGCTGTATGAATTAAAAAAGTAAAAGTAAAAGTAAATGTAAAAGTGAAAAAAGATTAAAGATAGGGATAAAAATAAAAATCAAGAAATCAAAATCAAAATCAAAATAAATATAAAAGTAAATAAATAAATAAACAAACAAGAAAGAAAACAGATAAGTAAGTAAAAAACAATTAATTAAAGGAGAAGAAAAATATGAAATAAATCAATAACATGACTAAAGGGGCAAGTATTTTAAATAGAAGTACATAGGGTAAATACAAGACACAAGAAACAAAGAAAAGGAAGGAAAATATTCAGAAGACCTATAAAAGGAAAAAAGTCTCTTTACGAAAAGAGAAGAACTTCTCTATGTAAGATTCTTTATATGAATTATAGTTCGCCAAAATTTGCTATTGAGGTTTAAGTCCTTAGTAAGCTCTAGTAGGGCCATATCATATCTGATCACCTCCCCCTAATTCTTCTTTGATCTTCCTTTTCTTCTTTTACAATTCCTAGGTACAATTTTCTTACATCTTCTCACCGGATTGTCATGATGTCTTCTCTTAATATGTTCAAATCATCTAAACCTTGTTTCTCGTAACATATCATCAATGTTAGCAACCCTCAACTTATCTCCTACTATTACATTCTTGACCTTTTCTCTTCTTATAAGATTGCATATCCAATGGAGCATCATCATCTCTGCCACCATAACTTATGACTATGTATCTGTTTGATGGGCTAACACTCAGTTCCATAGGGCTTGATTGACCTAATTGCTAAACGGTAGAATTTACCTTTTAGTTTGAGTAGCATTTTCTTATCATATAAAACTTTTGATTTGCTCTTCCATTTAAGTCACCTTGATTTAATACAGTGAATTATGTCATCATCTATCTCACCATTGCTTTGTATGATAGATCCAAGATACTTAAAATATGCTTCTTGTGGTATAACTTTTGAACCAAATTGTATCTCCATATCGGGTACAACCTTATGATAGAAAAAGTTTTACTCTAAGTACTCAGTTTTAGTCCTACTCAATTTAAAGACCTTTGACTCTAGCGTATCCCTCCAAAGTTCTAGCTTAACATTAACACCCTCTTTTGTTTCATTCACTAAAACATTGTCATTAACAAACAACATACACCAAGACACATTCCCTTTAATATTCTTGGTAAGTTCCTATTATACAAGAAGGTGTTCAACAAGGATCTTTGGTGTAGCCCGATATCGATAAAAAATACTCAGTATCTCTTCTTATCGTTTTTACTCTAGTCTTAATAATTGCATAAATATCTTAATAACTCGTATATAGGTTATAGGAATTCTCTTAGCTTTTAAACATCTCTACATGACTTTCCTAGGTACGTTATCATAAGCCTTCTCTAAGTAACTAAACTAACCTAACTACAATAAGGAATAATTCCAATTTTGTAGGTCTGTCGTAGTGATTAGCTAATGCCACAATCCTTTATACCCCTAAGCATCTTTAGTGGAAGACTTATAGGTTCTTAAAGGCTACCAAAATGATACCCAAAAATATTGACCAACACATAATGGTTAATTTAGTAGTTAACAACAAAAGATATATAGACTTTAACCTTCAATTAGATTACAAGACTTAAAAACATAATATTTCTTAAGTAGATCATTATACAAATTAGATAAAGTAAAAATTATTCTACCACTAAGGATAAATACTTCAAATTGATATATTCCTTACAAGTTATCACTCATCACATAAGTGTTTGAAATTTTAGGTAAGGCAAACTCATAATTTTCTTATGAAATTGAACTAGCCATAGGCTTTAAAATTATCTCATCTCCACTATTCCAATAGATATGCAATAAGAAAAAATAGGTCGTTAAATTAGGTTATAATAGGCCTAAAGGAATAATTATGTTAACAAACGAAGTGAATATGGAAATTTTCAAAATTAGTAGAGTAAGTAAATCAAGAAAATGATTAAAAATTTTCACCAATTTCTCTTTTCTTTACTAGAATCCCTTCTTCCTTCATTTCTCTCTCTCAAATGTAAGAAAATCATGCCTTTCAATTTTAAATAATATATTATTTTTCTTTTCTTTTTTACTCCTATCTTTTTTATTTTTATTTAAATTGGCATTAATTTTTCTTTTTTCTTTTTAATATTGCCATCTCATACACATTACCATCTCCCTAACCATATTCCATATCGAATCATAAGCCAAAGCTCCATTAATCATAAAATAGGATTCAAATACTTGTTTTTCATTTAGGCTCAAGGTTCTTTGAGAAAGGTAAAAAAGAAGTGGGTAGCATTTTATATAAGACTCAAAGGATTTATTAACGTTCAATGTACAAAGGGTTAGGTAATTTGGCTAAAATGTAAATCCTAAATACTCTTATCATTTTAATACTTGTAAATATTTTGTACGTAATATTAAAAAAATTGAAATACAAGTTCTAAAAGTCTAAAATTATAGAATATATACACATTCCAAAGAAAAATTTTACATGTTGGCTTAATTTTTCACATGGTAACTCAAGTCAAATCAAAGTGTAATCATTTAAATAAATTTGGTTTCCTAGCACTCACAAAGTCAAAATTATATAGTTCCCATTTAATTTTATTATACAGCTAATTTTTAACAACCAATCTTAACTAAACATTATTTATAAACTTATGCTATCAATGTAAAGTAAATAATGAGATTCTAAGTACAAAATAAAAAGAAAGAAAAAAATTAAAAATTAAACCTAAAACACAAAAATACATAAATTGAAATTTTTTTAGTTAGAACATAAAAAGATAAATCAAAATTTAATAAATTCACCCCTACAGTTAAGCATGACATTATCCTTAATGTTAGAGAAGTAACTATATAAAAACACTTATCAGAAACAATTAAGGTTGAGAAATCTCTACCAAATTAATGTAAGGTTGGTGAGATAAAATCCAAAAACATTTAAGAAAAAATTACTTGTAAAAGAAATAAAAAGAGTATAAAACTAGAACTAATAAATGAAAAGAAAAGAGGAGTTAGAACATTAGGTTACCTCTAATAATTACTTCTTTAGAGGTCTTTTAGTTGGACTTGGTCACTATATAGAGCTACATGTTAAAGGAAATTATGTTAAAATAAAATAGTAAAAGTAAATGCAACTATAGTTTAAGTAAAAGTCGATGCACAACACCTAATTGGCGTAGTCAATCTATTAGTTATCACCTTTCTCAAATGTACCTCTGTCTCTATATCTAAATATTTATTCTCCCAATACAAAAATTATACTTTAAACTGTTAGCCCTTCATATAATCTTTAAAATTAAATAAATGATGACCAAGTATAAATCCAATAATTAAGATCAAAAAGAATAAATTCAATCCAATCAATAACTAATTATGCATTAAAATTGAAATATCAAATATAAACCACAGCCCTAAACCAAACTAAGGATTTAACTAGTCATCATAATTAAAATAAAACAAAAACAAAATAATTTTATCATCAAAGAAAGTAAAGAACAAAGGGATACAAAATTGTCCTCAGTTGCATCCAATTTGAGGTGGATCTCCTTCAATATTGCTTCTAATCCTTTCTTAATGTTAAAAAATCCTAAAATTATAAACTAATGAGGAGTGGCCACCAAAAGCCTCTCACAAGCTCTATCCCCCTCTAAAAGATGCTTTATATGAGCCCTAACAAGAGTACTTATAGGTTAAGATTACATAATAGAGTAAACGGATTTGAACTTATAATTTCATACATCTTCAAATTTTGTGTCAAGATTACTAAGCCTGTCCATCTTTTATGCTGGCACCAATTATACTTCTAGATTGAAAAATCATCTCTTAATATTATGTAACTAGTGTCTGAGTCAATATTGTAAACGATTCTTATTTTATGTTGCTTCTCCATTCTTTTTAAATGTTAACTTTTTTAGCTTAATTTGATCTTTAATGCATTCTAAAAATTGTTTTCCATCAAGCTAGCTACCAATTAACTTTTATTTCAACTTGACTAGATAAATATAAAGAAAATTATATTCAAATCAAACTTTTTGTCTTAAATTATCACTTATAAGAAAATAAAAGAAACATAGAAAAACATTATATGATTTAATATACAAGATAATATAAAGATGGTAACTTACAAACTAATTTAACCTTTACAACTATGCCAAATATGGACTTATCACTTCCCAACATTTTCTTTCAAGTTTTTTTTATGTGCTGACTAACTTGACTAACATCATAATCTAAGTATGACCTAGTACAAAACATTATATATGTTAAACATCTAGCAATACTAGTATATGGTACCTTGGACATACTTTAACCTCTATATTTGTTTTCTAGTATGGATGGTAAGTGCCTAGTCTGCGTCCATCTCCCTTAGGCTTGGGCTCGGGAAAATGGGCCTAAACTTGAGTTTGACTAGGCCAGAGGCTACCTAATTTGACATGGTCAATATTTTAAAATTAAAAGTACAAAGTGATGTCATTTTGCTTCCGAGGGTCAGGCCTTGAGCCTAGTGGAGGTTGGGTAGCCCGAGGCTCCATTGGACATAAACAATGGAGTTGAGGTCGGCCTAACATCCGCTTAACCTAGGCCTGAAACATTGACTTCAAGTTAAGTTAGCTCGAGCCCAATTTCGACCCCTATTTTCTAATATTGATCTAGGGAAAGCTAAAAGTGATTTACCAATAAAGTACTCATCAGTTTAGCTATTTTCATTCAAAATTTTTCCAACACCTTCTCAATATTATTTTTTTAAGATAACCATATTTTTCTAAAGCCTTATCCTTACAGATCTCCATTCTTAGTGTTTTATTAGTAGCACTGAAATCCTTCATCTCAAACTCCTTTCCAAATAAGGTATCTAATTCAATCATGTCATGAATTCTTTTCAATAATCAATATATCAACCACATACAGTAGTCCAAAAAATGAACCACCATCAAAACTCTTAACGTACACCCAACAATGATACTCACATCTCATATAGTTAGTTTGAGTCATAAGGGAGTCAAATCTTTTATACTATTGTTATGGAGGCTACTTCAACAGATAAAATTATTTTCTCAATTTATATGCCAGTGGCTCCTTTTTAGGTTAACTGAAACCTTTATGTTGTTCCACCTAAATTTGATTCTTTATAACACCATAAAGAAAATTTATCTTCATATCTATTTACTCTAAATGCATATCCAAATCAGCTATTAGCTTCATCATTATCCTACTAGAAGTGTTCCTGAATACCATAGAGTAAATCTCATTATAATCAACTCCGCTTTATTATACATACCCTTTTGCAACTAATTGAGCTTTAAACTTTCCCCTTCTTTTGATACTATTGGCTTCCACTTATATACACGCTTTTTATGGAAATTTATACCAACTCTATGTTTGGTTCTTATATAAAGACTCCATCTCCTTCACCATAGCTCCCATACAGCTATACTTCTCTTAGCCATCAATAATCTCCTAAAAGGTAGTCAGGTACCCATTAAGTGTGGAAAATATTGAATCTTCCCAATCATATCTACTTAGAGGTCTAAATGTGCATCTTATTCTATCTGTAGCGATATTATCATGTTGTTCTTCCTCTATGGACACATTATACTATATTTCTTCCTCTATGGACATTCTGTGATGTTGTTCTTCCTCTAATATAGCATCTATATCTCTTAAACTAGAATTTTAGCCTCTCTAACATATACTCTAAATTGTTCTAGTTCCAATTGTACTACCTTTAAGCTAGTACTAATCTCTATGATCCTACCACATCTTTTGCATATGTTTCCTTGGCCATATGTTGCTAAACAAATATTGCATCTCTACTAATCGCTCTTTGATATGGGTCCTACTTTACAACTTTAGGATTGCCGATAAAGATACATTTATTCATCTTCAAATCAAGTTTAGCATATAACTAGACAACCAAAGATCTTTAATCCAAAGAAATCTAACTTACTTCTTCTCCATGCTTTCCCAATAAATTTCCTATCTAGCAAAGTTTGTGGTGATCTATTGATGAGGTAACACATAATACTCAGTACTTTTACCTAGAAAATTTTAGGGAGCTTTGCATTCAACTTCAAAACACCTGTCTCTTTCAAATATGGATCTATTCATCCGCTTTAAAATGTCAATCTAATGTAGTGTTTTGCAAATTATGTAATGTCTTTGAATGCCATATTCCTCATTTTTGGCACTATAAATCTGTGTACTTAATTCTATTGTCTGATCTTATATACTTGATCTTTTTTCCTATTTGGTTCTCCATTTTAGCTTTCCATATCTTAAAACTTAAGAAAGACCTTATATTTCTACCTTAAAGTATACTTAGATTTTTCTTGAAAAATCATCTATAATTGCCACAAAATATTAAGATTTACCCAAAAATCACTCTTTAGTATGACCTTACATATTATGATGCTTGCAACCGAAAATTCCCTAAAGTTTGTACTTATTCGTCTTAAATGTCACAGCAGAGTATTTACCAAGAATACAAAACTTGCAAAAATCTAACTTGTCGTATTTAACACCCTTCAGTAAACTCCTTTTAAGAAGTTACGTCATCTCTCAATTTTTAAAACAAGTTATTTTCCATATTATACTTGTATACAATTTTACCTAATATTATTTTATATTTTTTAATAATTATTCTATAATTTATGAAGTTTTATAAGCCCTATAACTTTTTTTGAAAAACAATCTTTACATAAGATTTCAAAGGAAAAAAATTTATGAATACAAACAACAGAATGGTTGTAGAACTAATATTTTGACAAGAAAATTAGAGTCAAGGAGCAAATAATGAAATTATTTAATTGAAAAATAAAATATTCTTTTTTAGAAAATAAATAAATTCATTGGAGAAATAATAGGAATAAATAATACGAATACAGTCCTGGTAAATAAACCCATAGACTCATGGGATGCGTTAAAGGATCAAGTTGAACATGGTAGAATAAATCAACGGCTAAGATTAAAAAAAGCCCTAACAAAGCCATCTTGCTCATGCTTTAACACATCGTACTAGATTAAGGGAATGCTGGAAACTAATTAATATGAGATAGAATCTTTATTTCTCACGTTTACTGAGAAATTATTTAATTTGTGTGGTAGACATTGGCTGCGTTTGGAGGACAACGAATCAGCTAGTTTTTAGCTGATTCAAGTGTTTGTCTCTTAAAAAGATGAATAGTTAGCAGATTTATCCCAAACCTCTGAATTTGGAAAAACTACATAATAGCAGCGTTTCGAACAATGTTTTCGTCATGTGTAACTAAAAAATCAATTATACCCTCTTAAATAAACAAAGCCTAACTATAAATAATCCTGAATTTTTTTATTTTTCTTTTAATTTTAATTTTTATATAATTAATTATAATTATAATTTTATTTTATTTATTTATTTTTATTAAACCAATAATTAAATTTTAATTTTCTTTTATTTTTTATTAAATTAAAAAATGCTTGCACGTGCATTTGCGAGAAAATGCTCACACCCGTGCACTTGTAAATGCATATGCAAATGCTCACGTAATGCAATAATAATGCATTTTTTAATTTTAATTTTTTATAAAATTAATAATAATTTAATTTAATTTAATTTTTGTTAAAATAATAATTTAATTTAAAATTTAATTTAATTTTTATTAAAAATAATTAAATTCAAAATTTAATTTAATTTTTTATTAAAAATAATTAAATTCAAAATTTAATTTAATTTTTTATTAAAGTAATATTAGTATAATTAAAACTAAAATAAAAAATAAAAAAGTCTTGTACACACTGGTGACAAATTCATGCCCTTATAATTTTTTAAAAAAACCATATACTCATAAGTCATTTTACACATTAACAGTTGATACTAAACAGCTAATTTTACCAAACATTTCTAACAAATAACTAATGCAATTCGCTGGTTAAATGGGCTGATATAATCAACTATTAGCTAACATCTAATAGAATCAGCTAACAACTAAAAACAACTAGCTGATTGCCAAACGATAAATCGTTTACATGGTATTCATGAATCACAACCTTATGTTTTGATAGAGTATTGAAGTTGATATCTCATTGTAAATTTCTCATACAGTTTAACTTTCCCTAGATTCAAATTTTGTCACATCCTTTTCAAGCAGGACACTGTAGTTTGCTAAATACTATGCATTTTGGCCCCTTTTTAAAATTCCATGATTATCACGATTATTTGTTCAAATCCTGATGGTGCGAAGTTGAGCAACCAACATCTGATTTCCAGGCAGGAAACCATAGTTTGCTAACAAATATGCATTTTGCCATTTTCAACATGCCATGGACATCAGCATAATCTGTGGAAATACCATTGGTGCAATGTTGAGCAACTAACACCTGACTTTTCCGACCAACTCACTTCCGAAGCCACCCCTTTCACCGCTGCTCACATCTATAAAGGCCAATGCACGAGAAGTTCTAAGCATACCAGAGAAAGGAAAACATCTTCAG
>JANZXP010000195.1:34138547-34167131 GCA_027576715.1 Erythroxylum flavicans | reverse complement strand
GTGGAAGAACCAAGGGCGGATCACCTGTATCTGAAGGAGAGACAGCGTCCACATGCATGGCGGTGGCGTCGTGGGAGGACATGGGTGTCGTGTTATGATTAAAGACCGTCCTTTGATCTTATGAATATCCCAAAAAATACTATTTGAGCTCTGTCCTAACCTGTAGTTAACCCGCAACTATATTATACAAGCCAGCGTGCTTTTATATTGTCCGATAAGAAGTGGGTTACTTCCTTAGCAATAACCAGACAGCGAACCTCATTAGAAATGGAGTCGGCTAGCTGATAAGGGCAAGTGCACTCCTTCTTACAGATCCTTCGGTTTTTCTCTCAGTAGATATCGTAGATCGCTAGATTGAAAATTGCTTTGAAAATCTAGCCATCCTTCTGTGCCTGGAGGCATTAATAATACAATCAAGAGTGGGACTCCAATCATATAAATAGCAAGAAAGAGCAATTTTATGCAGCAGTTGGCTTCAAACCATGAAGGAGTAGACGCAGCTGAAAAATAAGTGATTGCGGGGATAATATGTGACAAAGTTAGAACGTAAGAAATCAATACGGTACGATGACATCTTGCAATGTAATAACTTCTATAATGTGGTCTCTACGCTATCCATAAATGGTTTATTAACTAATAATAAATTAATCTTAATAAATTATCAAATATGAGGTTAAAAATTTAAATTAAAATATTCTCTATATCTCAAATTACTAACGAAGTTTTCACATCGTATTATTAATGGCCAATATAAACAAATTAAAATTTATTAAACACTCTTAATTTTAAAATCTAAAAATTTATATTATCAGTCCAAAATTATATTAATTTAAAATGATTTTTAAAAAAATTATTATTCTTAGTAATTTTATTTTCGCAGTTTATTTAAATTATTATAGATGTGTGTTATAAAGATTTAAACTCAAATTAAATTAAAAATTTTATTGTATACGTAAAACAAATGATTTAAAATTGAAAGTGAAAAGATTATTTAAGTATGACACACATAGACTTAATTATAATAGAGGCCTATGGTGATTGAACTTGTAAACTTGCATGTGCTTAGATTTTGCCTGTTCAGCTTCCGCACTGACTCTGGTTTGCTTCTGGACTAAAAATCATCTCTTCCTAATACGTAATTGATGCCTGAGTCCTGACACAATGTTGTAACATACATTAATAATTACAAATTATAATTCAATATCAATCCTAGCATAATATTACCGCCTACCTGGACAACAATGTTTGAGAGATTATAAACGTCGTCGTCTATAGCCTTGAAATTCCTCATTTGAAACATAGTGCTTCCAAAAATCACTCGTGATCCTTCTTTCTACAAGCACCACTCGTGAGCATACCTACGGAAAGGAAAAAATAAAGAAAGAATAAGATCACTTTCTCTCAAACTGGACCATTCAATCCATTCCCCATCTTTTCATATAAGCGATGACCTGAGATGCCATGCTCTGACTATAGGTTTTTTACGACCAAGGAAACCAAAGGTACATTTAGGTTGGATTTAAGTGATAATCATTTGATATGAGCTATTCCTTAAAACTTGGACAATTTGACATGGCTCCAATTTCTTGATTTCTTTGATAACCAATTAAAATGGCTTCGTACCAGAAAAGCTTGTAAATGATGTGAAATTATTTAATTTGAATTTGACCTTGAACAATTTATTATGTGAAATACCTTCAAACCATAAAAATTCTATCCCATAAAAGTCAAGTACTTCTTCACAATTGCCATGGTTTTGATTGCAGTTGGTTTAGCTTTACCAGCAATGTTACTTCTATTTTTGTAGCTGGCATGTGTTTCTAAAGAAAACACAAGAGTCAGCCAGCGAAACCACCGAAACTACTTGTCTGTACGAGGGTGATGCCGGCGGAGGTGAGCACGCCATTGTCGAAGGGCGATATCACTGGTGCGTCTCTATGATGACACTATCTGGGAACAAAAGAGGAATCACAATCAGAAATTAAAAAAGCTATCAAATTAACATACCCCACTGAACAGGCTCCTTTCCATGATTCGAATATGTGCCTTTATAATCACAAATGATTCAATTTATGAGTACCTTTGACTTTTTGTCAACTGAAATACACAGTTGGCAAAAGGTTACAAAAAAATATAATAAAATATTTTGAGATGATTCATTTTGAACATTACAAAACTTTAAATTTAAATCGAATTTTACTCAATATATTGGGATTCAAATTAATCTTTTTGCCTAAAATGATGTAATGGATTTTGATTGGTTGATAGTGCTCTTGAAGATTTTACTAATAATTTTCGGAATTCATTCATTTGAATTGATTAACTAACAAGAACAAGTATCCATTTTTTATTTAGCGCTTCAATTTGAGTAAATGCACGGATTCTTGTGGTAAGCATCTTTTCTCCTTGTGAAATTATTGAATTTGGTCACAGTCTCACAGTTGGTACATGATGAAGTATCACTAGGTATCTGAATCCTAATCTAAACAATCCCTTTTTTTTTTTGAAATACTTATAGTCTAAATTACGATAATTCAAAAGATAGAGTTGAATGTACCCTATGAGACATACAAATTCCTTTTTAGCCACCATACATGTATAAAGCATTTTACTCCTGGATACTTTCTTGTATAATAGCACGATTAAAGTTGTGGACTACTATTAGTTTTTCCTTGTGAATAGACACCAGTTCACCAGAAAAGCGAACAAAAAGAACATGACTTGCGATTTCATGGCGCAGAGAAACAAGATCAGTTAAGGGAACTTATATACTGAAAATGAAACTTTATTTATCAGAACGGTATGAATGCAAACACATAGTATACATCAATTTAACGAACAATATTACAAGGAGAAGAAAAAGAAGGGGACCAAAAAAAAAGGACCTAATGACTCTCAAAAGCATTATATATAATGCACAGTAAGAATTTCAGGGCACATGCAACTTGGAGACCGCAAGATGCATATACTACTGGCATGAAAGTCTGACATATTCTAGTTTCCAGCCGGTGGTGGGGAGAGGAATGGGATGGAGGGAATAGTAAAGGGGATGCTGATGCTTGGCAATGGAGGCAAGGTAACCTTAGGTACAGTGGGAATATTGGGTTGGTTAGGAAGTGAAGGAAGGTTGGGGAGTGATGGTTGAGTACCTGGCAAGGTTGGCAAAGTGGGTTGCGGCAACATTGTAGAAGGCAACGGTGGCAAGGTTGGTTTAGGCATGGTTGTTGGCAAGCTAGGAAGTGGCGGCAGAGATGTTGGCAGAGTAGGTTGCGGGAGATTTGGAATGGAAGGCATTGGTGGTAATGTTGGCTTTGGCAGATTTGGCACCGAAGGTATGTTCGTCGGAAGTTGCAAGAGATTGCGAGCTGCGAAGCTAATGTCCAAGCTCGAAAATGACAATGCTATAACAAAAGCTAAGATGAAGCATTTGGGGGAGCCCATTGTTTATATGGGTGTCAGTGGAGGCTTCTTCGAATTGGAGAGTTTAACTAAGAAGTTTGTTCTGTTTGGGATGAGTATAATTGTGTTTAATCGTGGGGGATTATATAGCTAGGGATTTGATTTGAGGGCGGCATTGGACTTTGGTAGGTTTCAAGTAGTTCTGAGAAAAGCCTTGTATCTCTGTAGTTATGTTTTGTAGTTGGCTAACGTTGAGCTGCATACATTCTCCACAAGCAATTGTCAAATGTTTATCTAGTTAGTTGGTCAGATACTGAAATCGGTGTAAGTAGATACAAGCAAGTCAAAATGATGACGTATTTGTCTATTGGTGGATAGTCAATATTAATTAGAACAAATATATTGAAGACTCAAATCCATTAAATATAAGTTGATATGCATGTTTTTTACTCCAAAATTCTAGACATTCCGAAAACAGATTAGTGCATTTTGTTGCAATCTTGTTGATTAATTTTGCAAATTTGTTCAACAAATCAAAAATTCGAGTCAACTCATATTAGTGATCATTGAAGGAGATAATAAAAATATATATCTAGAATTGATAGACATTCTTATATAAATATTTTTGAATATAACATATTATCTAAATATTTAATACCGAACTTGAGATTTAAAAGCATAATCTAGTTAGGTACTTTAATAATACAAATATATTTCCAACTATAATGGTAAAGGGGAAATTTTTTTTAAAAAATACAATCAAACAATGTTTTTTTTTTAAAAGTCACACACAATTCACCCCCTTCTTACATGTGTTTGAGTTATCATTTGGTATCAAAGCAAGATTTCACATTTGTTGTGTTTTACGACACATGATAGATCATGGCAAACGATTTGAGAAGCCTTAAAGGGCAATCCGTCTCAAAGCCTCCCTGTTTCAATGAAAACAATTATTCCTATTGGAAAGAGAGAATGACTATTTATCTTCAATTCGTAGATATCAAAATCTGACAAGCTTTCAAAGTTAGAACCATACCTCCTGTTACTGAAAACGTAGAAGTGTGGATTGATGCTGGTAGAAGAAATACACAACTAAATGCTAAAGTAAGACATTATCGCATTATTTCCAAAAGAGTATGAAAAGATATCATACTGTTCTATAGCAAACGAAATGTGGATCAAACTTCAAGTTACCTTTGAAAGAATGAATGAGGTAAAGAAACATAGAGTAACCCTTTTAGTGCATCAATATGAAACTATTTACATGAAATAGGGAGAAACTATAGACTAATTATTCGGACATTTCAATCATCACAACCTTAAAGAATTTGGGAAAGGTATATCCTAATATTAAGCTTGCAACAAAAATTATAAGGTCACTGCCAAAAGAATGGAGACCTAAGGTGACAACTCTAGAAACTGCAAAAGATCTTGACACTATTTCACTTGACTTGTTAAGAGGAAACTTGTCAATCCATGAAGTTGAGCTTAGGTGAGATGAAACATCTTCATACAGAAGAGGAATGACACTAAAAGTACTTGATGAATCAAATCCATCAAATGGTGATGAAAACAACACTGAGTTGCAAATAGATGGAGATGATAAATTCAATTTTATGGTTAGAAAATATGCACGCTTCTACAAAAAGAAGCTAATGAAGAAAAGAGAAGAAAACAAGAAAACTGAAAATAATAGATTCCCATCTAAAGGCAGCACCAGCAGTAGTAGCAATTCATAAAATAATCAAATCATATACTATCACTACAAGAAGCCTAGACACATGAGACCATAATGTCATCTTCTTCAAAAAGATAAAACAGAAAATAGAAAACCCAGAAAGCAAGCTATGATTGTAGCCTAGTTAGATGAGGATTTTGAAAACTTTGAAGAAGAAGAGTCTGAAGAAGTCACCAATGTTTGCTTTGTGGCTGAATCAGGAGACGATAAGGTATATATTCTGACTTCGATACTGAAATTGATGAATTAAGAAATGCATATCATGAACTATATGATCAGTATAAAAAATTAACAGTGAAATATTTCAAAAAGGTAAAGAAGTCCAAAAATAATGATGCATCCTTGACGACTAAGATTAAATCACTAGAATATGAGA
Source organism: Erythroxylum flavicans (assembly GCA_027576715.1). NCBI lineage: Eukaryota > Viridiplantae > Streptophyta > Magnoliopsida > Malpighiales > Erythroxylaceae > Erythroxylum > Erythroxylum flavicans. Next base: position 34,161,618 of record JANZXP010000195.1, on the reverse strand, counting down.
ATAAGAATTTGTTGTCTAAAATAATGTCCCTTGAAAACAAGAAAAAAGTCTTTGCAAAGGAATTATTGGAACAAAAGGTAGGTCGGTTAGAGAAAGCATTGCTTGAAAATGATTATGTTAAGGTAAAATAGTAAGAAGAAAAAGTTGCTTCTCTAGAAAAAGATCTTACCAATTTTGTTGATGGAAGGAACAATCTTAATGCATTACTTAGGAATAGTAAAGTTGTTTTTGATAATACTGGAATATGATATAATAAAAATAATATTATTAGGTCATGCAAGAATGTCTTTGTTAAATCTAGTAGTAGCCATATTCAAAATAGTAGGAACTTGATAAATAACAAAAATTACAGTAATTCTCATTCATCTATTTTGTGCAATTACTGTGATAGAAATGGTCATATTAGTCATTTCTGTAACTTTTGAAAAATGAAGAAATTATCTCAGATGTATGTTTGGAGACCGAAGTCAAACTACTAACTAGAAAGGACCCAGAAAATTTTGGGAACCTAAAATGAGATAATATATTCTACAGATATGCTTCAGAACAAAGACAAGAGAAAATCAATAGATAGCTGATAGTGGTTGTTTGAGACACTTGACAGGTGAAATAACACATTTCAACTATATTGAAAGGAAAGATAGAGGTAATGTTGTCTTTATTGACAATAACAAGGAAAAAGTCACTAAAATTAGTAAAATTGGTGACTCTAATTCTGCTTATATTGACAATGTTCTTTATGTTAATTGTTTAAAACATAGCTTATTAAATGTAAGTCAATTATATGATAAGGGTTATAGAGTCACTCTCTATGCACCCCATTATGAAAGTATTTTAAATATAATTTCTTAAATGTAAGTCAATTATGTGATAAGAGTTATAGAGTCACTCTCTCTACATCCCATTGTGAAATTATTGATAATTTTAATGACAACATTGTATCTGTTGGTCCCATAATATATTTTGTGCTCAATTGGAAGACATATCTTCAAAAAATATTAAATGCTTTGTTTCACTAGAAAAGGATACATTTATTTGGTATACAAGATTTGGACATGCTAGCATGAGCATTATATTAAAATTATCAAAAAATGAGTTAGTAAGAGGACTACCAAACTTGAAGTTTGAGAGTAATCAAGTTTGCAAAGCTTGTTTAAAAGGGAAAAAAATCAAAAGTAACCTTACTCTTAAAATATTGTTTCTACTAACCAACAACTTGAACTTGTACATACGCATTTTTTTGGTCCTACTAGGACTCAAAGCTTTGGTGGTAAACACTATAACACTATGGTTTTATTTTAGTAGATGATTATTCTAGATTTACATGGGGTTTATTTTCTATCAAATAAGGATTATATTTTTGAAGTTTTTGAGAAGTTTTGCGGAAAAATTCAGATTAAAAATGGGTACTGCATTACATCTGTTTAGATCAATTATGGAGCAGAATTTGATAACCGAAAATTCGAAGATTTTTATAATAAAAATGAGATCACTCATAATTTTTAATGCCCAAGGACTCCTTAATAAAATGGAGTTATTGAGAGAATAGGATTCTCATTGATATGGCCAGGATAATGTTATGGGAAAGTGGTCTACCTCATAGTTACTGGGCAGAAGCTGCATCTACTGCTTGTTACATATGTAGCAGGTGCCTTATAAGATCTATTCTCAAAAAGACCCCCTATAAGTTGTGGAAAGTAAGAAAACTAAATGTTGCTTACTTTTGAGCGTTTAGCTGTAAGTGTTTCGTACTAAACAATGGAAAAGACAATCTTGGAAATTTTGATGCGAGATTAGACGAAGCTATTTTTCTAGGTTACAGTACTATTAACAAAGGATTTAGAGTTTATAATAAAAGAACAAAGAGGATAGAAGAATCAATACGTGTGGTATTTGATGAAGCACAACTCTCGACAACAGTAGCTAATTCAAATGATGAAGAGTATCCTTCAATTCCTAAAAATACATTGTAGACTCAAACTACACTCATAGTATCTTCAAAATTATAGGATCAAAAAAGTACTTTTAAAGCTAGGACGGGGCAGGCTTCTTCATCTCAACAGGAGCTTATGCAACGAAGAATACCAAGATAATAGAGAGGTCAAGATACACATAAGTACATTTTAGGAGAACCTTATGAAATTCTAAGAAAAAGATCTTCCTTTATAAGTAATTATGTTGCCCTCATCTCACAATTAGAACCAAAGACCATTTAAGAGGCTTTTACTGATGGAAATGGAGTTTCAGCTATAAAAGATGAACTAAATCAGTTTGAAAAAAACAAAGTCTAGAATTTAGTACCTCATCCACAAAACAAGTCAATCATTAGAACTCATTAGGTATTTCGAAACAAACTTGATGAAAATGGTAAGGTGGTATGAAACAAAGCTATACTTGTAGCTCAAGGTTATAATCAACAGGAAAGGATTGGTTTTGATGAAACTTATGCACCTGTTGCTAGATTAGAATCGATTAGAATTTTACTTTCTTTTGCATGCTATAGAAACTTTAAATTATTCCAAATGCATGTTAAAAGTGCCTTCTTAAATGGATATATTAACGAAGAAGTATTTATTAAGCAACCTCCAGATTTTGAAGATGAAAACTATCCCGATTACGTGATGAAGTTAACCAAAGCCCTGTATAGTCTAAAGTAGGCTCCTCAAGCATGGTATGAGAGGTTAAGTAACTTTTTGCTTAGAGAATAACTTTAAAAAAAGGAAAGGTAGATAAAACCTTATTTATTTAGAAAAAGGAGAACGATTTACTCTTAATGCAAATATATGTGATGACATAATATTTGGTGTTACTAATCAATCCTTTTATGAAGAATTCTTGGCATTAATGCAAGGGGAGTTTCAAATGAGTATGATGGGAGAACTATCTTTCTTTCATGGGCTGCAAATTAGGCAAATAGAAAAAGGAATCTTCATTAGTCAAGACAAATACACAAAGGAACTCATCAAAAAATATCATTTTGAGAACGTCAAACTGATAGATACTCCTTTATATTCTGGTGCTAAACTTGATAAGGATGAATAACCCAGGGCCACGGATAAGACAAAGTATAGAGGATTGATTGTATTACTACTATATCTCACAAGTTTAAGACCAGATATTATGCTTAATGTGTGTCTTTACACACGCTTTCAATCAAAACCAAAAGAGACCCATCTTTAAATAATCAAGATGATCTTTTGTTATCTTCGTGTAACTATAAAATTTGGATTATGGTATCCAAAAACTTATTCTTTTAACATAATTGGATTTTTTGATGCAGATTATGCAGGTGATAAAGTTAATAAGAAAAGCACAAGTGGTCACTGCCAATTTCTGAGAGGATGTCTAGTTTTTTGTTTTTGTAAGAAACAAAATTGCAGTGTTTTCAACAACTAAAGTGGAATATATAGTAGCTGCTAGTTATTGTGCTTAAATCTTATGGATGAAACATCAACTCTAGGATTTTTCTCTAAAATTTAATTATATTCCTATACTATGTGTTAATAGAAGTGCAATAAATCTCTCTAAAAATCCTTTTCACCATTATAGGACTATGCATATAGAAATCAAACATCACTTTCTTAGGGATCATGTTTTAGAAGGAACCCTTGATCTTTTGCATGTTAAAACTGAAAATCAAGTAGCTGACATCTTTACTAAGCCACTCTCTGAAGATAGATTTTGTGTGTTAAGAAAATAGCTTGGCATATGTAGATTATTTGATATTAACTATGTATGAAGACTCTATGCTACTTATCTTTGCAGATATTAGCAGGCTCCTTCTAATATATTCTTTTATGGAAGGATCCTTTTAATTTAGAAGGCTCCTCTTAGCTTAATTAGGTGTAGAATACACGTCTTTTAAAAAGGTAGTTCTTTTTCAGCATCGTTTCAACTTTTAAAATGCGCGTATGCCACTTTGACTACTTTTCGTATATGCCTGACAGAAGATATGTAGATTATCACATGTCCTTTGTTAGCATGTACAACTGCTCATCCTCACACAAAATCAACGTCCTAGAATCATTTAGTATACATTAAGCAGACTTCTTTCTTCTACTCATCTTTATCATTCTCAAAAGAATCATTCCTTCCTCTTTACGCCCTAACTCTTTGCTTCCCCTTAAATCTCCTAACCCTCACTAAGCTTACTTACAATGGCACGAACAAAATCAAAGGGAAAGAAGAAAACCTTAGCTTCCTCTTCTAGCCATGTAGAAACTCTTTGCCATAAACAAACTTTGGTTGATGAGTCTTTTTCTCTGTCACCAACAGTAGGATCATTATACACTCCTACTAAACCTATTTCTATTACCTCTAAGCCCTAAGTCTTAGAAACACCAATTCAAGAGACTCCAAAGGAAAGAAAAGACATATTTTGACTATGCTATCTCTAGAATTAGACTCTGATTCATTCGCTGAGCATAATGAGCCAATAGTCAAACAATAATATGTCTCTGACTCTAGTGAAAAAGAAGAAGAAGAGAATAAAGAAGAAAATGAGGAAGAAAACGTTGAAGAAAAAGAAGAAGAAGAAGAAGAAAAAGAAGAATCCTCCAGTGAGGGACAGCTAGCAAGAAAAGTAAGATTTCATTCTCCCTCACTCTCACTCTACCTACTCCTACTTTATCTACCCTTTCTGCTAAATTTGTAGCACCTCCTTCCACTATTCCTTAAGCTCCTTGAAGTGCACTGGATTTCATGAAGAACTAACTCAGTTAATAAGATGACCACAGACCAGAGCAAGTGTTGCAAAACAAGTTGAAAAATTGATGAACAATAAGAAACCCTTGATGCTGAAAAGAAAGAAGAAGAAGAAGAAAAATCTCGAAAGAGAAGAAAAAGAAGAAATAAGAAAATGCAAAGTGCCTATGGTCGAAGAAAAGATTTAGGAACCTATTGTTAGGGATGAGCCACTTTATGAAGAAGCTCGGTTTGAAGAAATCTCAAAAGAAAAAGGCTAAAATTGAAGAAGTAAAAGAAAGGAGAGTCTTCAGCACTGGTTAAGTTATTTCAGTCAATAGAAGCTGAAGCGAGATACAAAATGTGATATAAGAAGCGCAAGGTGGTTGTAGGATGCATTTTGCCTCCTCTCCCATTCAATGAAATTGGTATTCCCATCTCTTGTCATTTTCTTATTGTTGGTCAGGAAAATTAATTGAATTTGAATGGGACAATGTATGATGACTTAGATGTTTTCACACATACATGATAAAAAAAAATTTGATGGAAAGTTGGCAATAATCTCTTGGGTACATGAGTGTGAGATCTTAATTACAGAGGAAATCTTAGCAAACATTCTAAATATAATTCCCATAGGCAGAACTGACCTTCCCTATCATAAACGGTATATTAGTGATCTTAATCTGGGAGGAGATGTGGACTTTATCTGCATAGACACCGAAAATTCCTATAAAGGGAGACCATGGTGTAAACATCTGGACTTACTACCAAGATGCCTTGCATTAATATCTATCACTTCAAATTTTCCAAAGAGTAGCTCAGTTGAAAAATGTGGTCTCTTAGATACATATGTGGTGTACAATCTTCTGAAGGGCAATAAAATAAATCTCCCAGTAATGATCCTAAAAATTATAATCGATAAGGGAAGTCATAAGAATACAATTGGTGGTCTGTGGTATAGGATGCTTCTAATAAAGATTTTTGCCTATTATGGAGTGTCTTTTGACAATGTAGAATGGAATGAACTTGGAAAGTTTCATTCCTACATTCCCTACCAATTCAGAGACAAGTTGAAAGACAATGTGTGGGTGGAGAAGAAAACTAAAAGAGTAGCAAACCTCTTAGGTCTTTCCCCATAAAAATCAGCCCCTATCACATTATAGAGCATAAATGATCTCATCCTTCAACAATTGAAGGAAATTCTTTCTAATCAAGATCAAATGCATGGCCAGATCGATAACATGCAAAATCAAATTCTTGACATGTAGAATTTACTTCAAAAAAATTCTAAATCTTCTAAATAACTTTGTCACTATTTTTTGGTTAGTTTATTTTGACATACTTGTGATATATATATTTTTTAACTTTTTAGTTATTTTCCCTCTACTTTTTGATAATGACAAAGGGGAGAATCAATGATATATTTGCTTTTAATGATATATTTTCCTTATTCTCTGCTAACTGTTGAAATATTGTTGAACTATATTTGTGAAGTTTAAATATGTGAATACACAAATGATAGGCTCCTATAATAAGAAAGGCTCCTATAGTAAGAAAGACTCTTTCTAATCATGACTATGAGCAAGCACATATAAAGTCTACAGGAATCTTTCAAAATCCTTTATTATTTTTTGAATTTTGAAAATATATCTATTATTGCTTATTATCATCAAAAATGGGGAGATTGTTAGCTCAAGGTTTATTATTAATGATTTTGATGATAACTATATAATATTTCAAAATTGAAATCAGAGTTATTGCCTTTTATTGGTAACGACATAATTTCTAAAAGGATATAAAATCATCGAAAAATGCCTTCTTTCTTGTATAATTTTTTAATGAATTTACCTTATTAGAAATGATTCCACAACATCCGAAAGGATCTTACTAATTTGAATAATTAGCTCCGAAATTTTTGGCAAAACTTTTCTCTTAACGTCTGAATATTAGAAGATTCCAGCAAAGTGATTTCAAAAATTCATTAGATACAAAGTCAACTTAGAATCAAAATGAAGGGACGACTAGTTGAAGAAAATGTTTACTTAAGGAAGAGCTACTGTATTTATGAATGACACACAGATTTTCCAAATACTTCAACAACATAAATATTCTGGAAAGTCATATTTATGTCAAACTCCTTGTGCCTTAGAAGGCGAAATCACTCTATTGAGAGAGACTGTTAAACCCTTTATAAATTTTCTGTTGAGAGCTTGTAGAGGCTTGTTAAACACTACGAGTGTGGAAGGTTGAATAACTTTGAAAAATATATATTTGTGAGCTTGGAGAGGCTCTTGAAAATATATTAGTTGGAGTTTTATAGTGAAATACTTAAGTTCAATACTTAAGGACTGAAGGTAGGTTTCATAATAAACCGAACCAATATAAATTGACTACGTCATTCTCTCTCTTTTAATTTTTAAACTTTTGCATTATAGTGTGTATGTTTAATTTATATAAGGCTCCTTCTATTTTAATATTGTAAGAGATTTCTTTTGTTAATAAGATCCTTTTATTTTTAACAGGCTCTTTTTTTTTTAACGGTAACAAACTCCTTTCGTGTTTCAATAAGATCCTTTCATTTTTAACGCTAATAGGCTCCATTCGTTTTTATTCGTTAACAGACTCCTTTCTATTTTTAAAAGTTAATAGAAGGAAGTATTGTTAAGATCATAAATACTAGATGTCATGAATGATGATGAAGAACCTGTAACCAAGATATCTTCCACATAAACCAAGACAAAGCTTATGTGATTTGAGGTGGTATGAATAAACAAATAAGTGTTAGACTTGGATGAGATAAAGTCAAGGTTGAGAAGTTTCTTACTCAATATAGAAAACTAGGCTTGAGGAGCTTGTTTCAAGCTATACAGAACTTTACGGAGATGGCAAATATGATAAGGATAATGGAGATTTAAGAACCCAAGAGGTTAACACATAGAGACTTGTTCTTAGAGATGACCATAAATAAAGGCATTATTAACATCAAGACGGAAAATAGGCCAATTATGATATAAGGCAAGAGTAAGAACAATGCAAATGGTGGTAGGTTTCACAACAAGACTAAAGGTATCAGTGTAGTCAATGCCTAAAGTTTGATGATAACCTTTAGCCACTATTCGAGCCTTATGACACAAGATGAAGCCATCAGGATTTTGTTTGATATAAAATACCCATTTATAGCTAACAATGTTAGCATTTAGTTAAGGGGGAATAAGAGTTCAAGTAAGATTGCGATAGAGAGCACTCATTAAGCATGGCTTGATGCCAATATGGAAATTTGTTGACTTAAGTAAAGATGTGGGGTCAGAAGTGGTAACAAGCATGGAATAGGTGATATAATATTAAAAAGAGCAAGGGATGTGGGTGTGATCATACGTATGGGTGACCATAGGATGAAAGGATAGTGGTAGAGGAGTAAGGGAAGGTGGAGAAGCAGTATGAGTGAGGGAAAGCTTAAAAGGTAAAGGTAAAAGGAGAATAGAAGAAGTATAAGTGGAAGGGGAACCAGTAGAAGAGATAGTGGAATAGTAAAATCTTCTTGAAGGAAATGCACGTGATGAAAGATATAATGATTAGAGGTTTGAAGATGAAAACAATGGTATCTTTTGTACTTAGAGCAATAACATAGAAAAACACAAGGAGTAGATTAGGTGTGAGTTTATCAACATAATTAGAGCCTAGAAAAGGAAAACATATCCATCCAAAGACTTAAAGGTGAGAGAGAGTATGTTAATATGGAAAAGTGTTTCATGAGTAGATTGATGATTAAGAACAAGTATAGGTAAGAGCTTGATGAGGTGAATAGTAGTACAAAAGGCTTCAAACCTATTTTGGAAGATAGGCATGCAAAAGAAGGATAAGGTCCATTTTAATGATATAGAAAAATTTATGTTCTGTAAGGCCATTTTCTTGAGGAGTATAAGGATAAAAGATACGATAAGTGATGCCATAGGTAGTAAGATATTAAGAAAAGACACAATTGATGAGTTTAGGAGCTCCATCACATTGAAAAGTTTTGATAGTGGCAAAAAAAGTTTTTTAGTTATTGTGCCAGGTAAAATGACTGAAGTCATCGTTAAAGATAATAAAGTATCGATACCCAGATAAAGAAAGAAACAAGAAAGATCCCCAAATATCACAATGAATGAGTTGTAAGGGTTTTGTAGATATATGAGATGAAATTTAATGGAAACGAAAGATGAACACTTCTTCCTTTAAGACAAGAAGTACAAGAATTAATGACATTAAATTTAATGGGTAAAACAAAAGATAAATTAGATAATATAAAGCAACACGGATGAACAAAACGCTGATGCCACAAATCCAAGGAAGAAGTTATAGCACTAAGAGAGACAAGAATATGAAAAGTTGATGGAATCTTAAAAGGATAAAGGTTATTATGGATGGAACCCATAAGAAGCAGTATCTTAGGTTGAAGTTCCTTCACAATGTAACCAAATGGATTAAATTTAATAAGATAAGAATTATTAGAAAAAAATTTCATAACAAATAACAAAATTTTGGAAATATTAGGAAGAATCAAAATATCACAAAGATGAAGAGGGTGAGGGGAAGTAAATATAGTTAATGTACTAGTAGAGGAAATGGAAAGAGTTTGTACATTATCGACAACTACTTGGTTGGACCTGTCATACGGTGAAATGGATTCTACAATGTGAGGACTAAGAGTTATGTGGGTAGTGGCACCAGTATTCATTAATTATTTAGAAATAGTGCTCGAGTTAAAGTGTGAAATATCTGGTTTAGGTTGAATGTTCATAGAAGTAAATGCTATAAAAAGATTGCTATTAATATGTCGAGAACTATAATGATGATTACGAGATTCAAAATATCAAAAAAATAGTGGGCAATGTGGCCCTATTTCCAACAAATTTGACAATTTGTGAGTTATTTATTAGACCTGATAAATGAAGCAATAATTGATGCTTAGGCTAGATGTGTAGATTGGGTTTGAAGTTGATGGGAATTAGGAGTTCTATGATGTTGATTGAAAGAACCATCAGGGTAGATAGGCCCAAAGGAATGAGGAGTCCTAGAATGTTTAGTTACCAGTTTTGAGACCCAACAAATTTAGGGTTGTTGACCTACAAAATAGATGAGGAATTCTTGTGCCCCCTTGTGAGTTTTGCCTCCTCGTTTATTGCCTGTGATTTTTGAGTGACAACCATCATTGTGAGAGACAAAGAGAGTGGTGTCTGGAAGTGGTGAGTGATATGAAAGAAAACATTGTTCATTAATTAAAAGTTTTGCTTGAAGCTCAAGCAACATCAGTAGGATGTCGTGATGCTTAATAATTATGATAAAGGACTCATAATTAGCTCTTAGACCATTCATGGTGAAGAGTACTAAATCTTCATTAAAGAGTTTGTCACCAATAGTCGCTAACTCATCAACAGTTGTGGAGATAAGGGAAAGAATCGGTGATGGAGCTTAAGTCTTTCTTCAGTGAGTGTAGTCAGTGACAAAGAAGAGAGCATTGTGAAGCCAATTGTTGTATGAAGTGATTTGCAAGTCCAAGCCAGAGTTCACGGACTATGTGACAGTTGAGAGCTAGTTATGTAATTGAGGGTGAAAGAGATGCAATAAGAAAATAGTAAATGAGGTGATCAATTTTTGCATTTGTGGTAATTTGGAGACGAGGATTCCATACTTGAGGCTACTTCTAGTGGTTAGATAGTTCCATCTACATAACCGATAAGGTTAGAGGTGATTAAAATTGCTTAAATTTGATTTTTCCTAATAATATAGTTTGTAAAATCTAGTGGTGTTGTAAGAAAGCTTATAATTTGGATGAATGGTAGTGTAGGTATGTTAATGCCTGCCATTGATGATACTATCAAATTATTGAAGGTGCTATTTGTGAATAATTTGAATGATTGTGCTTGTTGAACTGTTATTGTTTGCCTTCTGGGAGTACTATATGTTGGTGTTGTTTATAATAAAGAAAAAAGGAAATTATATGCTTGATATGGGCTCTGCTACTATAAAGATGTAGAGAATTGTATTGTACTTTTCACTCACTTTATAGAAGGTTTGAGAGCCTTAATATACTTAATTGGAGATATATAAGATAAGGTATAATATAAACTGAAAAGAATAAGGCATATTAAACATATTTTTTAATCTTTAAATAAAAATGGTTATCTCTAGTTAATAAAAAATAAGATGGCTGTGATCGGAAGATAATCATAAATTATCACAAACCAATCATATTACTTAATTTATTATGAGCTCACATTTTCATTCCACTTTTATTTTTCCCACTTTCATGTTCCTCTTACTTAGCTCAATTTTTTTGCTTATATGATTTCTTTTTGGTGGTTTGATGACTGCTACATATAGAGAACATTTGGTACAAATCATTTATAGAATATGGCTAGTTGTAAGATCTATTGAACTTTAAAATAGAAAAATTAAGAGCCAATTGGGGGGATGAGTGGTGATGTTAGATAAAAATAGTGATTGTAGAGTAGATAAGGATGGTTATCATTATAATGCTGACAGTATTTATAAGGATATAGTTATCAATGATGGAGATAACCAAAATAAAGAAGCAATCAGTAATATTAAGATTATGCCCATGAGACAAAAAGAAAAGGTAAGAAGAAAGGAAAAGAATTAACTAAAAAAGATGAAAATCCAAATAAAATGTCCAAAATAGTAAAACATAAAAATGTTTAGAAAGTGAGAATACTAGCCATGATAGTAAATGATGCAACATCATAATAATAATTGAGGATGATTAATAACTAATCAATGTGAGTTTCAAAAATAAGCTAAACTTTACTCAATTATTTATAACAGACTATACATTACAACAATATTAATTACTTATTATTACAAGTCTAATACTTAAATGATGAAGGAGCTTCAACGACATAAATTGAGATAACTTCACTGGCTCTTATATATACTTTTACTTTATCTAATAAATACATTTAAATTGACAAATCATTTTCATATGATCTGGCTAGGTAACTTAAATGAACATTAAGGCTTTAAATAATATAGGAAGCCATACTAATAACTCTACACACTAATAAAAGAAGATATGGAGATGTTGATCTAAGGACATTTAAGTTGAAAATCTAACCTAAAGACATAAGGGACAAACCAAAAGTAGATATAATATTTAAACAATTATAGGATGAAGTGAGTAAGAGAAAGGCAACTCAAAGGAAAATTCTTTAATCATCACAAGAACAATTTTCTTAGTTAAGTGTAAATTAACATTTTAATCTATAACTGGAAATAAATATCAGTATTATAATTAAATCCATACACTAGGATAACTAAGTTAAACTATGTTTTGATTTTCTTTGGCTATATGTCACTGTTGTAACTGAATGCATATACAATGATCTTTAAGTTCAAATAAGTTCAACTATGTCTCTAAGTTCAATTTGATAAATGAATATATAAACCATGATATTTATGTTGCCAAATTCATTGTATGTATATAATGATGCTATCATCATATATTGATATTATGATAATGTATTATGATATGTTATAATATCGCTAGTTTGATATCTAAAATTTATTAAGAGATGATACCTAAGTTTCCGTATTCACTTATATGATATCGATTAATTATGCAAATTCTATAAAATTTGAAGAAATTATAAAATTATATAACACCAGCAAAAAAGACAATTAGCAATTAAATATGTTTATTAATAGTTTATACAATACCACATAACAATGATGAGAACTTCCATAGCAATATTTACTATTATTTGGTAGCTAATGTTTAACTCTTTAATCTCTTTCAGCAGTAAAGCAATGTCAACCTTTATGTTCTTTACTTTCTTTTAAAGGTCCTTAGTTTTCCTTAAAATAATAATTTTTAAATTGTATCATGCTTTAGCTAATATTTTACTTACCTTTGTTGCACCCTCTTTTTATACAAAAATGTATTTATTTTTTAATTTATAAATTATGTCAATAGTCCTTTAAAGAAACTTCTCCTAATAACTTATGAAGCAATTATATTTCATAACCTATAAAAAAATGAACTTATATCAATTAATGAATAAACAACTTCAACTCTTATCTAAAATTTCAATAAATAACTACTTGATTAGCTGGATAATTTAGGCTAATCCAAAAATCTGTTGCTTAAGTTATGATCACTTTATGGAATCCTTACTTAAGTATTTAACCTATAATAATAATGACACTTTATGCAATTTTGGTGGATATGTTGCCAAATGAAAAGGTAGAATCCATATATAAATTTTGTCAACTCATAACATAAACATAAACATTATAGAAATGTAAACATCTTTTAACTAATAAAATAAAAGCCCATTTCACTTATAATTGAAGCAGTTGATAATTTTTCTAACATATCAGTAAAGATAAATTCATCCTTGAGAATGGACATTAAGCACTAAGTAAATGAAAAAAATTGAAACACCTCAAGCAAACATAAACCTACTATAACGAATAAGAGGTCCTCTAAGCCTATCTTCTTAAGACAAGAATAACATTTCAATACTACTTAATAAAATAATATATAGTCTATTTACACATTAAAAGTAACAATGCTTCCACTTAAGCATAATATAGGAGCACCTAGAATAATGTTTTATCCAATGCTTGGTACAACCATTATAGAGTAGTAGGTGAGAATAACCAAGAAAACTAAAAAGCTCAAGTATATAAATAAAAAGAAACAGTACTTACACCTAGATAAATTAAAGAATATAAACTTAAATATTTATGTTAATTTGTAATATAGCAACTCAATAAAAGGTAAGATTCCAAACAACGAATCTATAAGAGAAATCTTGTAATAGTTAAAACCCTTCTATTTAAGCTCAAAAAAAGAGAGAAGATCTTTAGTAAAATGAATTGCGACAACTATAAACTACCTTACTAAAAGTGGAGTTGAGGACTAATGACTCACAAATGGAGAGAAGATCATTAATGAATGAGAATAGAGATGGATAGAGTAGACATAAAGCAACCATGTTTAAAACTCCAAATTATGTTTTCAAGAATATTTGGTTTCAAATATAATTTAGAAATTCAAACAATTAGAATCCATGTAAGCCACATAGATGGATAATGTGAACATATAACTTAACAAATTGTCATTTCAACATGATTAATGGAATCATGATAAAAATTCGGTGTTTTATTTTTTTAAAGATTAAATTAAATGTTTTTATAAAGCATTAGGATCTTTTTTTAATATAAACAAACTTGCTTGCATCTTAGGGAGCTAGACTGACTAGTTTCTCACAATTAAATAATTATAGCGATACAATAAAGTGGGATTACTTACAACAAATTTATGTGTAAATCTTAATTGGTATAGTTCTGCACAAATTGTTTCCTTACCATATCTAACTTATTTTAAGCATAACTCTAATAAGATCTAGAATCATTTAGAAGTTTAAATGTAACCTAAAAATAAGTTTTCAAATAAGGTAATCTATCACGGTCATGTTTCAACTTGTGTTTTACACTCTTTCATTTTATAATTGAATACAAGTACAGACACACTCATGTTCTAGGTTGTATAGTTCATTAATTCTCTATAAAAGGAATAAAAGTACATATATGGTTGTTTTTTAGACAGAAGCTATTGCTTGTGCTATGTATGTTTTGAACCAGTGTCTTAATAGGAGTGTTCATGACAAAACTCCATAAGAAACTTAGACTGGTAGAAAGCGTAATATTGGGCATATCAAGGTGTTTGGTTGTATAGGTTATGCCCATGTTCCTAATGAGCTAAAGAAGAAGCTGGACGATAAAGGAAAATTTTAACACGCCACTCCCATTTGACATATACACGAACGCCAATCAGACATTCGTTCACGTGCTTGACGGAAATGCTATGTTAACTATATCACTTTCACTAATGTATGGCATCATAATTTTAAAACATAAATATCACAATGTATAAAACCCAAAACTCCCTATTTCATTTCATAAACTATGTTTTACAAAGTAGCGTTACTACAACATCCATGTTTATATACAATAACAACAACCTATCAGAGTTTACAGCTCTGTCTATAAAGTATGCTACATACATGAGGAATTTACAAAAATTTAGTCTAAATCCCTCAATCTCAGCCGATCGACCTTTAAGCCATGTCTTCTATTCAAAAGTTGTACTAGATCTCTTTTAAGCTGCTTTAGAAGCTAAGTCGTCACTCTCGAACTTGAAAAGTCAATGTTGCAATTTTGGTGAGTTTTGTAAACTAGTTGGAGTAACCTTCCTTGATGGTTCACTCATATCACACATCACAATAATTCATATAATCATATAATTCACATTTGATAACATGTAGAATCACAAAATACTTTCATTATAATCTTTCACATTTTTTATTCAACACCTTTCATCAATACATTGCAATCATTCAAATCATACATACCATGTGTGTATGCAATGTTCATGAGACTCACATTCATTTGTTATGTTGTTGTGACTGAATGCCTTTTTCATTGTCCTGTATTCGTTGTGGATACCGGGCTCATTTATACTGTCCCTTATCCGTTGGGGATACAGGGCTCATTTTACATAGTGAGTCAGAGGCTCTTACCACAGTCTGAGCTTTAAGCTCTTTTTCACTGGTGACTCCGATCACAACTACCTTTATATTTTCATGCATTCATAAAATGAAATGCATTACACATATTTAATCATTTTGTTTAATCAGTCACATACGCATTCTCATTGTCATTCATATTTATCATCAGACCTTGGTCCAACATTCAACATACAAGTTGAGAATCATTTAGTCAGTCAAATTCACATTTAAGTAGCACTTCCAATGTTTTATTTATGCATTAAATGACTCGGACATTGAATGTCAAGAAATTAGTACATACAGATCACATAACAATTCAATACATAATTTAACAAACAAACAATCAAGGTGAGACCATCTTATGTTACTCACAGTTTGCTCCCGTTAGCTGTTACCTTGAAGTCATGGCAACGTTTGGAAGCAATCGCTCTAATTGCTCCTTTAAATCATGCAACTTATACATTTACACACATTACAACTTTACAAAATTATATAAATACTCAATCATAAGCACATATAAATATGGCATGTACAATACATGTTCAATAACAAATTCCTGGGTATATTTCCTTAATACAGCTTACAATCAATTTACAATACCTTCCAATCATTCTTTAACACATAATACACTTTACTCACCTTAATCCCTTCATTCAACCTCAACTAAATTCATTCAAGATATCATTTAAACCTAAATACCTCATATGGAAACACCCTAGCATTAATTAGTCCATAAATTACTAAAAAAACCACTCTTAGTAACTTCTGTCAGGTCACCATCGTAGTGGTGCACGATCGTGACAAAGACCATTTTTCATCAGGGATGCACAATCGTGACAGACCCTTTTACTAATAGGAGTGCAAGATCGAGCACTTCCACAATTGTGACATAACTCCTCATTATCAGGAGTGCACGATCGTGCTCAGCAATGTTTTCCTTCTTCCCTTTTTATCCGAATTCAACACACATTTTAACGCCAATTTTACACCAAATTTCTAGAATTCTTTACCTCTAACACAACATCATTCCACACTAATTCAAATACCAATTTGATTGTATTTAACTATAATCAATTGATTTAGCATCTTCAACTACATATTATCATTCATGCAATCCTATCCTTTTTCCATAATATCTCATTCATACTATTGAACAATTCATTACCAAAATTTCATCATAGACTTTTCTGCACTTCTCTATGTCATTAGCACCTTCATTTTAACTCCAATTATCACTTTAATTCATCTCATTTTAAGACACCAAAATACACCCTTTTTCTTAACTCAAAACTTATAATTTATCATTCCTTATAACACAAAAATAAGACGTAACTCCATCTACCTCTTCATCCACACATCATTACCTTTCAAACTTCATTGTTCATAATCAATCGTCTTTTAAATTTTATCATCAAAATTTCTTCTTATTAAAATAACTTATGCATACATTAACCCACAAAATTTAAAACATGATCTTATTATTATTATTATTGCCACCCACGTTAACACAAAAAATCAATTTTATGATCATAATCAATCTCAAATTTCTCATCATAAATGTTTCATTTAATAATACCCATAAAGATTAAAACATAACTTACTTGATAAATACTTCAAACTCTTGAAGATCTTTCTTAACCCTAGCTTTCTTCTCTTACACGCATATCATCATCCAAAGAGGGTAAGGTTGGGTCTTTGGTGAGATATGATAGAGAGAGCAAGATGGGGGAAAAAATTAATGGAGGAAAGCAAGGTGTAAGTTGATGAAGGCTTGGAAAATCAAAATTGTGAAGAAGGATAAAAGAAGAAAATCACGAAGAAGATGTGATAAACCAATATGAGAACAATGAATAATGTGAAAGACCAATTAAAAATGAAGTCAATTTTTCACTTAGAAGGACCATCGTGGGATAAGATATGGCTTGGCAAGTGACATTTATCACTTGCCACATGTCCAATCCCTATAGGTTTAATCTAGGTTTTTTTATTTAACTAGTCCACTTAACTCCAATTTCAAGTCTAGTTGTCTCCCAAATTTCAATAACACTTAACAATAATTCCTAAAGTCATTTATCAAAATTTCCTCTGCCATTTGACTGTTATTTTTACTACCATTTATCAATTATCTAGCCATTTGGCATTTTTACTAGTCCAAAAATACAAATTTTCATAAATTTCCTAAATTTCACCAAAAATGCTAAATAAATTATAATACACACCAATTTAATTTTTAATACATAAAAACCACAATTCATATCAAAAATCACATTTATAAATCAATTATACCTAGAAAATGTCAATGAATGCATGTACAATCATTTTAATGCGAAAACATTAATATTAATATATGTTTGTATGTCATATTATGCATGAACATGAAATGCACTTTCTAACTTCTCATTAATCTCTCATGTACGGTATTCTAAGGTCCTAACCCTTAACAGGGGATAACGAGATGTTACACATCCTTTCCTTTAATAGTTAATTTAGTTATCTTGCCTAACAAGCAAGTTTCACGTGTGTCATATGATTCATAATCAAATGACCCTGAGCTACCACTCCTGCATAGCTTAGACATGTGTCTCTCACTTATATGGCCAAGTTGACTATGCTGTAAGTAAGATTATTTTAACTTATGCCATTTTTGTCTTTTATTGTCATTGATATTTAAAATTGGATTGCACATATATAATATGCAAATACCATTGCACATTATAGTAGTACCATACAGCATTTCATTAAACATAATTGAACAACCATTGCTTAAAAAAGTTAAATGATATCCCGTTTTATTAAGACATGAAACAGATACAATGTTCTTTGTCATAATAGGTACATATTAGCAATTATCCAAAATTAAAGCTAGCCTACTACGAAGATACAAAAATAGGTTCCTACGGCCAATGCAGCAACTCTTACTCTATTTCGCACACGTAGGTTTATCTCTCCCTTCTTGAGTGGTCTACGATCCCTGAGGTCCTGCATATCAACACATATATGTGAGCCACATCTGATATCTAATACCCAAATATTATGATTAGAAATAATATTAACCTCAATGACAAATAACATACCTGAAGTAGACGGCGGAGCATCTAATGCCTTCTTCTGCTTCAATGACTCTAGATAGGCTTTACAGTTCCTTTTCTAATGCCCTTCTTTGTTGCAATGGAAGAATATTTCCTTTGGTGTATTCTCCTTTGCCTTCTTCTTAGCTACACCACCCACTGGCTTCTTATGAGAACCAGAAGTAAAGTCCACCAATATTATAGCCTTATTATCCTTCTTGAATGTTTTCTTAATTCATGATCCATTATGAAACCCAAGCTGGCTAACCTCTCAATATATCCATTCATCTTTAGCGTATACTGCACTAGAGACAATCCCTCAGCTATCTTAGAGAGGAAGAGTAACCTCGAGGTCTTGAACCTTTTGGACCGAGCTTGCTCATCAAATAGTTTCCCTTAGATGGTAGACTATGGTATGAGCATCCATAGCTTCATGCTACTTTTATAGTTCTGGTGACATAAAGGCCAATATAATACAACTAGCCAACTCATTATATCCAATAGCTTCTTGTAATCTTTCTGATCCTCATCAGAGGCATCGACAGTAGGGGGATCAGGAAGTGGTTCTTCTAGAACATATCTTAGTTTCTCGAATTTGAGAACAATTCTTAAATTTTGTATCCAATCTACGATGTTTAGTCTCGTAAGTTTGTTAGAATCTAGTAGAGAGCATAAGTCACATTGGACAAAGACATCGTGGTGATTCAATAACCTAGAAGAATGAGAGAGAGCATTAGAATGTACATAAATGTGTATCAATAAGGAATTTAATCACATGCATTATGGGTCCCACTATTTTATCTAAATACCTAGCCCTCACTATAAATATGAGAAAACTTATAGTTTTCCTATTGGTTAGATATCCAGCATCACTAATAATGACCTTAGGTTTGCCCAATAAGCCACCTTAGATTAATCGGTAAGGCATCATTCATACCAATTGCATTTAGTTATTCAACTATCAACTTGTGCCATCAACTGTTGATTTAGCACACTCATTAGGTTATCAACTGTTGATACATTTACATCCTATGTACACTACCTAACTTCGCCTCTATCCATATTGACCTTGGGTTTGCCCAACAAATCAACGCTTCGAGTTAGGACCAACCCATTAATCCAAAAATCTAATTTCTATGGTTTGAGCATATTCGTGTAAAGCAGGCTTAGGTTTTCCTAACTACCCAACACTAAAAGAACTCTAGACCTTGCCATATCAATGGAAGGCGTAAGTCCTAATATTTTGGTTGAGGGATTTGTTCTTAGGTCTCATCAATACTTGGATGGACTTATACATATCTTATATATATATTCAGATAGTTACTATAACTATATGACATGATTATGGACGCTTCAATTAAATTGAGCCTATGTCCATAACCACCTATCATGCCTTTTTAACCAACCCTTAAAATGCATCTAATGCATGTAACACACAAAGGAGGTTTAATTTAGGTTGTGACTTGACTATGCATCAAAAGTTCGTGATTCGATTCAACTCTTGAACTGAATCATGTGCTAGTGTTAGTTTCAAATAATTCGAATTATGAATGTGATTCAAATAGGAACCCTAAAATTCAATAATTTTGATGTCCAAATTAAACACTTTAGTTTTAGTACACATATCTTTCTAGTCACAATAGAAATGCGATGCTCTATTTGGATTAATTCTAAATTAATCCTTAAGGTTTCCAAAATCCTGAACATCAATTAGTCATCTAAAACACCCCTAGGGCATCTCAAATTTATCAATACAATTTTGGCACAAGTCAAAAAATATCTTAACGGCCAAAATTATTAAGATAAATGAGTTAACCTACTAGACACTAAAAAGACTGATTCGATGTCCAGAAATTTTTCAGAATCCTAATTTCAAGAACATGCACTTATCATACTACTAACATCAAAATAATAAATTTCTAATCTCATAAAAAATTAAAGGTCTTATAACCAAAACACATACACGTAAGTCATCAAACAAATCAACCCTATCAACTTTCCAAAAGTTGACCAATGTTGACTTTTACTTGATCTAGTAATTGAATCAAGTTCAATTAATTTTGGAAAACTCCAAAGTGTTATACACATTCTAAATGTGCCTAATAAAAAATTCCAGAACTAATTCCTAAGAATTTTTTATAAACTAAGTGGAATTAGCCAACACGTCATATGTCCACTAACACTTGTCACACACCACCAGTATGCATGTAAAATCGAGAATAAATAATCAGTCACTTCAAAAAAAGGTGTCATGCATCTCATACACGTGGAAACATCATATGTGCATGTTCATGAAGGAAATTCATAAAAGAATTTTATAAAATTATTATGGAATTTACAAGTATGCATGTTCATCAGATTTTTAGAATTTCCCAGAACTTTAAACATGTGTCAGGCTGAAACTAAAATCGTGATAAAATACCAAATGACATTCAATTGCAATTTCCTTTGACAAAAACATAATATACCACCTTATAAACATTTTTGTGAAAGAAAATTAGAAAAAAAATTTCTAGAAGTATTAAGAAAATTTCAAAATTAGCATATGCATTCTATTTTCCAAAAATTCCTAAAAACCAATATATGAATAGATTGGAAATTAATTCGTAGTAAGATAGCAAATGAAATTCAATTGAAATTTCCTTTGAAAGAATCATAATCTTATGAAAATTTTGTGAAAGAAAATCAGAAAACCCATTTTTCTACAATTTATACAAAATTTTCAAAATCAACATGCATGTTGGTCATAACCCAGCAAACAATTTGCATATGTTCAATAGATTGTCGAATACATGCATAAGTTGCTCTGATACCACTGTTGGGGAGCCATTGGTCCATGCATCTCATACATGGCTATGCAACAGAAGCATTAGAATCAAAATTCCAACAACGTCATATCCTCAGAAAATCCAAAATTTGTGTGCATGTATAAACAAAATGTAAGAACATGAAAATACAGCATATGTACCTTGCAAATGCTACTCCTTTCTTGAATCTTCTACTTATTTAGGTTGTAGCAAACACCAAACAGCTTTAACAGTCAGTGAAGAACATGAAAAGATGAAGAAATATTAATGTGTAAGGGTGGTTAGAACACCAAACAAGATGAATTCAAGTAGATGCTCAATTGAGAGTTAGATCATAAACAAGTTACATGCAATTAAACTCATGCAACAATTACATAAAATTGCATGAACAAACCTCAAGATCACTCCTCTCCACTTCCAGAACTCTTCTGGACCCTTAGCCTCTCAATTGAGTTTGTTTTATCTAAAACTTTGTGTGTGCATAAGTGAAGAACTCACGATCGTGACTTGATTAAAATGACAGTCATGCACATTTTATTTTTCATTTGATTTTTTATGCGTGTGATCCTTAGAGTTTTAGTTATTTTAAGCACTTGAATTGACTCTGAATTTGAGCATATCATGAATGGTTTCATTCCACTTGAATTAACTCTTAATCCAAGCAGATCATGAAAGGTTTCATGATGCCAATTTACCGAAACATAAGTGAATTAACACACAAACTCTTTGATAGTTAATTTTCTGACTTATGAACCTTTCTATAGACAATTACTGCGCAATTTGTCACTTTACCATGCTATACCCCAGTTGGTTCAGAGTATGGGCTATGTGTCAACTCCCATTAAACTGACTACATCCTTGACATGAATGGTTAATTGCAGATTGGTTGCTGCTTTTCAACCTTCTTTTTCTGAATCGTCTTTGTCATCCTTTGTTCTTCTGTCAGCTTGGAAGGGAGTTGTTGTTGAGACTTCTTCTACTCAGATACTAACTTCCTTTTTATCTTTGTATCTCCAAAAGGTTGTTTTGATTAAGTCTGAGGGATAGAGACAATTGCTTTAGTAGGCTGTTGTTGTTGTTGTTGCTCCTTAACACTTTCAGAAACTTGATCAAGAGTCAGAGTTTTTTTCTTCTTCTGTTCTTGTTGTCGTAAGGTCATCAATCTTGGTGACCTTCTAGACTTCTCGGGTCTTTCTGATTGGAGCGTCTCAGCCTTCCTCCTTAAGGATACTTTGTGAGTTAGTTGTTGAACCTTTACACTTTCCTTCCTTTTAGGAATCGTCTTGGCTTATATTGACTTATAAGATGATTTTTCAACTTTTGCCACCTCAGTTGAGATTCTTCTGGTTGATTGAGGTTTTGCTTACGTACTGGATGAAACATCTTCTTTCCAGCTTCTTCTGATTGAAAGCTCCCCTTTAGACTGTGCTGTCGATGTGAAATCTTTATCCGTTTCAGCTTCAGTCTTAATCCTCATTTTATGACTAGTAGAGATATTGATAACACTCTTAATATCTAGCTTTACTATGTTTCCTTTATCAAATAGGATTCTAGATTCTTTAAAGAATCTTGTCAACAGTATATAGTAAGGTAACGAACTACTCTTCAGATGATAATCCTCTTTAGCCCTTATCATGTAGGTCAGAATTAAGAATGGAAGATTAACAAATTGGTGTCTGAGTAGATGAAATAGACAATGTTAATCATTCATCATCACCAAATCCTTTGATCCCACACTTGGTAGAATACAGTGAAGAAGAATTGAGTGAAGAACCCTAGCCTTTGGAATTAGATTTGAAGACTTCTTGGCTCTTGGATTACTCGATCTATATATTTTTCGATTGATGTAGTCTTCATTTATGTGACTTTGAGCAATCCACTTTGTATTGTTGAATAGTTTTGCTCCTTCATTTGGACATTCAGTAGCCCTCACAATAGA
>JANZXP010000195.1:34118644-34138447 GCA_027576715.1 Erythroxylum flavicans | reverse complement strand
TTGAGATTTAAAAGCATAATCTAGTTAGGTACTTTAATAATACAAATATATTTCCAACTATAATGGTAAAGGGGAAAATTTTTTTTAAAAATACAATCAAACAATGTATTTTTTAAAAAAATGTCACACACAATTCACTCCCTTCTTACATGTGTTTGCTTTATCATTTGATATCAAAGCGAGATTTCACATTTGTTGTGTTTTACAACACATGATAGATCATAGCAAACGATTTGAGAAGTCTTAAAGGACAATCTGTCTCAAAGCCTCCTTATTTCAATGAAAACAATTATTCCTATTGAAAAGAGAGAATGACTAATTTATCTTCAATCTGTAGATATCAAAATCTGACAAGCTATTAAAGTTGAAACCATACCTGCTGCTACTGAAAACGTATAAGTGCGGATTGATGTCGGTAGAAGAAATGTACAGCTGAATGCCAGTAGAAGAACCTGTAATCTTGTGTACATCCTGTGGAGCCAGATCGACTATTTCCTCACCATAGAACAATGATAATGATGCATGAAACTAGGACTATTAAGAATTATCTTAATTGGTATAACTTTACATATTTTTTCCATACATTATTCAATATATTTTAAACATTACTCTAATCTATAAGACCTAGGGTCCTTTCATAATTTAAATTTAACCTAAAAGTATATTTTTAAATAAGGTAGTCTATTACGGTCATACTCTGACTTGTATTTTACAACATTTTTATTTATAATTGAATGCAGGCAAACACGTACCTATATTCTAGGCATGTAGTTCACTAATTCTCCACATCTCTTGTTAATAAAGAATAAGGGAAAAGATTCTTAATCGTCCTGTTCTCGATAACTACTTTCCATTCAACACACCCTCTGACCCTCCCGTATTTTTACCCATCTATTTATCTCTACATTTAAGAGAAGAACATGCTTGGTGAAAGATTGTATGTCAGGTCGTGTTCAACTAATAGGCTTTAAGAAATGCTCTTATTCTTTCAAAAATATTTTAAGAATGCATACTCGTGTATATAAGTTGTTAACAACAAAAATTGATTGAAAGTATGTACTCATTAAATTTGTATATTAATAATATCAAATTAGTGTTTATTAATCTTGTTAAATTGTATTGTTTGAAATTTTCATTTATAGGTTCGTATTAATAATTTGTTACTTCAGAATTCTTGAGGGTCAAAAATCTGAAAAAAAAGAAAGCAATTAGATTTTAAGACATTGAATGTGTCCGATAAGGCTTTTAAATTCCTTTTGGCCACCATCCATCTATCAAGCATTTCACTCCTGGATACTTTTTGTATAATAGCACTATTAAAGTTGTGCATTACTTCTAGTTTTTCCTCATGAGTAGACTCCAGTTCACCAAAAAAGGGAACAAATTAAAAAGAGCATGACATAATATTTCAAGGCGCATAGAAACAAGATAAGTTAAGAACCAAGGAACTTATATAGTGATAATGAAACTTTAGGGCGTGTTTGGTTCTGTTTTTTTCTTCCATTTCTTGTTGTCGTTTTCATAAAAAAGGAAACAACGCATTTGGTTGAGTCTCGTTAGCATTTTTCATTTTCAAAAATAATAAAACCACAATAACTTTACGAAATTAAAAAAACGATGTTTTTTTATTAAAAAAACTTGTTTTAAAAACATACGAAAATTTAAAAAAATGATGTTTTCGTATGTTTTTAAAATAAGTTTTTTTAATAAAAACAAGGTCAGCATCTTCTATGTCTTCCACGTCTATGTGTCTTTTGTGCTCCGGTTTCTTCATCTTGTTTTGGATGCTTCTCTGTTTCTTCATTTGTAGGTATTGCTTTTTGGCTTCCTATTACTTGCTTTCAAAATTTGCTTTACATATAGAATTTAATGCAAAATCCTACCACACTTTTCCGATGATGTTGTACTGGCTTTTCTTCCTTTCCCATTTGGAAGTGGGAAACAAACACAATGAGGATTTTTTTTTTTGAAATAGAGGAACCCACGACCAAACACAAGTAGGATCCTCACTAATAAACCACATTTGCATGATTCACCCCGATATTCTTCCTTGCTTTCAAGAAAAAATTACCAAGTGACAAGAAAAAATGGCTTTCCATTAATATGGGTTGAAGGGTGGATAGATTCACTTATAAGGGGGGATGTTGGAAATTTAAAAGTAGGATAGTCCCATGTTGGAAAGACACATAAAGATGAAGTACCTTGTATCCTAATGTATGACTCATAACCTATTACTTTCAGATTTTCGGTTGAAATATAATCTCCTAGTTATATATGGGTCCAGTTTAGTCCAAATTTTCTCCAAAGCCCCTCAAAATCCATTAATTCGTCTATTCTCAATTCCCTTGAATTGAATTTAATTTGCTTTCTTAGAATTGTCCCATAATATGAATTAGACGAGAGTCCTAAGGGTATATCAAGATATTCACTTAACCTCTAAAATCTTAAACAATGTAAATTGAGATCTTTGGACGTATATTAATCCCTTTTATGGTCATTTTTGTACATATTATAAGAGTTATGTGCTACGATATCATCTATGTGGTATCCCTTTTTCTCATGCTAAGGGTTAGAACCCTAGAATACTATATATGAAAGATATTATTGAGAAAATAAGAAATGTGTTTCATGCTCATGCATAACATAAGCATACATACACGTGAATATTGATTTTTATACACATTAAAAAGACTATATATGAACTCATTTGATATTTCCCAGGGTATGAATGATCTTTAAATTGATTATTATGTGAATGGTGAATTTATGTCTTGAAAATTGGTTGATGAATTATAATTGGTGATTTAGAATTTATTTGTTAAATTTGGGAGATTTCTGAAATTATGAATATTTTTGTACTAGGAAAAATGCCAAGTAGTAAGACAAATTGACTCATGGTAGTAGAAATAAGTGACAGTTGATAGTAGAAATAATTGACAAATGGCATTAGGATTTAATGATAAGTGTCATAGAAAATTGGGCTTGGGTGGCAAATGACATGGAAATTGAGTAACAATGGACTAATTATTAAAAGACAAATGGGAACCATGGGGAGATGACATGTGGCAAGTGACAAGTGTCACCACACTTGCCATACATCTATCTCACGATACTCTCAAACAATTAAGACCATCTTTCATTTCTTTTCTTTTCATTTTGTTATATGCTCTTTTTTCTTTATTCTCTCCATCTCAGGACACACTCACCAACCCTTACGATTTTTTATTTGTGCCAAACTCTTTCATTTTGTTTCTCTAACGAAATTATGTTGTCTTATTTCTGATGATGAAACCCATTTCTATTCTCATTTTTCTTTTGAAATGGTGATGACCGTGTAATGCTTGGAGAGCTAGGTTAACCCCACGATCTTGAGTTTTTGCCACCATCTT
Organism: Erythroxylum flavicans; assembly: GCA_027576715.1. Taxonomy (NCBI): domain Eukaryota; kingdom Viridiplantae; phylum Streptophyta; class Magnoliopsida; order Malpighiales; family Erythroxylaceae; genus Erythroxylum; species Erythroxylum flavicans. The sequence continues at coordinate 34,135,058 of JANZXP010000195.1, read as the reverse complement.
TCACCTTATCACTACAACAACTAGTTGTCTTCACCTTGTTGATGAAGACCTAACCTATTTCTCCTTGAAAAGTTGATGATCGTGTGAGTTGGAGAAGCTAGGGTTACGTGATTTTTGAAGAAGCTTAGAGTTAAATTCAAGTAAGTGATACATTAAACTTCATGGGTTATTGTAAATGAAACATTTATGATGATTGTTTTCAGATTAAATGATAATGATAATGGAGTTGAAGAGTGTTGAATGTTGATGAATGAAAGGATAAACATGTTCTATTTTGAAGATATAAAAACATTGGATTTATTGGTTGTTTTAAAGATAGAGTAATGGTAATAACGGAGTAAAAAGAGTGCTTGAATGTTGATGAACTAATGTATACATCGGTGTTTTGTTCCTGCGTATATGATGAGAAATAACTTATAATAGTTTAAGGGATGATTGATAGAGTAAATGCTGTATGAGTGTGTGCAAAAAAATGTTGATGAATGAGTGATGAGCGTTGAAGAATAAATATATGTGTATATGTTTTGTTTTTAAGAGTATGAAAATCATGAGTTATAAGCTCTTATATAGATGAAATAGGTTGTGAATTAAGAGTATAATGAAGGTGAAAATTTTACTTAAGAAGGATGTTTATGTGATGTTCTTGAAAAGAGATGAACTAGGATAATAGTTTAAAGATGATGTGATTATGAAAATGGTGTTAATAAAGTATACTGAAACGTTGATGATAAATGTATATATATTAATGTTCTGTTTTTGTATAATTGATGAACAATAATAATGTATGATCTGTTTGATGGGTGTTTTTGAGTTAAAATGGAGGTGGAAATGATGAGGGGTTGAGCTAGGAATGATGAACCACGCCTAAGGTGTTGAATGTAGTAAGTAAAGAGTGAGAATTCTAGAAAAGTGCAGGAAAAAAAGGTAGGCCACGATCGTGGCACCCATCCCACGATCATGGACATATGTAATGACTTCTGTCACGATCGTGGGGAGGAATCCCACCATTGTGGGCATGGTCTAGGAATGGCCATAAACGTGGGGTCTTCTTCTTTAAGTGATGCTTTAATCAACAATTGATAAGGTACTTCTTATGGTGCATTTAGGCTTGAATGAGACTTGAAGTGAACCTAATTTGATGATGGATTAAGTGATTAAATATGTGATAAGTTTAGGGTGATAATTGAGGTTAAAACTAAAGAATAGATTGATGATATAAATGTATCAAAACTCTGGAAAATTGGAGATGTTATAGAAATGAAAGTGAACTATATAGACTAATGTGATTCAAAGGACATGAGTAAAGCATATTAAGCAAGAATGAATGAGAACTTAGATATTATGTGATTATATAATGCTAGAAAAGGAGTGATGAATGATTGATTTATGATAATAAAATAACCAAGTACTTTAAGGTGTAAACCTAAGTGTAAATTAAACATGTACTAATGTTGATGATTAATTGATCAAAAGATGTGAGTAAGGAAACATACCTAGAATAGTAAAATTGAGCATGCATTGTACATAATACATATACATGTGTGTATGATTTATACTTACATGATTGATCATATTAGTAATTTGTGAAATACGTGTGTATTGCTTGAACACAGATTTACAAGATTGAACATCACCATCCAAATGTTTCTAGATCATGAAGACAAATGCTAATCTGGAGCGTATTGTGAGTCAACCTAGATGTTACTCACTATGATTTGATTTATTATATTTATATTTCTGTTGTTGAACTATGAATGTTCTGAACTTTAATAGTCCAAGGACTTTGATAATTGAGATTGCATTCGTAATGCTTCATTAAAAGTGAATGAGAAAGAAATAAGCATTTTCAACATATCGTTGAATGCCAGAATAAGGTCTAATGAAAAAATTGAAAAGCGAATGTGTATATTGAACGAAAGTAAATGATTGAATATTTGTAATTTGATGCATTTCATTACATGAATTGCATGATCAAATAAAGGCAATTATGACTAGAGTATCTAGTGAAAAAGAGCTTAAAACTCAGAATGTGTATAAGAGCCACTGGCTCACTAGTAAAATGAGCTCGGTATCCCCAATAGATACGGGGCAGTTATCAATAAGCCCAGTATCCATAATGAATATAGGACAGTTAAAAAGGCACTCGGTCACAACAATTAACAATAAAAGTAAAGTCTCACGAGCAATTGCATTTATAATTGATAGGTGTGTTATATTAATGATTGAATTGAAATAATTGAACTATTATGAATATGAAGATGTGGAATAATGTACACAATTGTGTTTGATGAAATATGAAGATATGTGAAATGATGTTCAATATATGATATGACTTATCTATGATTTAAAGTGAATTATGTATTGTTCTGTGATTGATATGAGTGAACGCATCGAGGATGGTTCACTCATTGAGTTCACAAAACTCGTTAAAATTGCAACATTATCTTTAAGGCTCAGAGGAGATATCTAATTAGGCTAATTGGAGTATAGCCACTGAAATCAGACATAAGCTAGGGGTTAAGATCAGTTTGCACCTATATAAGTCTTTAATGATTTTAGTATTCAAATTGTATTTCTGCAACTATTATACAAAGTATAAGTGAATTCTGTAATGTGATGACATTTACAACTGAATATGTTTTGTAAATGAGATAGTTTAAATTGAATATTGATTTGCTTACGATGTGTTTAAAATTGAAATGAGCGAAAATAATTATTAGTTTGTTGTTTGGAAAATTTTATAATAAGTAGTTCTAATTGTTTTAACATGCCATCCTAGTAGAATATGTTCTTGAATATGGACATTATGTTTGGGAATATGCTCTGTGAGAGTGGTATGTTACAATCTCCTATTGATTAGGAGCATATATCTTTACTAAATGCAATACCATACAAATGTTAGTTCATATATACTTAACATTTAACTTGAGTTCACTTATCTATTATTAACTTTATCTTTCCAAACTCTCATATGCAACTCTAGATAGATATGGTGACCATATGATCACACCACACCAATTTCCTTTTAGCTTATCATCTAAGTTGGCATCCAAAGTTTAGGTTTCGTACTTTAGCTTTCTATTATTATCTTGATAATAAATTTAAACCTGCCTCGCCTCTAGTCATCACAAATACTAGATTTGATTTCATATATGAGAAGGTCGATCTTTTATTTGTCTTACATACTCTTTAATTTTTACAAAAAAAAGTCATTTTAAGCATATATATTTCAAAATCAAGTATTACATAATGTTTATTACTTAATAAACAATGTCAACTCATATTTGTATTAAAACATGACAATACATTAAATGAACATATATAGAGAAATGTTAGTCAATTATATTTTAATATCTACATAACCCTGCTGACTTCACATGCCCAACGTACATATTTTTGAAAATTAGTTTTATCATTATGTCTACCACCATATCTCGTTTAGATATATACTTCATATTCACTTTGCCTTATGCAACTATATCCTTTGCATAATTTTATTTGATATATATATGTTTAATTTTATAATAAAATTTAGGGTATTTTGTATAAACAATTACTACTTGAGTGTCACAATTGATTGTTGTATTACTACTGAAAATGCTATGAATTCAGCTTCCATTGTAGATAAAGTAACACACAACTGTTTCTTACTTTTCTATTATATAACACCATTGTTAAGTAAGAAAACAAAATCAAAGGTAGATTTTCTCTTATCTAGATCCCATCCCTAATCTGCATCTGTATACCTTTATATACATAGGTCTTTGCCTTGATACACACTGCATAATCAATTGTACACTTTAGATACCTCAATTATAATTTTTATTTCTTTTTAATATGTTTGTCTTGGATTTGATTGATATCTGCTCACCATCCTAACAATGTAACAGATATCTAGCCTTGTACACATCATGTCATCTATGATATTTTTAACTATAGTGAAATAGGGAATTTTCTTCATTTTTTTCCTTTCTTATGGCATAAATGAGCCAAACTTCTTATTGAGACCTTCACCTTTAGTAATAAGATTATCTATTAGTTTAAAATCTTACGTACAGAATCATTCTAAAATCTTTTAAATATATGTTGCTTGAGAAAACGAAAATAATCTCTTTAAATAGTCTCTAGAAATCTTAACTCTAATAAAGTATGTAGCTTCACCATCTCTTTCATCTTAAATTCAAATGATAACTAATCTTTGATTTGTTTGACAAACTTACTGTCATTACAAGCAATCAAAATGTCATCTTCATATAAAGACAAAATTGCAATTTTATCTTTGTAACTTATAGTGGTCTTCATCAAGCATATAAAAATCATATGAAATGATTATGTTATGAAAACATATATACCACTATCTTAAAGAATGCTTCAAATAATAAATTGATTTCAATAACTAACATACTTTATGTTCTTTGCGTGCTTCTATAATACATGTAAGTTGTTCCATTATATATATTTCTTTTTCTAATTCTACATTTAGAAAAGAAGTCTTTACATCCATTTTATATAACTCAAGATCCAAACTGGTTACTATAGCCAAGATCAGATGAATTGTAATAACCTTAGATCACCCACTCATAAGTATTATCCGCTTTGGGCCTTGGCCCAGCCAAACCCCCAAGGTTTTTCTCTTCCCATACCTTGGGAAAACACGTCTTATGAGAGAGAGGTATCCATACCCTTATAAGGCGTACTTCGTTCCCCTCTTCAACTGATATAGGATCTCACATTCCACCCCCCTTTAGGGCTCAACGTCCTTATTGACACATCGATTCGGGTACTAGCTCTAATTCTATTGTAACATCCTTAGACCATCAACTCATAGATATTGTCCGCTTTGGTCCTTAGCCTAGCTAAGCTCTCATGGTTTTGCTCTTCCCATACCTTGGGAAAATGCATCTTGTGAAGGAGAGGTATCCATACCCTTATAAGGCTTACTTCGTTTCCTTCTTCAACCGATATAGGATCTCATAAATTTAGTGAATACCTGACTTCCTTACAGTTGATCAAGTAGTAAAGGATATTTTTTCCCATTATCACCCAATTCAATTGCCTATAATCGATACATAGCCTCAAAGTTCTATCTTTCTTTTTAACAAATAATACTGGAGCTCCCTAAGGTGGTACACTAGGTTTAGTAAAGCCCTTGCTCAACAACTCTTGCACCTGGGTCTTAAGCTCCTTAAGTTTTATAGGTGTCATCCTATATAGAGGAATCGATATATGAGCAGTACCTAGAACTAAGTTAATCGTAAATTCCACCTCTCTTTCTGGGGGTAAACTTGATAATTCACTGGGAAAAAAATCCGAGAAATCCCTAATAATAGGAATATCCTGGATAGTCCGCCTAGTATGAGTGTCAGTCACTTAGGCTAAGTAAGCCTCACAACTACCTTGACTCAGACTAAAGGAACTTATCGAGGAAATTAAGCTGGCTGGTACTACTTGACTAACACCTCAAAATATCACTCTCGACTTAGTAGGGGATTCAATAATCACTTCTTTGGTATGGCAGTTCATCACAACTATATGTGCGGTAAGCCAATCCATACCTAAGACATCACATTCTTTTAAAAAAATGTTCCTATATGTCTTAAGTTTCTAACGACATAAAGTAAATGTAGTTTGGTTTAGTATTCTGTGAGTTATACCAAAAATACTAAAGACTATTCTCAAATAGCGAAAGAACCTAGTACTCAACTTCAAGCCAAATTTCAAGGCCTTTAGGGATAGAATTCAAATATAATTCCTTCACGAAATTTGTATCCATACGTCTCTAGTTTAATTAAATTAAAAACCATCTCATTTGGATATCTACAGATCAAGATACGGTTAAAATACAGATGCCTATTTAGTGAAAACACTCCATTTAACATATTCCAGCACACTTCATCATCAACCTTACATGCAATTCATCTCAATTCATCCCAACTAGTCTTTATGGATGTTATACTCATATATAACTCAATAAGGTAATCAAATACTTACTTGTTTGTCTTAAGATTTCCTCAATCAACAAGCTAAGAAAGTTTCCCAAGCATCAAACATACATTAAGAATGAGATGGGATTAAAGCATTTCAATTTACAAGATGAGGGTTACGAAATTTCAGCAAAACTTTAAAGGTTTTAGGGATTATGTAAAAGTGTCATAGGTGGGAGGAAAGAGAGAAAAAATAGACCAAACAATAAAGATGGTGATCTTACAAGAGTAAGAAATGTGGGTAAGGTGTGTGGTGAAGAAGATAGACATGTGTCATGCCAAGTGTCAAACTAAGAGCCATGCTATTTGTTTTTCTCTTATACTCCCAATTGTCACTCCCTTATTAGTCCATTTTTCATTTAATCTCTAGACCATATCTCACTCAACTATACCTCCATTTGTCACGCTTTTATTCAAGCCAATTGTCACTCTATTACTAATGCCATATATCACCATCTTATAAGCTCATTCAACCTAAATTCCCATATATCATTTTATCTTGCCCTTTTAACACTTTTCTTAGACTAAATACACATATCACTTTATCAATCACTCAATTAGAACAATAAATTCCCAATTCATTAATTATAATTTATCAAACAAAATTTAAGACATAATCAACACACAAGCACGTCATAATCATTTAAGATCTTTTATACCTATGATATATCAGTGAGTGCATGTACTATTTTTACAATGTCCTTAGATCATGATTCACGTGTATATGCAAATGAAATGTACTTTCTAAATTCTCATATGATGACTCATTCTAACAGTTAAATTTTAAGTATAATAATGAGCTACTACATTAGTGACAAAGACTAAACCTTGAATTAAATAATCGAGATAACTGCAACTATTTAACTTAGTTTACTTGTTTATCATAAGTTAATTATGCAATTTCATAAATAATCTAATTTTCTAATTGTAACAATCCTTCGTGACAATTATGAATTATTGAATTCATGGATAATAATAGAATAATCAACATTAAATTAAATTGTCAGATTTATCAATATTAATCATTCATCAAATATAAGAAATCAAAACAAGAAATACTTGAATTAAAACATAAATAAAAGTTAAGAACAAAACCTCACAACGTTACTAGTAAAGTTTTAATTCCCTTTGAATCAAAATAATTGAGTTTAACCACACATGGCCTTTGGTCCAATACCAAAAATAGAAGAAAGATAATGAGAGAAAAGTAAGAAGAAACGATTAATTCTTGAGAGGTGTGGAACGTCCCTTTTATAGTGATTTTTACATTAAACCTAATCCTATCCAATCTTGCAAAGATGCTTATCTAAAGCAAATCTTAGTCCCTTCGTGATAGGGATAGAAAGAAGTCTCCTACTTAAGCTTTAACTTTTCAAGTAAATCTGGCATTGAGCTTTATCTTCCCCTATCCATATAGCAATCTTTTCACTTTATCTAAAATTCGTTATTATCATCAATAGTATCTCAATTTGATGAAATTTCCACTTTTCTTATCTTAAAAAAACATTAATTTTCCTATTTAAGCTCCAAAATAAATCTAAAACAAAGGAGATAATATCAAATAATATATCAAGATAACAACTTATCATATATCTACTTGAATGCTTTTTTAATAAGGCACATAATTGATTGTGTCAAGTTATAAATATAGAGTATTCTAAGATATTAGTCTCAAGGGGACTATAACCACTAAGTTTTTTAATCCTTACAAATAATAAAACTAATTTAATTAAGGTATAGGAAAATAACTAAATTGTCAAACTAACAAAAAGAAATCAATATAATAAATGTTAGGTTTCGAGGTTCATTTTTGAGGAATTCCATTAACATTGTTATGATTGATTATCAAAATTGAAATAACAATTAACTTAAGTATGTATGTCCTCTCTCAAGTCATAAAAGAGTATTCAATTGAGAAATTACATCTTGTTAATGCATAACATCTGATTAAACTCAATAAGAATACTTAATAAAGAAAGCTATAAATTGGCAAAGAAAGAGGTGAAAAAGATAATCCCATAAGCTAAAAGAAGAGATTATGAGAAATTATACCAACGATTAGAAAGTAAAGATAGAAAAAACGATATTTTTAAGTTGGCGAGAGCTAGGTAACGGAAAGTAAGAGATTTAGACCAAGTTTATTGTATAAGAGATGAAGCAAGGTAAATGCTCGTGGCTGAAAATGATATCAAAAGATTATGGAACAGGTACATCTATAGACTTTTTAATCAAGGCATAGAGGACAACACCTCTTTAGGGGATCTTAGCATGTCCGAGAGGTATTATAACTTTACCTATTGTCGACATATTACAATGGAATAAATTACAAGAGGTTTAAGGGAGGTAAAGACTGCAAAGATAGTAGGGCCTATTGAGATACCTGTAGAGGAGTCGAAGAGCCTAGATGAAGAGGGTCTTACTTAGCTAGCCAAGATTTTTAGTGTCATCCTTAAGTCCATCAAAATTTTGGATGAGTAAAGACTTAGCGTGCTAATTCCTCTATAAAAGAACAAAGGGGGAGATCCAAAGCTATAATAAATATAGAGGCATCAAACTATTTAGTCATGCCATGAAGTTATAGGAGAAAGTGATTAAGAAAGGATGCTCCTGTCTCGGAGAACCAATTTGGATTTATTCCAGAAAGGCCACACAGAAGTTTTACATCTACTTAGAAAATTAATGGAATATTATAAGGGAAGACAAAGTAACCTTCATATGGTTTTTATTAATTTAGAGAAGGTGTATGACAAGGTACCTACGGAAATCTTGTGGTGGTGTATAAAACTTAAAAGAGTTCCTATGAACTATATTTGAGTTTTTAATGATATGTATGAAGGTGAAAAGACATAAGTAAGAATGATAGGAGGAGATATAGAGAATTTTTCTAATAATATCGGCCTATACCAAGTATGTATGTTGTTTAATGATGACGTTGTTTTAGTAGATGAGATAAAAGAGGGTGTCAATGTTAAACTATAACTTTAGAGGGATACCTTAGAGTCGAAGGGATTTAAATTAAGCAGGACAAACTGATTACTTAGAGTATAACTTTTTAGGCCTAGAGGGAGGCTTTTAATATGGAAGTACAGGTTGGTTCAAATGTTATGCCACAAAAAGAGTGTTTTAAGTATCTAGAATCTATCATCCAAAGCAATGGAGGGATATATAAAGATGTAGTTCACTGTATTAGATTAGGGTGGCTTAAATAGAGAAGTGTAAAAGGAGGTTTATGGGAAGAAGATACCACTCAAGTGCAAAGGTTAATTTTAGTGTTTGGTGATTACGCTAACTGATCGTAGACCGCAAGTGCACGGTTGTCAAAGTGAGTAATAAATCGGTAAGAACCGAGTTGTGTCTATAGGGATTATAAGAAAATTTAAATCTATGCTAGCTAACAGTGTTTGAAATCGAGTTGGATGAAATTTCAGAAAATTAAAACAATGTAAGGAATTATTAAAAACTCAAGGAAATTTCAAAGCAATTACACAATTTAATGAAACCAAAATAACTATGATTATGACTAATCTATGCAATAACTAATTTAGAAAAGAGTGCAACAATTTACTGATAAAAATTATTCACGTCAATGGGGAATAACTTTCTCCTAGGGAATGATATTTTTGTCAACCTTAATATTACATTAGCTATCCTCCACAAATGAAATATCCTAACCTTGTAGGTGAATTTTAAAAGTAATTAATCCCCTTTTCCCAAAGATGAATTAATCTATCCACTCTATAACTCATTTAATAATCCCTTACTTAAGTTTTTCCTAAAGTTTCTTAAGTTCCAAAACTTCAATTTTCACCTCTTAAGTTTCTTGGGTCTCCCAACTCACAAGAAAATCCTAGTCAAATTTTCCTTTAATCTTCTAAAGCAAAAACTCCCTTTTTCTAAAGGCGAATTTATAGCAATGCAATTTCCAATAATCCAAAGGAATAACAAATAAATCCAAGAAAAAATCAGCAAGTATATAAAATTTCAGTCATAGATTCCAGTAAAATTCAAAATTAAAGCGTCAACAAAAATATCAAATCCCTAAGAGAAATTAATGTTCTGGCCACAAATCATTATGTCAAGTAGTCCACAAACATACAGCGTAGATAAACTCATGACAGAATCAATTAAAAATAAAAAGCATAGTTCCAAACTAAAACAGAATATTGTGCTCTCCCCTCTCTCTTTGCGTGGATGCTTCTTTGGCGGTGAATGGATGCTGCATTGTTGGGAGAATGGAGGCTGGTATGTTGGTGAAGATTCTTGGTTGCGTCCTTCAAGTCTAGAGGCTCTTGGATTTAGCTTGTGTGTGAAAGATTAGAGATAAATTCAAGGCTTGCGTGTATGGAGGCTGATGAATAATAAAATGATGGGTGCATTCATGTGGAAGACTAGATAGGAATCAGCTGCTTGAATAATTTGAGGCTTCAAGTGGATTGCTACTGAGTGATTTTTTGTATGGAGGCTACTAAAAGACGGCTTAAGTTGGTCCCGAAATTGAAGCCAAAGAGAGCTGCTGCTTTTATGCTTGCGTGAATAAAAATTGGAACCTTCAAGTGGAGAGCTAATGCTTTTATGCGTGAAACATGGAGGGTCTGTGTCTTTTCTTTAAGGGCTGAATGCATGTATGTGAGATGTAAAAATCATCCTCCACCTTGCTTCATGCGTTGTTGAAATATTGAGCTTGCAAGTGGAGTGGTTTGCATGCATGATTGGAGAGGTATTATTGAAGGCTAGCTATTAGTCAATAACGACTGCTTGGCTTTTTAGTGAAGAGTGGAGCTTGCAGGTCTTGCATGGAGGCTATGAGCGTGATCAAGTGTATGGAGACTGCTTTATCTTGTAGTGGCGTGTTGTTTTGCATTGGCGTGATTGGAGGCATAAAAGACAATGTTGGAGTGAAATAAAGGTAGGAACCAAGTGAGGTAGCATTTTCTTGAGTGAGTGGAGGGAGCTGGCCAATAAAGGCTGCTGCATGTGTGGGTAGTAGGTGCTGCATGCCTTGACTAAAATGGAGGCAGTCCTTTGTTTTTTCTTGGATGCTAGCTGTGGAATGGATTTTTCAAGGTCAATTTTGACAGTCTATAAAAACTAAACGGTGAAGGTTTAGGCACTCAAATTTTATGAATATCTTCTTCTTTGAGTTAGCCTCAACATGAGACTTGAATCATGGGATTTTGCAAACTGAGTCAAAATTTATAGTTGAAACATCGTCAAAAGGTCATTCTCGCGATCCAAAATCTGACGCAAATTTTAGGAATTTATTTCTCCTCAATTCCAGCTTAGAAAAATCTAAAATTGGTCCCAAAAAATCCTTTAATAAGTCAAGAATTTAAATATGAAATTTCAGAATTTTTGAGTAAACTAATCTCGAGATAAAAATCCTACAATGACTAAAGGTTAAATATGCCAGAAACTCAAAAACATTGCAATTCGAGTATATTTGTTTCATTTATGCATTTTATGTCAACGAACCTTGATTAATGCTAAAACATGATAAACTAGCTATGGATGAACATAAAATGAATGTAAACGACTCTAAATTAAGTCCTCATCATATATGAAAATATGAGTGTATCAAATTCCCCCACACTTAGCTCTTGCTTGTCCTCAAGTAAGAAAAAGAATAGGAAGTAGAACTACAGAAAACATGAAAAAAAGTGCAGAAAAACAAAAACATGTAATGCGAAGAAATAATAAAATACTTAAGTATGCAGCATTCAAATCAGATCCCCAACCATATCAATTAATTCAAGCATGATAACTAGAATTCAGTTTACCACGATCAACACATAAAATCAATGAACTCAGTTTACATGTCACAGTCAAACTAATCTAGCATAATAGAGTTAGAGGAAATCTATGCCATATCAAAATAATAAGTCCTCTCATTGATATACACTCCAACACTCAAACTATTTAGGCTCAAATGTGTAACTCTCAAAATTCGATCAACGAATACATTCTACCATATGCTTGCTTTTCAATCTTGACAACACTATCAAAGTGCGCATATAGTATACACAAATCAAAAGGTCTTTAGAATGGTTGTAATAGGGTTTGGATAAAGGTGAGGTAAAAGAAAGATAAGAGAAGGCTAAATCAAAGGCAATAGAGCTATATAGAATATCATAGAACTCGTGTACATGTATGCATCCAGGCACATAATTCTGTAAATTAAACACAAACAACTCCACTTCTTTTCATTCTATTTGAATTTCCCATAGACAAGTATATAATTTGAAACACTTGGGAAAAATTTTTCTTTTTTCTTTTTTTTCATGGCAGAAAGTCTCTCTCTTTTTTTGTTTTTTTTGTTTTTTTTCGACAAAACATTCAGATTACTACCACGTCATTATAAGTCAACCAACTCACATCTTTAACTTTGCCAAATAGATGCTCTACTAACCTTGGCCATAGGGTATAGAGTATCAAAATGAGATCAAGGTCAAGTTAATAATGTGGAAAGCAAAGAAAAATTTAAAAGCTCAAAGGGGCTTTCTAAAGGAAATCATGCTTTAGGTTGGCTTTTTAAGTTCAAGTGGTTTAACCTAGATGCTTTTATCATGTTCATGCAAGCATGCTATGTCAAGATATTAAGCAAGTTCTAGAGAATTATACCGTTGAAAGAATGCACACAACAAAAATAATGTTGAAGGCACAAGAGCTCACATAGGTCATTTAATAATTCAATACAAAATAGTTTCAAGGTCACTCTACTATCTAGAAAGCTCAAGTGTTACATTAAAACTCATTCATCAAGTTTATACATTCATCGTTATTAACCAAATCTCACGCATAATACTTGAACTCAATCAACGATTGGGAATCCTAAAGAAAGCTAACACACTTAAGATGCAAGAAAAACAGTTTTTTTTATAAAAAATTTAAATTAATTTTTTTTTAATTTATGGTTTGTTTAATGCAAAACATGCAACAAATATGAAACTTTTTTTTTTTAAGTTCAAGCAAAAGCAAGAATATGCGGCCAATTTAACCTTCCCCCACACTTAAATGCAACATTGTCCTCAATGTCTAAATAATAATAATAATAAGAAGGAAATGAGAACATAAGGACTCCCTGGAGTGTAGAAGGCTCAGCGACTTGAAAACATAATTCCCAGCTCCAATCTTGCATTCCTAATCAAACAGATAAAAAGCAAATAAGGTACTCAAATGAAAGAAATAAAAAGAAATTGAAACAACAAAGAACTAATAATGAAAGGATAAGATTGGGGGGCCTCCCAATAGGTGCTATGTTTAACGTCGATAGCTCGACGTAGCCATTTGATGACGGTGCTTGAGTATGCTTGCAATGTTTCTCAACTCTTGATCATAATAATGCTTCAATCTTTTCCCATTCACTTTGAAAGTTCTGCCATCACTTCCTCAACTTCAATCACTCCATAAGAGGTAACATTCTTTATAACAAAAGGCCCCAACCATCTAGAGCACAATTTACTTGGAAAGAGCTTTAATCTCGAGTTGAAAAGTAAAACTTTCTCTCCTAGAGCAAATTCTTTCCTTATGATGTGTTGGTTATGCCATTTCTTAGTTTTCTCCTTATAAATTTTGGAGTTCTCATACGCTTCATTTCGAAATTCTTCCAATTCACATAACTGAAGAGACTGATTTTCAACCCATTTTTGCCAATCAAGATTTAACTTCCTAACTTGCCAATAAGCCTTGTGTTCCAACTCCACCGGAAGATGACAAGCTTTTCCAAAAAGCAAACAATATGGAGATATGCCAATTGGAGTCTTGAAAAGCTATTCTATATGCCCAAAGGGCATCATCAAGTTTGAGAGCCCAGTCTTTCTAGTTAGGTTTCACCGTCTTCTCAAGAATGTCCTTGATCTCTCGATTTGATATTTCAGCTTGGCCATTTGACTGTGGGTTGTAGGGTAAAGCAACCTTGTGTCAAACTCCATATTTGCTTAAAATATTACCTAGAAGCTTGTTGCAAAAATGGGTACCTTCATCATTAATAATAGCCCTTGGAGTGCCGAATCTTGTGAAAATGTTTTTCTTGAGAAATCTGAGAACAACTTTGGCATCATTTGTTGGTGAAGCTATGGCTTCAACCCATTTTGATACATAGTCCACTGCCAAAAGGATATAAGACTGTCTGCAAGATTTGGGGAATGGTCCCATGAAATCAACACCCTACAAATCGAAGAGTTCTACCTCAAAAATGTTGGTCAAAGGAAGCTCATGATGTCGTGAGATATTACCCATTTGTTGACATCGTTCACACGTCTTAGTGAAAGCATAACTGTCCTTATGGAGCGTAGGCCAATAGAAACCAGATTGAAGAACTTTTGCTGCTGTTCTTGTTGGGCCAAAATGACCTCCATATGGTGATGAATGACAATGCTCCAAAATGGCTAGCACTTCATCTTCCGGGATACATCTTCGAATCACTTGATCAGGACATCTCTTGAATAGTAAAGGCTCATCCCATAGATAACTTTTCGCATCAAATAGGAACTTTTTCTTTTGGGATGGATTTAAGTCCAGAGGAATCAAACCTGTAGCTAAATAATTCACCACATCGGCAAACCATGGAAGCTTTTCATTGACTCTGAATAACTGCTCATCTGCAAAAGTCTCTTGGATAGGTGTTGGTGGTTTTGATTCCTCAAGCTCTAATCGAGATAGATGGTCGGCCACTGCATTTTCTGTCCCCTTTTTGTCCTTGATTTCCACATCAAACTCTTGCAAAAGTAACACCCATCGAATGAGTCGCGGCTTGGCATCTTTCTTCGCAAACAAATATCGGATTGCTGCATGATCTGTAAAAACCACAACCTTGGACCCAATGATATATGACCGAAACTTGTCCAAAGCAAACACCACAGCTAACATTTCCTTCTCTGTAGTAGTGTATTTTTTTTGGGCATCATCCAAAGTTCGGCTAGAGTAGTAGATAACCCTGAACACTTTCTCTCGCCTTTGGCCTAAAACTGCTCCCACTGTAAAGTCACTTGCATCACACATAATTTCAAACAGTTATTGCCAACCAGGTGTGATCATCACGGGAGCTGAAATCAACTTTTCCTTGATCAACTTAAAGGCCTGCAAGCATTTCTCATTAAACTCAAATTTCACATCCTTTTCCAAGAGATTGCAAAAGGGTTTGGCAATTTTGGAGAAGTCTTTGATGAATCTTCGGTAAAACCCCATATATCCAAGGAAACTGCAAATGCCCTTTACATTTGTCAGTGGAGGAAGCTTTTCCATAGCTGTTGTTTTGGCTCGGTCCACTTCAATGGCTTGATCAGACACTTTGGCCCTATTTGGCAATCAGCTGGTTAAATTAGCTGTTAGCTGATTCTATCAACTATTAGCTGACAGCTGATTATATTAGCTGATTTGACCAACGGATTGCATTAGCTGTTTGTTAGAGATGTTGGGTAAAATTAGTTGTTTAGTATTAGCTGTTGATGTGTAAAATAACTTACGAGGGTATAGTTTTTAAAAAATATATAAGGGCATGAATTTGTTACCCGTGCATAAGTGTAGGCTTTTTTTTATTTTTTACTTTTTTATTTTAATTATAATTATACTAATATTACTTTAATAAAAATTAAATTAAAATTAAAATTTAATTATTACTTTAATAATAATAATAATTATTATTATTATTATGTTATTATTAATTTTATAAAAAATAAAATAAAAAAATAAAAAAGCCTGAAAGGTTTAGGACTTGTAGTTAGACATAAATTTGATTTGTAAAAATTAATTAATATATAGCTTTATTTATCTAAGGGTATAATTGATTTTTCAATTGCTAAAAATGAAAAAGCTACTTGAAACGCTGGTGCTGTATAGCTTTTCCAAGTTTGGCTGTTTGAGATAAATCAGCCAACTTTTCTTGTTGTTGCCAAACAAGTGTTTCAGCTGATTAAAAAGTCAAACAGTTGAAACACTTGAATCAACCAAAATATTAGCTGATCAGCCGACCTCTAAACGCGTACTTTGTGACCCAACACAATTCCTTCCCTTACCATAAAATGGCATTTCTCCCAATTGAGCACCAAGTTGGTATCCTGACATCTTTTCAACACTAGAGACAAATTATGTAAGCACTTATCAAATGAATCACCAAAAACAGAAAAATCATCCATAAAAACTTCCATGAAATTCTCAACCATATCAGAAAAGATAGCCATCATGCAACGTTGAAATGTAGCAGGAGCATTGCAAAGACCAAAAGGCATGCGCCTGAATGCAAATGTACCAAAAGGACAAGTAAATGTGGTCTTTTCTTGATCTTCAGGTGCTATGGCTATTTGGTTATATCCCGAGTACCCATCTAGAAAACAATAAAATGCATGTCCAGCAAGTCTATCCAACATCTGATCTATGAATGGCAAAGGAAAATGGTCCTTCCTAGTGGCTTTGTTCAACTTCCTATAATCCATGCA
>JANZXP010000195.1:34065967-34109054 GCA_027576715.1 Erythroxylum flavicans | reverse complement strand
AATCTCATTATATTTATAATTTCAAACATAATCTAATTATGAAAGAAATTATTTAAAACTTTTGCTTGATTCAAATTGTTGATTTGATAACAATTTCAATTTAATAATTCAACTCTTGAAAAAATTAAAGTAAACTCCAAAACCTTTCCTAATAAAATCCCTTTGAAAACAATGTTCAAAATTTGGTAAAACATTTTCAATTTTATTAGGAGTCTAACTAATTTAATCTCTATTAAATTAATAAAATTGAAAATTTAATGTTTTTATAAAAACATTTAAAAAATATTTCAAAAGGTTGCCTGGTGCGTGCACTGATAGTTTGAGGCTAAACTACTGCACGCGCCTGTAGTCAACACACCATTGATTGGTGCCTGCAATGCATGTTCTAGTCACATTAACACGTGACAATGTGTGTAGATGATGGGTGCGTGTATCGTCTTCTCCACGAAGCTGAGCATCAAACCCAGTTTCTGAAAAATTAACTCCTCTCTCCCACGATTCTAAGCACCAATCCCACAATCCAACTTGTTCCCACGTTTACCCAACCATTGGGTAGTGCTCCATGACCTACCACAATGATGTACCGTAGTCTTCATGCCTCCACTACAAGAGTTAAGACATTTAGTGACAATCTTTTTGTGACTAACTATTGTTTTGTCACAAATATGAGGTTTTTTGTGACAAGACAATTGATTGACACAATTATTTGGATTATCTGTGATGCTTTATATTTTGTCACTAATACGATGGTAATTGTGACAATTTAGTTTCTTTCACAATCAATTGTCACTATTAACATATTAATAATGTTAAATTTTATTTTATCACTAAGTTTTGTCACTAAAAGCCTATGAAATTTGGCACCAAAATAATATTGGCGGGAATTAATTGTAATTGTGGCAAAACATATGTTGGTAACTAATATTTATTGTTTTGTTGTGACAAAACATATTTTGGTCACTAATATCGTTTTCTTATTGTGACGAAACGGTTTATCATCACATAATATTTTACTTGTTGTGACAAAAAATTTTGTCAATTAATATTCAATTAATTATGGTCTACTTCATATTGTCACAATAATCGAACTATAACTATATTCGCTATAATTCGTCATTTAGTGATAAAATTGTTGTGACTAACTATTGTTTCATCACAAATACGAGTTTTTTAGTGACAAGACAATTGATTGAAATTATTGTTTGGATTATCTATGATGCTTTAGATTTTTGTCATTAATACAATGGTAATTGTGGCAATTTAGTTTCTTTCACAATTAAATTGTCACTATTAATATATTAATAGTGTTAAAATTTATTTTATCACTAAGTTTTGTCACTAAAATCCTATGAAATTTGGTGCCAAAATAATTTTGACAGTAATTAATTGTAATTCTGACAAAATATATGTTCGTAACTAATATTTTCTATTTTTTGTAACAAAACATAATTTGGTCACTAATATTTTTTTTCTTTTTGTGACTAAACAGTTTACCGTCATACAATATTTTACTTATTGTAACGAAAAATTTTGTCAATAAATATTCAATTAATTAGTGTGTACTTATTATTGTCACAAGTACTAAACTATAACTATGTTCACTACTATTTGTAATTTAGTGACAACGTTTTTGTGACTAAATATTATTTCCTCACAGATACAAGGTTTATTATGACAAAAGAATTAATTAACACAATTGTTTGGATTAACTGTGATGATTTATTTTTGTGTCATTAATACAATGGGAATTGTGACAATTTAGTACCTTCACAATTAAATTGTCACTATTAATATATTAATAGTATCAAATTTTCTTTTATCACCAAGTTTTGTTACTAAAAGCCTATGGACTTGTTATAACAAAAACATTTGTCAATAAAAATTTAATTAGTTAGTGTCTACTTAATATTGTCACAACAGTCGAACTATCACTATGTGCATTACTACTTGTAATTTTAGTGACAAGAAATTTTGTTGTCACTTTATCAACTTTTTGTTACAAAAGTTATTATAAATATAAACTTAATAAATTAATGATAAATATTTGTTGTTATAATAACATATTAAAATTAACCACACTAAAGATAAATTTTGTCATTATTGTAAAAATTTTAGAGACCAGAAACTACTTGTCATGATTTTTTCTTGAATATGATTATTTGCAAACAAATTTAAATATTTTCAAATAAAATATTCAAATTACATATATTGATAATTCAAAAGTGATATTTTATGTATTAATAGATATTTGGTATACATAACTTTGAAATTTTATCAAAACATCAAAATAATTAAATGTTTAAATATAATAAAAATCTTGTTCCAAAATATTAAGCAAAACTCTTAACCTATTGAAAATTAAAAACAAAGTTATTGATGCTCAATCATTGTCATTGTCGCGTTCTTCATCTTCAATTACTGAATTTGTTTCATCATCATCCATAAAACCATCTTCACCTGCATTGACATTTCGAATTCAACTACATTTGCACCAATCCCGTAAAGACATTTCCTTTTATGTTCTAAAAATACATAATCATCATTTTCTCAAACAGAACCAATTGTCCTCACTCTATGCAATGACTTTGAAAAATAACATGGCCTGCAATTGTCACTGTACAATCTTCGTTTCCTGTAGTACTCGCATTGCGAGTCAAAGTTACCACAAACTGTAATTAAACATAGGAACATAAGACTCTTTACATGTAAAGATTGGTAGTTTTCACTATTTGAACGAGTTTGTTGCTTATGGATCCAAGAAGGATAAGAAATGTACGGGATTTGACACCTTGAACGAAAATTGCAGGTAATTAGTGTCCCATGCAGCAGCTTGTTTGATATCGTGACAGTCCGATGTGGGCACTGCACCAATCTGTGGTCCATGAACATGGCAGCAGCATTTCAGTCACTGTCATGGCAAGAAGTTTAGGTGATGTTGGCTATACAGTTTCAGCTTATTTCAAGGGTGTTGTTGCCGCTCATAGATAGTTAGCCTCTAAAATGTAGGGCTTACCTAGTGTTCTTCGCTTTCTTTAAGGAAAACCCAAGCCCTCTATGCTCAAGATCTGATCTTTTTCGTTAAGGATCGAGTCTTTCAAAGCATTTCAGTCTCATTTCTCTGTTGGGTATTCTCAGAACCTAAATCTGGCAGCCGCCTTTGAACCAGAACTAAAAAGGAACCTATTTTTGCTTTCTATAGATTCTATATCCTTTAGGACCTAATACTTACAAACTTATCTGATCTTCTGTTATGGCCTTTAAAGTTCAGGTAGTAGCTGAGATAGTTACTGAAAACTAATGTAAACCTTCAATTTGCAACGTATCTTCATCGTTGATCTTCTGTTTTTTAGTTTTCTTCTTTTCAGGAAGCTAACTATAGCTCGCCTGAGTACAAAATTGATCACCTTGGTTCGTCATCCAAATGCAGCAGTAAGTTCTCCGGAATGCGACCCTCTGGCAACCATGTCTCTGAAGAAATGGCTATCAATCGCCGTGAGTCTGTTCTCTTAGCAACTTCTTTGTCTTCTTTCTTTATCCATAATTATATGCACCACCAGCCTTTCTATGTTTACGTACGTACTTTCTCATTTCGTACATGGAAGTCATGATGTGTTGTTATTTTCCATTTTCAGCTCCCGAGAAGAGGTAGCGGGTACCTTCTGCATATAATTAGTTCATAAAGTACCGATCGCACTAATCCTCTATAAATTTAAAATCTCTTTCACTTTGATGACATTTGGTTTTCTCTTTTGGCTTTTCTTTTCTTTTCTTATGTATTGATACAAAATTCGAAACGTAGGGAGGAGTAATTAATTGTCAAACAATAAAATGATAACATAGTAATACAAATAAACCAACCGGAAAAAAGAGGAGTTGATATCCGGAAGAAGAGGAACCGTGAACAGTCACTTATTCAAGAAATCCCTTATGCGTGGTGTCAACAAATTGCTTATTCTTCATGGGCGTAGTTCTCCTCTCTACATTATTAAAATCTTCTCTCCACATCTTCCAATTCCTCTACTCAAATACTAACAGGTGAATTGCCATTTTTGTTTGTTTAACTTATTGTTCTGCTCTTGCTATTTGATGGGTTCTTTACCGAATTGACAGCAACGGGTTTTCTTCTCAAGTTGCCAACTTTTTTTCCCAAGAACTATTAGCCTCGGCTTACACATTCTTTCGTGATTTAGTTTAATACATTAGTTTTTTCAGCATTACTCTGTTACTATAAACTAGACAGACTCACGGAACTACTCTTTCTAGTGTAACTACTATTTCTCTAACTATATAGCTACTCTTTCTCTTACCATTGATTCCCCATCGATAAACTTTGATAAAAACACAGAAACCTGACAGATTTCTATAGTGCTTTGTCATTGCTTCTGTTTCGACCTCCGCCACCCACCACGCACTAGATCATCACACTACTAGTGCCTGCTTCTCTTCGTTCTGTTAACTTTTAACGGGTTGCTTTTGGATTATAAATCTTTTATCACATAACTTGAACAGCCGAAAACCTCAATCACCTTCACCTGCCAGAAACCTTCATCACCTTCAGTTTACTGTGGGCAAAACTGCTTCTTTATGAAAAACGTCTCCTCATATAACATATTCCTACACCACTTAACGCTTTTTTCTATTTTCTATCTTCTTTATGCTTTCCCTATCTTATTTCAAAATCGGGAACTTATATTTAGTATGATTTATGAACTTGTATTTAGTATGATTTATGTTCAATTGTTAGCTACATAGACTAGGAAAATGTAAAGGTATCACCTTTGTTTCACTTGTTGCTTGAGTGTATATAAAGCAACTGTATGCTTGTGGTTCTGAGTTGGGTGAACCGTGAAATAGTCAAGGTTATTTTGTTTCAAGAAAGATCAAAACTAGTATTACGTCTTCCTAATTTTAAAAGTATAATAGGCCTTGATGGACGTTCTCTTATACAAGTCTTTCGTACAAAACAAGATCATCATCTATCAAAGGGAATTCAGTAAAAATAATTAAAAAATATAAATCAATTGAACCTGTGTTTCCCATAGATGTAACAATTTAGACCACCTATCCACAGATATTGTCCGTTTTGGATTGCTCATCGGGCTGAGGCTCTCATGATTTTGTTCTTCCTGCACCTGGGAAAACGCGGCTATGGGGAAGAGGTATCCATACTCTTATAAGGTGAACTTCGTTCTCCTCTCCAATCAATATAGGATCTCACAATCCACCCCCCTTAGGGACTAGCATCCTCATTGGCACAACGGGTTGGGAACCGACTTTAATACCATTTGTAATAGCCCAGACTACCCTCCCACAGATATTGTTTTATTTGGGTTGCCCATCGGCCAAGGCACTCATAGTTTTGCTCTTTCTTCATATGAAAAAACGAGTCTATAGGAAAGAAGTATCTATACCCTTATAAGGCATACTTCATTCTCCTCTCCAACTGATGTGAGATTTCATAGTAGTACTATCTTCCCCAACTATTTGTGAATTAAACAAAAGCTAGCTTTTAGTCAATATTTACGGATGAGAAAAGGTCAACAAAAAAAGAATGACATTAGGAGGCCAATGGTGCCAGTAATAGTAAAGGTTATTGTTGTTATCGTTAATTTGAGTATATAGAGTGGAAAGCAACTCAAAGATATTTGTTTTCTCTTGATTTTTTCCACTTGTTAACTTCATTAATTTCTTTCTTACAATTTGTTTTAGCTACGTATGTTGCATGTTCCTAATATGTATTTATTTTCAAAAGTGCAAGTGGTTAATATTGGAATTTATATGCCAAATTGCAAGTCGATTAACAATGGTAGATCTTTATCAAATATGGATAATGAACAAAATGCACCTAGTATGGTAGAGGAGTCAGAAGAAATATAGGCTCTTAATCAACAATTCAACGCTACAGTTGGAACTTCAAATAATGTACCTAGCCTAGAAGGGCAAGTTAATAGTACTGGTAACATGATCCTCAAAATTTTATGATTGTACATTTAAATTTTTAATATAATATTTCATATGTCTATTAATTTTTAATTTTAAATAGGAAATGTAAATTCTAAAAAATGTGCATGAGGACCAACAATCAATGCTAGACTTGCCAAGCAGAAAGTTGAAGGAAAACAAATTGATATTCAATTTCCTCCTTCGTACTATAAGGTATATGGTAAGCATGCTAGCCTTTTCAAGTCGGAAGTTACTATATGCATTCGGCAACTTGCACCACTTCGTGTCTCTAGTCAGAAAAAGATTTCAAAAGATGATAAGAAGGCAATGTGGTTATTTTAAAAGGCTTGACACTTTTTTAATTGCAATAGAGTTTAGTTTAATTGCAATAGAGTTTAATTTTGTTGTTGCATTGAATTTGCTTCTTAATTTTCCTAACTATATTTTTTATATGAATTTTATAATAAATTCAATTTCTTAAATCAGGTGCAATCTTATATGGTGCAACAAGTGCATGCACAATATAAAAATCGACATCATTATTTGCGCAAAGGCTATCTCAAGAGCAAAGACTGACTAAAGGATATGGAGGAAGGTGATTGGCAATGGTCGATTGAGAATAAATGGGAGACTCTAAATTTTAAGATAATTTTAAAATTTAAGTACTTTAACTTATTTTGTTAGTTGTTTTTTTTATTAAAAATAAATTATTTATCAATGTATAGGAGCAAAGAGAAAGAAACACAAGTAATAGGGGAAATCAAGAGATGAAATAAGTTTCTAATACAAAGTTAATTGTACAAATTGCATACGGGATGGTAAAGTAAAATTTTATTTACTTAAAATTAAAAATAAATTTTTCTTTAAAAAAAGTTCCAATTAGTCATTAATTTTCCTTGTCTTTTCTTTTTCTTTTTTCTTTTTTAAAAGATAAAGATTCTGATAAGTGGCCCAATGCTGCTAAAGTTAGTAAAATTTTATTTATTTCAAATTAAAAATACATTTTTCTTAAAAAAAGTTCCAATTAATCATTAATTTTCCTTGTCTTTTCTTTTGCTTTTTTCTTTTTTTAAAGATAAAGATTTTGATAAGTGGCCTGATGCTGTTAAAGTTTGGAAGGTATCGTGACAAAAGCCAAATAGAATAATGGTATGAAAATTATAGTCAAATTAGTTTTTTTTAATTTCAAAATTACTTTACTAAAATTTCAAATTCTATCTAAATATGTAGAATAAGCTTCAAGAAGAGGAAGAGAAAAATAAAGAAAAGATTTCATCTACACCTTTACCACTCGTTCAGCATTTCGGTCTTGTCTTAAAAAGAAAGTCAAGCTATTCACACGATTTAGGTGTTAAAGGGATAACATCTAAGTCTAAAAAAAAAGTGAAATTCTAGTTGAAGCTGATGCTTTAAAGAAACATGCAAGTGATTTAGACGATGAAGTTGTAAGATTTACTGAAATCACAAAAACACAAAATGAGAAGATTCAAGCTCAAGATGCAGCTATTGAGAAGCAAGCCACAGAAATGAAACAAATTTAAGCTATTTTTGCATATTCGGTAAATACTAGAGTAATTCCTAATTTTTTACTCAATTCTTCTGCCTTAATTGAAGATCCATCAAATGAACAATGTCAAATACCCCAACAACTCATGTAAGTTTATAAATTTATATAATCTACAATAGTTAGTATCACTTTTTATTATCATTATATTATTATAAAATGTTAGTACAGAGTGATCTGAGGACTTCAACTTTTTGAGTTTCTTATGCTGACGATGTGCCTATTCGAGTTGTGATAAAATCCTAATGAAAATTTGGTGTTTTGTCAGTTTGAAGGTTAAATTATTTGTTTTATAAAATTTTAGGATTTTTTTAATATAAACAAACTCCCTACATCTTGGAAGCTAGAGCAATTGCTTTCTCACTATTCAATAATTATACCGATACATCATAGGATTTCTAACAATAATTAAAATTTATGTGTAAATCTTAATTGGTATAATTATATACAAAATTTTTCCTTGCCATATCCACCTTGTTTTAAACATAATTCTAATAATCACTAGAATTCTTTCTTTAGTTTGAATTTAAAGTAAAAATTAACTTTTCAAATAAGACAATCTATGATGGTATTTTAACAATATTCTTTTTTATTATATTAATTATTTAGTTAAATTGTAATGTTTGGAATTTTCATTTATAAGTTCAAATAAATTATTTTTTACTTGGGAATTTTTAGGACCGAAAATCTAAAAGAAAAAGAAAAAAAATAGATTTCAAAAGACGAAGTGAATGTGCCCCATGAGGCATTTAAATTCCTTTTAGCCACGATACATGTATAAAGCATTTTACTTCTGGATAATTTCTTGTATAATAGCACGATTAAAGTTGTGCACTACTATTGGATAATTTCTTGTATAATAGCACGATTAAAGTTGTGCACTACTATTAGTTTTTCCTCCTTACGAGTAGACTATCTATCCGAATGATGAGAAAGAGATGACATAATATTTCATGGCGCAGAGAAACAAGATCAGTTAAGAACCAAGAGAACTTATAGTGATAATGAAACTTTATTTATCGGAACGGTATGAATGCAAACACATAGTGTACATCAATTTAACGACCAATAGAACAAGGTGAAGAAGAGAAGGGAAAAAAAAGAAAGACCTAAGGACTCTCAAAAGCAATATATATATATATGACACAGTAAGAATTTCAGGGCACAGGCAAACTGGAAGACCGCAAGATGCACATACTACTGGCATGAAAGTCTGACATATTCTAGTTTCCAGCCGGTGGTGGGGAAAGGAATGGGATGGAGGGAATAGTAGAAGGGATTGTGGGGAGTGAGGGGATGCTTGGCAATGGAGGCATGGTGACCTGAGGTACGGTGGGAATGGTGGGTTGGTTAGGAAGTGACGGTTGAGTAGTTGGCAAGGTTGGCAAAGTGGGTTGCGGCAACGTGGTGGAAGGAAACGGTGGCAAGGTTAGCTTAGGCATGGTTGTAGGCAAGCTAGGAAGTGGTGGCAGAGAAGTTGGCAGAGTAGGCTGCGGGAGATTTGGGATAGAAGGCATTGGTGGTAATGTCGGCTTTGGTAGATTTGGCACCGAAGGTATGTTGGTCGGAAGTTGCAAGAGATTGCGAGCTGCGAAGCTAATGTCCAAGCTCGAAAATGACAATGTTATAACAAAAGCTAAGATGAAGCATTTGGGGGAGGCCATTGTTTATGAATTATGTGTGTTCTGAAGGTTTCTTCGAATTGGAGAGTTTGAACTAAGAAGTTTGTTCTGTTTGGGATGAGTACAATCGCGTTTAATCGTGGGGGCTTATATAGGGATTTGATTTTATGGCGGCTTTGGACTTTGGTAGGTTTTAAGTAGTTCTGAGAAAAGCCTTGTATCTCTATAGTTATGCTTTGTTGTTGGCTAACCTTGAGCTGCATACATTCTCCACAAGAAATTGTCAAATATCATCGAGTTAGTTGGTCAGATACTGAAATTGGTGTAAGTAGATACGAGCAAGTCAAAACGATGACGTATTTCTCTGTTGGTGGTTAGTCAATATTAATTAGATCCAAATTCCTAGAAATTTCAAAAGCATATATACTTAGTAGAATGAAAAGAACTTGCCATATCGTTGGTCCAATTAATGATAATATTGTAAATTTGTTCAAAACATCAAAATTTTGAATCAACTTAGATTAGTAATTATTGAAAGAGAGAACAAAACTCTTAATATAGAATTGATAGACATTCTTATATAAATATTTTAAAATATAGCATATTATCCAAATATTTAAGACCAAAATTTATATTTATAAAAACAAGTTTTGTACTACCTTTTAAAAATAAAATTCAAGTTAGGGACTTTAATAATACAAATATATTTCCAGCTAAAATGGTAAGAAAGAAGACAATGAATATTAATAAATACAATCAAACAATGTGGAAAATTTTTAATTACATTATTAAAATTTTGTATAGATGAGGATATGATGAACATTGTATAATGAATAAGTTATATTTATAACAAAAAAACTACCTATCTATATTAAAAGCCTTCTAACATTCAATTTCAACAATAATGACAACATTATTTAGTAGAAATTTCATTGAACACGGGATCTAAGGAGGTCCAATAATACATAACCTCACCATAACAATTTCTTGCTCTCATCATTTGCAACATTATTATTGATCCCATATAGTGGATTCTGAAGATTCACTAAGCTCACCTATTATTGTAAGTTGAATTCAAGGTAATATTGGCCAAAAATGCAGTAAATAATTCAAGGAAATCGTAGAGGATCATATATGTAGTATATCTATGTCAAATGAGCTATAAGATTATTTGTTATGGATTCACTTTTTTCCTTAACCTAAAAAATTGGCTCTTCAAATAGTTTCACTAATTTCTTCTAGCAAAATAGAAACTGACATAGTTACCAAATATTGTGTTCCTCTATTAACAAGTACTCTTCCAGCTACTTTGCTTAATTGTTTCCTTACTTAGATTGTTTGTCTATATGGTAGGTTATCAATTATTAAAACACGAAAAAGTGTATTAATCACATTATTGAAACGACATTTTATACTTAATATGTAATAAATACGTTTGGCACCTACTTCGTAAAGAATTATATTGATGATAATCTACACTATCTATAACCCTGTGAACCTAAATATATTTAAGTTGGAGATTATGATGATTTGCAAAATTAAATGATGTTCTATTAGTACTTAGCAATGATGTACTAATTAGTGAATGTATGATGGTTTAGCTGCATTCAATTAGGATCATATGGAATCAAAAAAATTTCTATCGTAATGTACATTTGGGTTACAAAATGGTTTTCCAATTATTTGTACATTACTTATATATTTACAACATTATCAATTAGTGTTATCTTCTTATTCCTTTATACCCTAATGACGATTAAAAAAAATAGTCATATCACTGACCAATATCAGTCAATGTGAACTATTGGAGGAACTCATACAACATTTGTACAATTACATAAGCTAGTAATATATTGAATTTGCATATATTTTGTACTATAATTACATAATATGATATTTGTTTTTTGTTATAGGTTATGTTCAAGGAATGGTTAGTACTTCATATCCCAAAATTATGATTGAGTGTTTCTATAGACGATGCTTCAAATTTAAGCTAGAAATGGTATATAAAGTTAGAGAGAAAGATTGGTATAGCTGTAAGGTAGATAAGATTACATTATTTGACTTTATGCTTAATGGTAAGAGGTTAGGGCCTAAAGAAGTGTGGGATTTTACCTACAAATTTCCACATGAGTCTTTTGAAGATGGTTTTAGGTAAATACAGTATGATAATGATGTAAGGAGCTTGATTGGTGCAATTAAAGCGAGAAAATTTTTACTAATCATATCTTATTATGTGATGCAAGGTCTATAAGAATTTTTTTAGTATGAATAAACTCATTTTGATCATCGTTATTTCTTTAGGCATTTGTACACCAATTTACAAAGTAAATATAAACTACCAACCATCTATAATGAACAGATGTGGAGTATTGCTTTATATTGTATGCATCAAGGCTATAAGTGATAAATAAGCAAAATAGAGAGTGTAAACAAAGATGCCTATGATTGGTAGAAAATATTCTCTAGAGGAGATGATGTAGACATACATTTGACAGATGATGCAAGAGCAATTTAGTTTTAAATAAAATAGCAGAGTATTTTAATGCATACTTGAGAAATGCATGAGACAAAATAATCTTAACTTACTTGGAGATGATAAGAAGAGCCACAATGAAGAGATTTCATCAGAAGAAGCAAGTAATGGTTGCTTACAACAGCA
Source organism: Erythroxylum flavicans (assembly GCA_027576715.1). NCBI lineage: Eukaryota > Viridiplantae > Streptophyta > Magnoliopsida > Malpighiales > Erythroxylaceae > Erythroxylum > Erythroxylum flavicans. The sequence goes on along the minus strand of JANZXP010000195.1, from coordinate 34,097,263 downwards.
AAATATGTCCTAACATTGTGCCAAAGCTAGATAACAATATGAAGGAGGCCACAAATGATTTGACTCATTTTTTAGGTAATAGCATCATAAATGTTTCATACCTATTTACACAAATGCTAGTAATAAGATATTGCATTTATTGAAGGTGATGGGAAATCCAAAATTAAGTACTGTATACATGGCCATCATATAGTGAAACTTCAAACAAAAGAATGCATATATGGGAGATAGCAATCAGTAGAAATCCCTCGTAGCCATGTCATTTAAATGATTTTTTTATAGAGAGGAGATCCTAAGGATTATATGCAATATTACTACAAAAGGTGACAAATATGAAGTGTTATTAGAAAAGCATTAATCCAATACTCGCTGAATAGTTCTGGACCATAGAGAGAAGAACATACAGAGAAGATCAATCCTCCCCCGTATAAGAAAAGAGCTAGAAGGATAAAGAAGAAGAGAATAAGGGAAGTTAGTGAATGTACGAACAACAAAATTATTCCAATAAGGACTCGTGCTATATAACTTGTAGGAATTATAAATAATTTGGACATAATTCAAGTACTTGTAAGATTCCAAAATCTAGGTTAGTTGTGATGAGTGAAATGATGGTAAACTTATTTTTTTATGTTAAAATAAGAATATAAGTGAAACTAACAAATTATATTACATGTTAAATACAAGGGCCAAATGCAAATACCTTCTTAAGAAAGCATTATCGTAAATAGACCATAAAGAAAGGGACACGAACATGTTTAACATTTTGGATCAAAAAGAAAGGCAACCAATGCTAGAATATCTGACATTTCTACAAGGTTAGAGAAAGAAAAAAGGTTAGACTAGTCAAAAGAACTAGGATTAAAAGACATATATAGCTAGCATCTGGTCCTTTGGCTTTTTGGAAATTATAAAGACTATTTTTTATATATAATTATTCATAGACAATTTATTTGGTCCATTGTATAGACTCACTTTTGTTTCTTTTGATGTATATGATTACAACACCATGTGCAGGAAATTATTTTATTGATCTGTTGAATTTATTTCTAGTTTTGAATTTATAGATTAAATCATATATATGTAATTACAACATCATGTGCAAGGAATCAATTTTATATCTTTGTACACATGTGCATGAAATCAAATTGCTACTCACTTTCATTAAGTTAGTTCATATTGTCATACAAATTTAATTCATATTTTCATATTTTAGTATAAACATCATAATTTTAAAAAATGGTTAAATATATTTAATATCATCCATATTGCTTGTATATAAAAATATCAATTATTGTGTTATATATAATCCAAAATAATAGCATCAAGCCGCTTATACAACTAGTTTACTATCTCTCCGAGTAAGTTTATCATCTCCATTTTCTTCATTGCATGTCATATTCTTCTCTCTCAAAGCATTTATGACATCTATACTTCATGAAGTAGATTTCTGGTTAAACCAATAATATCGATTAAAAATATCACTAATAATTATAAGCTACATGATATAATATTTAGTTATAATATATATTTAAAATTTCAAAACGTCACTAAAAATATTTGACTACGTTTTTTAAAACGTCACCAATAAGTTTTGGCTGTGTTTTCTTTTGTAGGTAAAAACTTTTAATTACATTTTTAGAAACTTAGTTAATAAGTTTTAGAGATGAAATTGAACCGTAGCCAAACTTATTGGCGATGATTTAGAAAAACTTCGTCTATAATTTTTTTCACAAAAACTACTTATACCAAAAACCTATTAGAGACGATTTGGTGAAATTTTAGCCTATAATTTTTTGCTATAAGAATTCGGTGACAAATATAAATCGTCACAAATGAATATTAGCAACAAATTTTGGGACATTTAGCAACAAAGTTCCCTTTTGTTGTAGTGATGCAACTTGAGGTAAAGTGGTGGTCTGATAAATTCACGAACACCCAAGTCAATTGTAACAAGTTTCTAAGAGTGGACTAATTTCAAAATCTCGAATTTTATATGAAATTATGTCACTATAATTGTCAATCCTTGTTTAATAAGAAAAATAAAACCAAATTTGATAAGAGATAACAAATTATTAAACTGAAAAAAATAATGCAAATAAGTAGTAAACAAAAATCAATTAATCAAACGTTAAGGTTTAGGGCTTACTTGAAAAGAATTCCAATTACATTACAAATTTGATCATCTAAGTTAAAAATAATAAATCTTAATATAAATAAAAGAATAGAAGAAAAAAATGAAGAGAATGGTAAGTTGTTAGGAAGTGAAGATAGTAGGTTGGGCAGTAATGGTTGGAGTATTTGACAAGGTTGGCAAAGTGGGTTGTGACAATGTTATGGATTGCAATAATGGTAATGTTGGTTTGGGCATGGTTGCAAGCAAACTAGGTATTTGTTTATAACCTATAGACAATTGATTTATCGTAGATTTTATGACATAATTAATTAGAGGCATCTATATTACATCTACATATAAGATAAAGTCCATGAGATAAATATATCTTGTAAATGAAATTGCAATAAGTTCATAATTATAAGATCTATATTACATTTATATATTATGTCTAAATTATTCCTTATCATTGCTTTATTAATATTAGACATTGAAAAGAAATAATACTAGCATATATTGTGTTTCTTCCTTATGAAGGAAGTGGCCAATCTTATAAACTAATATATAAATATATTTAAGCAAACGTGTAGGTGCTTCAAGTATAAGTTCATTGAATTGACCTTATGAGGATCTAAAATAGAAAGTTACTTATGTGTATCTTGACGTACTCATTAAGATGATTATATAATTGATACTTAAACTTGAAATTACCAAAGCATCTGAAATAAAATTATTATGTTTTGAGACTGCTTGTGGCTTAATATAATCATAGTAGCTCTATCAATAGCACTTGGATATAATATGAATTATGTAAATAGTTAAGTCAATATATCACTATAATATAATTAAAGAGAATGTTTCATTATTCTTGATTAGTAGTGACTTAAAAAATTATCTGGTCAAAATGAATTGAGATTTAAATTTGATATTTTCAAATACTAGTTATAGATCAATTAATAATTACTAAGAATGAAAATAACTAGATTTAAATAAAGTAAATATTAATTCTATACTTTATGTCTAATTTGAACATTAGATAATGAAATTATTAAATTATATGTTACATTTATAGATCAAATTAAGTTAAATCACTTTGACATTCCTAATATTTCGATAGTCAAAACATATTACTAGAAGTCAATCTTAATTTGACATTATATATTATTTAGTCAGATAAGTAAAGATAAAATAAAAGGACTTCTTATCTAATTTAATTATGAATTAGAATTAGAATTTATAATCTTTAACAATATGTTAGGAATATAATGAGTTACACATAAAAGACTAATTGTAGAGAGACAATTTAATTTAAAATAAGTTAGACTTAGTTTTAACGTTTAAGATATTTGAAAGATCAAATATAAGATATTTGGCCTAATTCAAATTTTATTATAATTAAGTTAAACTTTAATTATAAGTAATAATTTAATTCTAATTGGAAAGAAATTCTAGAAATTTTTATATAAAAAAGGAAAATTATTCAAGAAATTATAGATTAATTTTTTGAATTATTCTATTAAAGATCTCGTGAAAATTTTAATTAACTTTTTCCTTAATGCTTGTCTTGCTCTTTAAAACTATGATTGTTTTTCTGCGTGCTTTTAAGGTGGCGCGGCCTTCCTGGTGATGGTCCTTCCGCAGATGGTGATTACGGCAGCTGGCGAAGGAGCGTGTCCGTGGTGAATAAGTAGGCAGAGACATATGGGAAGCAAGAAGGCAGTGGTGGCGTAAGGGCGAAAACCTTGGTCTAGAAAAACGATGGACATCTGGTGAATGACGTGCACATGCTAGTCAATGCCTGGCGTGAGGATGGAGGCCTGTGCATTGCATGTGGCTCACAAAAAATGGTAGATGCATGCAACTAATCTCCTTTTCTATTGTCTTCGTTTTTAAGCCTTTATATTTTATTAAATTAATTTTTCTTAATAAGATGAACTCCTAATAAATCTATAGCTTCTCTAATTATTTGAAAATTGATTTCAAAATGATTAATCTTTATTAAGAATACTTGTGATATTTAATTTAATTTTTTGATAATTAAATTATTAACTTAAATTACTTATTGAATTAGAATCAATCAAAGTTTTAAAGGACTATCTTTCATAATAAGATTATATTAGATATAAGTAGTATAATGAGATTGTGTTAATTATGATAAGACTTTAATTTTTAAAATTAAATTAAATATTTTTTCTTAATTAGATTAAAACAGATAATTAAACCAATTCCTAATTAATATTGTAGATATTTTTCTAAAATAAAATTGAATGTTTTTCAATTAAATTAGAATTTGTAATTAATTGGACTCCTATAAAATTAAAAAAATATTTTATTAAGTATTATGAAATACGTTTCTTAATTAAAATTATTTATTTAAATTTGATTGAACACGTTTATTATTTTTTGGAGGGTTATTATTCTAATTTATTTTAAATTAATTTGAATAATAAGTTTTTATTTATGAGAAAAGATATTTTTCTTCATTAAATTTAAAAATATTTTTATTTATTATTTAAAAATGAGCCTTTTAAAATATTTTAGAAAATAGTTTCTAATTTATTGAACAATTATTTTCTAATTAATTGATAAATTAATCTCTAGTAAATGACGTAATGGACCTTTCTTAAAAAAATTTTAAAAACTATCCAATTCTAAAGATATTAAAAAACTATTTTCTAATTAAAAAATTAATTATAACTATATTAAAACTAATTTTTTTAATTAGATTACGATGTCTTACTTGAAAATATTTTAAAAGGGCAGCTTTTTCAGATTATAATAACTAAGAAAAATAATTTATTACTTTGGATATTAAATGTAATCACGCTCAGTCATCTCTCTAGCATGATTTCCTCTCCCATCTCTCTACACCCCTTATTGGCAAATTTAATCATCGTATAGCTGACTTACCATTATTAGTTAATTGTATTTTGTCGTAACTCTCTCCCTCAAGCCAAGAGATGGTTCATTTCTCTTTTGGGAATGAAACCAGAATGGCTACTGGTGGCTATCCATCCCCTCAAGGCTGCTCATCCATCATTCCTAGAAGCCATGGGACCTCTCCTTCTATTATCTCCTCTTTTCTTGGCATTCTCCTAACCCCTTGCTTGACCAACACCAACTCTCCAAACCCATCCTATTCCTCCACCACACAACTTTTTCTATCAATGTTGTTACTTCCCCTACTTTTCTCCCTCTTGTTAGGATGAGTTAACATACTAGTCCCTCTTCTTCTCCAGGAGGAAATGGTACACAAAGATATCTTGGACGGCATCATGCTATCGCTTCCATGTCTTTCCTTCTCATCATTACATCTGAAACTAAATTAAAATATGATAAAATAACAAATAGTAATACAAACAAACTATTTTTTTCTACACTTAATTCGTATGTTCAACACTCAATTAAAAAATAAATTAAACTAAAATAACAAAATAATTAGAAAATTAAACTAATGAGAAAACTAATAACAAAATTACAATTAATCAATAAAATTAGTCTAAATATGCAATTACCAATACAATTTCTAAAATTGAACATTCAATTACACAATTTAACCCATAAACCTATGCTAAACATAATTAAAACCTAATTCATGCAAAATACTAAATTGAAATGAAATTAAACTAGGAAATAACATCTAATTACTAGAAAAACATCAAATTCAACATAATCTAACAAAAATCATCACAATTTATCACATAATGAGCAAAATTGGCCTACCTAACTCAAGTTTCATCAAATTCTCATGAAATTCATCTGATTAATCCAACAATTCATATGGAAAAGTGTGAAATTCAAGTTTTAATTGAAAATCAAGAACAAAATTAGGTGAAATCAACCTAAAATGCAAAAATTGCATAGCATTTTAGGGTTGATAAACCCTAAAATTGACAAAAATACCCAAATTGACAAGTTTAATTCATATAGAAAGCAAGAAAAACTTACTAGGATGTTGCAAAATCACTCAAAAAATGTTGGGCAAGGTTGGAGAATGGAGAGGTATAGTAGGTGGGTGGTAGAAGCGGGAGAGAAAATTGGGAAAGAAGAGAGAAAATAGGGTTTTAAAATGTGTCACAGACTTACATGATCAAGTACGCGACTGTGTAACTGGCCATATGAGTCATTGTGAATGTGTAACTTTAGACATAGGTATGTGACTTTTTGCAAACTTACATGGTCACGTACATGGTTGTATGAGTGACTATATTAGTCACTGTAAATATGTGACTGTTGACACGAGCATGTGTTGTGACACGTTCTAGGAAACTTAAGATACATTGGCATGTCCTACACCCATGTAACTCACTATAAATGCGTGGGAAAATTTTAAAAGCTTTAGGACTGTACACAATCATATCTAATGATCTTATTGGCCATTGTAACCATGTAAAACATGTTGAAATTAAATTTGTGTATAAAAGTTCCTTAAAACTTGAAAATTTTTCATTCAAAGTCATAAAAGTTAACAACACAAACCAAAAACATAAAAATTAGGTTGAATCAAATGAAAATGTTTTATATCTTGACAAAAAAGACACAAAAGAAATAATGAAATCCTAAACTAAAGCTCAAAAATAAACAAAATAAGATAATCAAATCAAACAAAAAAACATAATTTTTAGGTTACCTCCCAAGTAGCGCTTGTTTAATTTCTTTAGTTCGACATTCCTATTATGTTAAAGCTAGCTTATAGATATTAAGTTTTTTATTTCTTACTTTGGGTTCCTTAACCTTTAAATAGGCTACTGCGTTTTCCTTGTACCATCCTTCTTTTTCCCTTGAACTGGAAACAGTTGCAACAAATTTTTAGAAAAGGAATCCTATAAAAATTTTGAAACTAAATCGCCAAATAAATCAATAGAACCATCAGAATCCACAAGGTCAAAGGAATGATTCAAGACATTAGAAATTATAAATATAAACTCTTTGTCCCCAAGCCTAAGCACTAGCTTTTCCTCACCAACATCGATTATTGACCTAGCAGTGGATAAAATAGGTTGACCCAGAACTAGAGGTACCTTTATATCTTCTTCTATGTTAAGAATCACAAAATCAATTAGGAAGACGAGCTTATCAACCTTAACAAGTATATCTTTTATAATATGTATAGGATGCTTTACAAATATTTCAGCTAATTGTAAACTTTTCCTAGTCGGTTTTGGTTCACCTAATCCTAGTTTTTGAAATAAAGAATAAGGCATCATATTAATACCAACCCCTATGCCAAATAAAGCCTTTTTTATTTTTAAGCTACCGATTGAATAAGGGATAGTAAAACTCACTAGATCTTTAAGTTTCTCTAGTAGCTTGCTTTGATGAAGAACTGAGCACCTTCTATTTAGCATTACAATCGCTAAATCCTCTAGCTTTCTTTTGCTTGCTAGTAGCTCCTTCAAAAATTTAGAATACTTTAGCGTCTATGCAAGAGCCTCAACAAGGGGTAAGTTAATGTGGATTTGTTTAAAAAGTTTAAGGAACTTATCAAATTACTCATCCATATGATCTTTCTTCACTTTGGTAAGATAAGGGATGGCAAGCTAAAATTCCTTAACTTTTTAACCTTCAAATTTCTTTTAACTCCTAATAGTAATCTCTTTATTATCTTCTTTTCCACTCCTGAGGGTAATTGCCATCACACATTATTTAGGATTTGTCTTTGTGGTACTAAGAAAACTCCCTTATGATCTTTCAAAAATTAGCTTGATGAGTTCGCTAATTTGTATTTCCAAGTTACATATAGAAAGCCTCTTAACTCCTCAATGACATCTCTATGGATTGAAATGTTTCCTCTAAATGTCGAAGCATTTTGGACATGATATCTCCTAAACTCAGCTTTGTTTCTTGAGGTTGTTATTGTTGGAATCCTAATAGAGGATTGTTCTATTTTTGTCCTTAGTTCCTCAAAGAAAATTTTGGGTGATTTCTCCATCCCAGATTGTATATATTGCTATGTAGATTATTTTGTGGTCTAGGGACATTCCCTTTGTAATCCATATGCTCGAGATGTAGTGATTGATAGTCTTGATTTTGATGTCTTAGCCTGTATGCCTCACACTGCATAACTTGGTATAATTTAGGATTTATAGTTAATCTATCAATCTTCCTACTCAAGGTTTCAACCTAGTTTACCAATGTTGTAACTACACCAAAACCATCTACTCCTACTAGCTTGCTCAGTTTTGTTAGAGAGAAGCACCATTGAGAAATGTTTATCGCTATCTGTGATGAAGTCCTAAGCTACTTCTGGCATTTTATTAGTTAGAGTACCACCAGCTACTACATCAGTCATTTGCATCATTGTTTGATTAAGCCCATTCTAAAAGGTTTGTGTTTGTATCCACAATGGTAGACCATGATGTGGGCACTTCTTTAACACCTCTTTGAATCTCTCCTATATGTCATATAGTGTCCCTGAATCAACTTGGATACAGGACAAGATGTCAAGCCCTAGTTTAGTAGTGTTAACTGGTGAGAAACACTTCAGAAGGAACTTCTCTCCTATTTTGTCCCAAATGGCAAGGGATAACCTAGTTAGAGAGTTTAACTATTGCTTTGCCCTACCTCTCAGTGAAAAAAGGAATAGTCTCAATCTGATGTCGTCATCATTGACACCATTAACCTTAAAGGTATCAAAAATCTCTAGAAAGTTTACGATATGTGTATTGGGTTCATCATCTCGTAGCCTATCAAATTGGACATAATTTTCCATCATCTAAATAATGCTTAGTTTAATCTTAAATTATTGGCATTGATAGTTGATCTAATGATGATAATCTCTGTTCCTGTCAAGTTTGGTCTAGCGTAATTAAACATGGTCTTTGGTTGGTTTATCATGGTTCTTAATTCCTTCCAAGTCCTCTATCCATCGATTTAACTTGAACTCTCTAAATAGGGCTCTATGGAGGTTTCTACGAGTTGTCCTCTCAATCTATGGATCTTTGTTAACTGGATATGATGGCTTCCTTTAGGTCATAAACTAACTGAGACTTATAAAAGTAATAAAACTAAATAGTCAACAAAACAAATAAACAAATTAAAAGAAAAAGAAAATTAATAGAAAATAATAATGGGTAGATTAATAAAAGCAAGGTTTTCCTAATATTGTAATCACTAATAACCAAGCCAAAAACTTGATTAATTGTAATTTTAAACTATAGGTGCAAGATATAGCTATAGCTAGCACTATTAAGTATGAGTTGACCTTACAAGGATTACAAGTTCTAGTAATAGTCCTTTTTTTTATTTAACCGTCGAATAAGATGATTATCTAATTTAATACTAAATTAATTAAAGTGTAACACAATAATAAATCAAGACAAATACAACATAAAGATATCTTAAGTGTTCACCCTTTTTCCTGCAATTCAATTATTGATGTTTGGATTGTGGAAATTCTTAACTTATGCTAATATCTTTCTCAAAACTATTTGCAACTAATCTTTGTTTGATTAACTAAAATCTTTTTCTTGTTAAAATCCCTAAGATTGCATTACATTAATTTGTGAATTTCTCTATTAGGTTTGACTATAATCTAAAGGATTTATGTAGACCTATCTCTAGGTTTGCATACAAGTTCTTCAAATTATAGTAGATATATTCATACAAGAGGATTTCTCAATCTAAATCTCAATCATATGAAATTAAATATTGAACTAATATCTCAGATATATTAATTCAAGAATATAAACACAAATTGAATCTGTATGAATAAATCAATCAAATCACCTTAAATAAAAAATCAAATCATAATATTCATCCTAACTTGGGGTAGAACTTAGGTGACCAATAAAATTGTTCCTAAATATAGAAAATGAAATAAACATCAAAAGTTTAGAAGAAGTGTTAAAAAAAAGAATCTATAAGTATGTATAGCCCCTTCTCTTTATTGAGATCCCTTTAAATATTTGATAAAAGGTTACTCTCCATCGGATCTTTTGAAGTACTCTTCGTGTTCTCCTTGTCTTAGGTTTAGAAATTTGTCTTCTACTCTAATTTAGCTGCAACTTTTGACTCTAGCCACTTTTCTTTCTTCTCCTTATCATAATTGCCTTATATACTATAAAACTAGGTTTTTTGGATTATACACGGTTAGTTGTACAACTATGCAAGTGATCATATGTCTCAAAGATCCTTCAGAATTGGGACTTTATACTTTCACAAGAGCTTATATGACTAAGGGACATAGTCATGTATATTACTCACATAGTGTGTATCTCCATACGGGAAAAAATAGCATCTTTGAAGCTTTACACATTTACAATCTCCTATACGATCCCTACACATGGCCATGTATGTTACTTCACATGGGCGTGTCTATATTCACACAGGCGTGTGCGTCTAAAACAACTCCAATTCTTTCGTTTTATGCCACAATTTCCTCTAAATTCTTCTCCTTTCAATTTATAAAGGCAATCAAGACCTGAAAATACACTTGAAACAAAATAAGTACAAGAAACAGCGTAAAACTCTCAAATAACAAGCAGAACACACTCAATATATGAAGAAAATACGAAAGAAATTAGGGAATGCTCAAGATCTAAATCTATAATTAAGGTAAGTTTTCAAGGTTTAACTAGTTTTTATTAGAGATTTGTTAAAGGTTATTGTATAATTGTTAAACCACTTATTGAAAATGTTAATAAATATATGAGATTTTATTAGGATACCAAACAAGAGCAATCATTAATATCATTAAAGACATGTTATATTTGACACCTTTGACAACATTAATTGACTTTTCTAAAACTTTTAATATTGAGTGTTATGTTATATTTGACACGTTTGACAACATTAATTGACTTTTCTAAAACTTTTAATATTGAGTGTTATGTCTCAAGACTAGGAATTCGAGCTATTTTAATGTATGTTAAGAGTTCACGGCCTACTTCTGTGAGATATTCAATGGGGCAACCTTGAAACACTCAATTTATGATAAAGATCTCGGTGCATTTTTGAGAGTATTAGACATGTGGCAATATTATCAATGGCTTAAGGAATTTGTGATAGTACTACTCATAAGTTATTGAGCACCTTAATGGGAAAGGTAGGTTGAATGTGATCGCCAAGTGGATGAAACTGAATAAAATATTCTCATTTGTCATCAAGTATAAACAAGGTAAGAAGAATGTGGTTGTTGATGCCTTATCTCATAGGTATGTTCTTCTCACTTCTTTGAAAGTAAGGTTATTAAGATTTGAATATGTGAAGGAATTACATGCCAATGACAATCACTTTGGTAATGTCTATTTGAATTTGAAAGGGGCATTTTATAAGTTCTATAGGTATAACCCTATCTATTTTATGCACGAGTTATTTGTGCTTGAGACATGTAGTGAAGATGTAATGGGTCACTTTGGTGTTAAAGGATGGTAAATATGTTAAATGATCATTTTATTTGCCTTTCTCACATAGCTGCATCACTTGGAGGAATGCTAAATTTAGGACTTTATCATATAGGTTGTATACACCTTTACTTATACCTAGTAAAGTACAAGTGAAAGGATTAAATTATACATATAAATTATGCATATAAAAGTTAATCAAAACTATTTTGATATTTTTAAATAATTGGATGGTCATAGCATGTTATTGGATGTCAATATTGATTTATGAATAAAATTTAATTAATTAGAGAATTAAAGTTGAATTAAAGGAGTTTAATTTATTTAATCATAAATATAATTTAAAATTATAATTTATATCCATTGTCAACATATTTAAGAAACCAATGAGATACACAAAGAACGAATTAATAAAAAGAGAATAGGTGTTTTAATCAAGTTAGACTTAGATTTTAAAGTATAAGAAACTTTATAATTAAATATGAGATATTTAATAAATGAAAATTAATATGAGATATTGTATTTTATTTGAGCTTAATTGATTAAATTTAAATATAATTTTAATTAAAATTATTGATATCATCTAGAAAGTGAAAGAAGGTTGGACAGATATGGTTTGAGCACTTGGCAATGCGGTGGAAGGTAGGGTTGGTTCACGCATAGTTATACGCAAATTTAGGAAATGGTGGCAGAGACGTGGGCGTAATAGGCTACAAAAGGTTTGGGATTGAAGGCGTCAATGGTAATGTTGGTTTTGGCAAGGTTGGCTCTGAAGGAAGTTGAAGAAGACTTATAATTGGTAAGCTAACGTCGAAGTTCAAAATGACAATGTTATTACGAAAGTTAAGATCAAGCATTGGGAGAGACCATAGCTTATGGATAGTTTTTGGCATCTTGGTCAAAAGTTTCTTATGTTGTACTTTTGGATGCTAAACTTAGTTCAAGTGTCTTGACAATGTGACCTTATAGACAAAAGCACTTAGGAAAACCCTTGAAGTCCGTTGATTAGTTTCAGTTAGCCTAACTTCACAAAGAAAACTTTCCAAAGAAGTCGGATGTAGTAGCTGGACAGATATTGAATTTAGCAAGTCAAGCAGAAAACTCGATACGTCTATGCTTTAAGACTAATTGGTAGTTGATATAAATTCAAGGGAAATGAAGCGACAAGAATAGGAAAGAGAAACCTTAAATTTGTTTTGTTCAATTACAATGAAGAAAATTAGAAACATATAAATTTCATTTGAGGAATGCATACGTATTGATGTCCTATTTAAGAATTAATTCAGTGTTTAATTAGTTGTGAGGTTCATTTCCTCTTCTCTACACTTGAGGTTCATTTCCTCTTCTTTACACTTTTTTGACCAGCCTTTATAAAATTTTCACAATATGTCTTGTCTGCTATAACTTCTTATGTTATGCAGAAATCCAAAATACCTATATGCATCTGCGAACGAGTGGATCAAATTTGTAGCCAATGTCTATCGAGTGGAGCTTATCTACACAGCAAATTGCACCTGATCTACTAACAAAGTGTTGAATCCCTTTATAAATGAAGGTAATTAAATATTTATTTATTTTATAATTTCTTCGCTCAAAATTTCAAAGATTGATCATGCATGAGAATTTGAGTTTTCCCCAAAAATTCAATGGGATGCATAAGAAAATGATTGGTCATACATTGGAACATTGGAAATTTTCAATAATTATTAAAGAATATTAAAAAACTTCACAAGCTCCCTGTAAATAAAAGAGAAGAGATGTGTTTCACCAATTCATAGATACATAAGTAAGTCACTTTAGAGAGCGAATAACTTGAGAAAATCTCTAGTTTCTCAAACTTGATATGTGAATGATCTACTACAAATTGGTGAGGTATTTAAGCATGGTAATACATCCTAAATAGGGTGAGAAATTGAATTAGTCCTTAGTATAAGTTAGAGAAAATATTGTTGTAATCCTATTATATTATAATGGAGGATCTTTTATATCTATACTTCCATAGTTTTTCCTTCATATTGGAGAATTTTCATATAAAATTGTAGTGTTCTCCCTTTACTCTCTTACCTTTTATATTATCTTTGAGTATCCATTTTAATCGTACAACAAGAGAAAAGTATAGTTTTCATTTTAATATTTTTTTCAACTATGGTAGTAGAGCTTTGGTTCAACGGAGTTATTTTTCTTCTGTGATTTAAAATAGAGGGTACCATCACTCATGATAGTGACAAGTTCAAAATCACGTAGAGAATTATGCCTATTAGAAATCGATGATGAAAGATCATTTATATTGCAAACGTTTACAAGATCCAACCATGAATGGGAATAAGATAGAGGGAAAAACCAATAAATAATAGGAGTTCTTAATTTGAAAGTTGATAGTCATCATTCATAAGTTCATCGACTGAAGCTTGTTCGAGCACATGTTAAAATCAACTAATGCATATGAATTATGGACAAAACTTAAATACACGATTCAAAAGAAGATACTTTAGAATAAAGCTCACCTCCTAAAATGGTTAGTTAGGTCAGAGTGCAAAGATTATCCAACTAGACCAGATCAAGCCAAAGAAGTATGGTCAAGGTATGATCAAGTGCTTAAAACACTTTTAAGGGACTCATTAATCAACCCTCAAAGATCAAGATGAAGATTGGTGATAAGTTGTAGGCCTTACTACTTCTCAACTTGCCACCTGAGAGTTGCAACACATGTGTTGCTACACGTAGTAACTCAGCATGAGAAGAAAAACTCACTATAGATACTGTCACTAATAGCCTTTTAAATGAGGAAGTTAGTAAAAAGGAACATGTCATATCAATACAATTTGAGGCTAATTAATGTTGTCAAGAAGAGGGGGAAAAGTGAAACTCATAGAAAGAGTATAAGAAAAGTTGTGACAAGTCAAGAAAGAGGTCCAAATCATATCCAATAGTTAAATATTACTATTATGGCAAGTCTAGTTATAAGAAATCTGAATGTCGATATCTTAGAAGAGATCAGAAGAATGGGACTTTTAAGTCAGATTAGATTAAGCCAAAGATAAAGGAAAAGAAGAGCATAACTAAAATGACAAAAAAAGATCATCATGATATATTCTTTATTAGAGAAGATAAATATCATAACATTGCCTATAATGATAGTTCATGTATTGTTAATTCATATATGTCCTTCTACATCACCTTATATCGCGATTTCTTCTCAATATACGAAAGTGGTGACTTTGGTACAGTTAAAATGGGAAATAAAGTAACTTGTAAGACTAAAGGTATTGGCAATGTCATTGTGATTGCCAACATGAAAAATATAAGAAATGTCCTCACTCATAAGGAACTCCTTCCTAATATGAAAGGTAAAACACTTGAACCATGCACTCATTGCTTAGTTAGTGAAAAAATATAAAGTTTCATTTTGCAAAGCTAGTGAGACATACAAAAGAAATTATGTTTTTTATTTGGTGCATTTTATTGTCTGCATAATGACTAAAAAAATCAATTGGATGTTAGTTATGAATTATTACTATGATCATTTTAGAAAGGTTTGGGTGTCTTTGTTAAAAACAAAATACTAGGTACTTAAAGCATTTAAGGAGTTCCATGTCATGATGGAACGAGAGATGACAAAAGATTAAAATGTGCCTATTAGAAAAGGAGAAAGTATGCAGAGAAATCGTATTTCTCAATGACACAATTCAATGATAGCTTTACAAATATATATACACAGAGAAATTAACCTAAGAAAGGAAATACAAGATTCTTACAACTATCCCTATAATCTTGCATATAATAAAAACAATATCTCTATAACCTGTACAAATCACTAAGATTTAGGACAGTGATTTAGGTGGTCAAACCCTAAATTACATTAACACCTCCCCCCCCTCAAACTTAAGGTGGTGCTGTGGCATCCAACTCCTAAATCACTGTTTGAGGAATATGTGATACGCATGTCTTCTAGTTATCAACGAAGCTATAGTAATTTTGAGGTAGCATCTGCAAGGGCATGATACTCTGATTTGATGCTAAGTCGAGCAGTGATTGTTTGTTTCTTGCTTCTTCAAGAAATAAGCAAATTTCCTAAATGGAAACAATAGCTAGTGGTTGATTGACAATCAGTAGGGTCACTAACCCAGTCAGTATGAGAATAGACAGATAGCATAAGGGACAAGTGAGCAGAGAAATGAAGTCCATGAAACAACATTCCTTTAATGTAACAGAGAATCTGAAGGACAGTTACAAAATGCGATGAGCGAGGAGAAGCCACGAATTGGCTGACTAAATGGACAATATAAGCAATATTAGGTCTGGTTATTGTGAGATAGACTAAGCTACCGACTAATTGTCAATATAGAGTTGGATCATCATGGAGAGTCTCATCTAGAGGAGTGAGTTTGACATTAGGTTCAAAAGGGGTGGTTGTAGTCTTACTGTTTGTAATACCAACTCGAGAGAGCAAATCGGAAGCATATTTTACTTGAGAAAGGTAGTACCCATCAGAGATCGAGGAGAATTTAAGACCTAAAAATAATTCGTAGAATCGCGATCTTTCATCTCATATTACTAACGAAGAAACTGTTTTAATTCTGAAATACAACTAACATCATCTCCTGTCATGATCATATCATCAAACCTATAGTAAAAAAGGACAACCTCATGGTTAGTATGGCGAATGAATAAAGCATAATCATACGAAATAAAGTGAAAACCAAATTGAGCAATAGTAGAACTAAATTTGACAAACCACGCCCTTCATGCTTGTTTTAAACCATATAAAACCTTACGAAGTCGACAAACCTTACTAGGTGGATGAGGATAACCTAAAGGTGGAGATATATAGACTTCCTCGTGCTGGTCACCATTAAGGAATGCATTTTTAACATCTATTTGAAGAAGAGGCTATTGTTTATCTGCTACAATTGCTAAAAGACTACAAATAGCAGTTAGTAGAGCTATAGGAGCAAAAGTTTCTTCATAATCTATGTCATATTCTTGGGTGTAGCCTTTGGATACTAAGTAAGCCTTATGATGTTCAATGAATCCATCTAAGTGGGTCTTGGTTTTATAAATCCCATTTACATCTAGTGGGAGTCTTTCTAAAAGGCAGATCAACTAAGTCCTAAGTATGAGTTTTCTGTAGGGCATAGAACTCTTCAGCCATAGCTTATTGCCATAAGCCTCCTAATAAGAGCAAGGCTCACGCAAAGAAATAACAGATGAAAAATAGTGAAAGTCACGAAGATGATGTGGAGTTCCTCTTACCTGGGTAGAGCGGCGAATGGTTGTGATGGGATTAGGAATAGAATCAACAATCAGAACAACCTCTATATGAAACAACCCAATAGCTGTATCAATACTAGGAAACAACCCAATAAATGTATCAATGAAGAATGGAGTTGATGTAATAAAAGACTGATTAAATTTAAACAAGGAAGAATAATGCATCTTTCGAAAATCATTAAATACAGGATCCCAATAATGATAACCTTTATGTTATACCCCATAACCTAGAAAACAGCATAATCGAGCACGTGGTTCTAATTTGGTGTGGTCATGAGGTTGTAAGAGGACAAATGTAACACAAAAAAAGGTTTAAAAGTAGAATAATCAGGTAATTTACTAAACAGACGTTCAAAAGGAGAAATGTTTTGAAGAGTTTGGATAGAAATGCGGTTGATAGTGTATATAGCAGTTAAAGTCACTTCCCCCCAGAACTTCTCAGGACAGTAAGCAGAAGAAGTTGTCCACAAACAAAATCTAAAATGTGCTAGTGTTTACGTTCAGCCCTTCCATTTTGTTAAGACATATAGGGACAAGAACATTGAATCATGGTACCTTGTTGACAAAGGAATTGGAGAAGAATAGATTCTTTGTATTCCATTGCATTATCTGTTTGTTGTATTTTAATAGTTTTGGAAAATTGTGTTTTGATCATTTTTACAAATTTAATATAAACTTAGGGTAACTCAGATCTATGTTTAAAAAAATAATTCCAAGTGAAATGAGAATGATCGTCAATGAACAAAACAAAATTTCGATAGTCATTCATAGAACAAGTAGGAGATGATCCCCAAATATTGAAATCAACAAGAGTAATTAGAGTTTTGGAAATAGAATCACTATTATTAAAGAATAAAGTTAGTTGTTTTGCAAGTTGATAGTTTAGACAATTAAAAGACTCAAATTTTATAGATCCTAGTAATCCACGAGAGATTAGAGGATAGAGTTTACTAGTGAAGGCATGACCCAAACGAAGATGCTAGTAATACATCAGAGAGATAGTTTTCATAGCACCAGATACATGTTTTTGAAGCAAGTGTAGAGAAGTAAGCTCAAATAATCTTCCCACTTTGAGTCCCATCACAAAAGTTTGACTTGTCTACAGATCCTGTACTTGACAACCAAAGTAAGAAAAAGTAACGGTGAGACCTTATTCACACAGTTAGCTAATAGAGATAAGATTAAAAGCTAAGTTGGGAACAAGATATGTATTAGAGAGACTGATGTGTGAACTAGATGTGTTTCCAATGTGAGTAATGACCATTTTTATGCCATTGGCAGTGTGAAAGGGGGGAAGGGAAGAGATAGGTGTTTTAGCAGATAAAATAGAGGAATTAGATGTCATATGTTTAAAACAAGCAAAGTCAAAAAGCTAAGAGGAGCTACCCGATGTGACAAATAAGGCAGTAGGAGAGAAAGTATTAGAAGAGATAACTTGTTTTAGTAGAGCATCAAGACCACTCATGGTGATGGCAAAAGAACCCTCAATGATAGTAGTAGTTATTGTAGCAAAGGATGACTCAAGCTTCAAATATTTGGATTTGAAAGATCCTCCTTTGGGTCTTGGAGGTCAAGTAGGATAATTTTCAAGTATATGCCTAATTTTGTGACAGTATCTACACTCAATTGTCAGAAAATCAGAGAAATTATGTCTAGTTTGATTACATTTCTTACAAAATTTAGACCTTGATTTTGGATGAGTAGTGGCTAAAGTGATATCCATTTGTGAGGACTTATCCAAGCTAAGGCAAGTATGTTTCAAAATTAGCTCCTGAATGGTAGTATCCAAAGTAAGAAGGGGAGTACGATGCAATAATGAAGCTCTGACAACCTCATATTTGGGACAAAGAGCCATGAGAACTTGAATCAATTGCATATGGTCTTAGCTGATCTTGGCTTGTGACAGTTGAATCCAAATAGGTTGCACTTGAGCAAGAAACTCATTCACAGACAGATTCTTGCTTAAGGCTATGAAGAGTAGTCCATAATTGATAATAATGAGCAAGTCTAGTGGTTTTGTACCTATTTGTCAAGAAGCCCCATATCTCTTTTGTTGTTTCAAAGTTAGCAAATTGAATATGAATAGAGGGCAAGGAGGTGTTATGAACTAAGTGATAATCTAGTAATTTTTACTGTCCCAATTGTTAAGACGTTCTCCATATTTTTGTTATGTCTCATCCTTCTCACGAATTGGTTTAGAAATATCATTGGTCACAGGATGCCAAAGTTTTCAACCAATTAAGAAAAATTTCATACTTTGAATAGTGCCAATAAGAGTAAAAACATCATATTCCCCCATGTGCAACTTGCTACAGCAATAAAAGGTGAAGATGTGGTAGAAGAAAAAAATGGCAGCAATAAAAAACAGTAAAAAGCAGCTTAAAAAAGGGCAGATCCATAAAAACAATTAAGAATGGAATAGAACAGAGCCAAAAAATGGCTGAGTAAAGAGCTGGACAGAAGATACCATGGATAGGAGGACTGAATGAAAATAAATGAGCTTAGTAAAGGGGTTGTGCAAGAGACAAAACGAAGCACATAACAATGGCTGGCAGATAAAGGCTCTAATACCGTATTAGAAAAGGAGAAAGCATGTAAAGAAATTGTATCTCTGAACCACACAATTCAATGCCAGCTTTACAAATATATTTATATAGAAAAATTAAGCTAAGAAAGGAAATATAAGATTCCCACAACTGTCCCTTTAATCTTGCCTATAATAAAAACAAATATCCATATAACCTATACAAATAACTAAGATTCAGGACAGTGATTTAGGTGGTCAAACCCTAAATCATGTTAACAGTGTCAAAGTTAATAATGATGGAGAGTATAATGGCTTATTCAAAGAATATTACATGTCATTTAGCATCAACTCGAGGGAATACTATCAAAGACACTATAATTAAAGAATAAATTTGAGAGAAAAGGGTCTTATGCATGCTCTCTTATACCAAACTCCTTAAGCCATTTTGGGGAGAAGTTGTAAGGATAGCCATAAATATTATCAACTACTCTCCTTTAGGACCTTTAGATGGAGATTACCAGAAGAAGTATGGATGGGAAAGAATGTCTGATCTTTACCATTTTAAGGTATTCGACTGTCATGCATTTATTTACATCCTTAAGGACGAACGCTCTAAACTTTATTCAAATGCAAAATTGTATATCTTGGCTCGTTGAAAGATGAATTTATCTATCAACGATAAGATCTTATGAAGAAGAAGATTATGAGAAGTCGAGATGTTGTATTTTTCGAAGATCATACGATTGAAGATTCCAAATAGCTAGAGAACATGAGCATAAGGTCAGTACTACTCTAATCATAATTCATCCCTTGTGGTATGTGATAATCTAGGAAATAAATCGACAAGACCAATTATGATGAAGCCGATACTGTGCTGATCATAATAAGTCTTCAATAGAGAAGTCTTCATCACTTGAGAAAAATGGGAATAAAGAAATCTTCATCAACTAAGAAAAATGGCATAAAGCTTGTCTAGTCTATTAAATCAAAACTTGATGGATAACCTTACTTGTAGAGATCAACTGAAAAAGACAATCACATACTAGATATCATCCAAATTAGTATTCATACTCATCACTGAGAGGGAGTCTCAAAGTTATAGCGAGACTATGGTTGATGTTCATAAAGAAAAATTGTTGAAAGTCATGCAAAGAGAAATGTAGTCTTGCATGAAAACCATAATTGTTTTTTAAAATAAAAAAATAATTACATTTAACCAAAATTAAATTGAATGAAAAATTAAAATAATAATAAGTTGATAATATTAAAAAGAAAATTAAAGTAGATTAAATAGTATTGGTTTAAAATAAAATAAAAATTAAATACTTTTTTTAAAAAACCAAGTTATTTTTTCATTTAAACAAAAAACATTAATCAAATCAAACTATTGAAAAATAAAATTAATGTTTTGTTTAAATAAAAAATAGCTTAGTTTTTAAATTAAATAATCAAATATTTAGTTTAGCTTTTGGTTTCAATTTAAACCAACACTATTTGATCTACTTTATTTTTCTTTTTAGTATTATTAATTTATTATTTATTTAATTTAATTTTGTTAATAGTGATTGTTAAAAGAATAACATCTTTTAAATAATTCACTCAATTGTTATTATTTGATTAATTTTTATTAAATTTAAATTTACTTTGATAAAAATAGAGAAATTTGTATATTAATTTTTAATGTTGATATTTAGCAAATCATTACTTGAAAGAAAATTTAAGCTTAAATTACTTGATTACTAATTTGAAAATCTATATATTTAAGTCATATTATATAATTTTTAAATAATTTAATTAAATAATTTTTTGGGTAAATATAAAGTATTTTTAAAGAGCATCGTGTTCTAAAAGTTTTCATTTTAGGTTGCTTTAGTAGTTTTTTTAACATAAAAGAGTATTATTAGTATAAAATTCATGTTAATTTATCTAGTCATTAGCTTTGTCTTGTTAAATATTAAAATGTTTGTACTTTATTTGAACTTCCTACTTAATTGTATTTTTGTTTTGATATATATTATTTAAAAATATAAAAATAAATTAAAATTCTTAGTCTTTATCTTATCCATAAATCAAAATACTATTCTATAAGGAAATTGAAAAAATGTTAATATATATCATCTATTTCTTTTAAAAACTTTTAAAATTTTAAATTAGTAATTCAATCCATACACTCAAATCAAACCAATCCAAATAAAATTAGTTTATCTATTACTCACCCCTACTCCCTAGGATCCTCCACACTTTTTTCACCGCACTAAATAATTATATATTTCAATATTTGTGTGACTAGAACCATTTTACTTTTAAAAAATACAATGTTTTAACTGCATCGAACACCTTCATAATTGCATTTGACTTAAAAAACCTCGTTTTTTGAATAGCAACCATACTAACCACATTCTAAATATATGTAGGGTAAGACTGCATGTCTTAATTTGTGTTCTTCTGACGTATTACGACAGCATAAATTAGTGGTCTCATACGTCATACTGAGCTAAAAGATTAGACAACTGTTTAGCTTAGCTAAAAAATTACAGGAACTACGTGTTGCGATTTCTCACTTCTGGAATCTCCAGAGCTCCTAGTCCATCCAAACAATGCTGACATTTGTCATTCTAACAGGAAGTTCCAGGGGAAGGTGAACAAACAAGGAACTCTTGAAACAGGTTTCCTAAGTAAGTCACCTACCTTGTGACGTCAACACATAAATGTTTAGCTATATAAGCCCGACGTAAGTCCTGATTTTTCTCATACACTACAGAACAAATCAAGAACATCAATAGCTCGGAAGAATACAAGACGATGGCCTCGTATAAGAGTTTCATCTTTGCTATCTTCATAGCTTTGTCTTTCTCAGACTTGAATGTTTGTCTTGGGGCTCGAAAGCTTCTACAATTGCCAACTATCCCAAATTTGCCAAATCTCACATTACCACCTATGCCAAATCTCCCACAACCCACAATCCCAACACTGCCAACCACACAGCCTTCTCTGCCTAAGCCAACTCTGCCACCACTTCCAAGCATCCCCACCGTCCCAACTATTCCTACTATCCCATCTATGCCAAAGTTTACATTGCCTCCACTCCCAAGCATGCCCTCAATCCCCACCATCCCTACTATTCCTTTATTCTCTCCACCACCAGGAAACTAGATAAGACCAATTCATACTATTATTACTTTGAACCATTGTCCGCCACTTAGAATAGTATCTGCATTTCGTGTGTTTCTAGTCTACAGTCATCCGTTGTACCCTATTTAGTTCTTACGAATGCATACTCTAGCTGTATTTGTTTGTTCCAGTGATTGATAATGTACTACAATCTCCAGTTTATATTAATTCGTCATAATTATTTCTGTTTCAATACAGTCCTCTCTCTTTTTTGTTTTCCTTTTGACATGTATGAATGTTTTTTTTCTCCTACTTTCCATGTCCGAAGGTTTAAGCATTTTTTTTATAAAAAGATTTAAGCATTTAATTTTAATGATTAATAACAACTATATATATTAATACCGCCAACGCAAACATCAGCAAAAGGATCCAGAGAGTATTTACACCTAAAAGAAACTTTTAAAAAAAATGTTCGATGTGTGAACGGATAGGAGTACTAGACACTTTAGTCATTAAATTATCTCAAATTTGTCAAACGCAGCTGGTTTCTAGGGCATTAGAGTAAAACATTACGTTTACATTTAAGCATTCAAAGTCAAAAGTCAAAACTTCATCCAAGGGGTAAAGAGAATTTTTATGGGTAAAATATAAGTATTTGTGAAGTGCATGATAGAAACATTTTGCAACTCATAGTTAATCTATCATATTTTTCAAAAACTACAAGTCTGTCTAAAACTCTATACACAGATTTTGGTTATAGGCTGTACAAATCATATAAGCGTAAATTCATATATCACGTTATTTAAAAGAAATCAATGAAATTATATATCATTAGGTTTAAAATCGAAGCCAAAATTTGATCGTAACGATCACAAAATGATTAATTTGAAACTCTAGGAAGAGTGACCTAAAAATGGCCCACGTTTAACTGCAAAAGAAAAGGGTTTTGCCGGATGAATAATTAATGGTGATCTAACAGTATGATACATTTAAGTTAATGTAGATACCACAACACTATACTAGGGCCCTAGTGCAGGAAGTACGATATAAAAGATATCTAAGCTAAATCGTGGTATTTAATTTCATAAAAATATTGATTACTAACAAATTATAATGGTAAAGATAATATATTCGATGTATGGAACTCAAACCAGACAAACTGATAGTTATTAATTTAATTAAATAATTTGAGATAAAAAATTGAAATATGTAAATATGTATACTAGTTTTAGAAAATAGTTAGCCTAACCTGAATATCATATAACAAAAACTCTCTCAAACGTAAAGTAGACAAAACATCAGCGGTAAATTTACTACTTGTTGGATCACCAATTATCAACTCATGAAAAAAGTTTGATTAGCAAAACCAAAAGCCATTAGATCTAACACAGGTGCCATCAACTTAAGACTCAAGCCACGTAGAAGCAGATCGAGCCAAGACGTTGGATGAGAAGGTGAACAAACTTGTAAGACCGAGCTTAAATCATCCTTCTTTTTTTAACCAAACTTTGGAGTTGGCGGAAACAGCACCAAACAAATGACTGGTTTCATTTATAAAACTAGATCCGCATTAGAGTCTGCTAATTCCTAATTAAGCATACTGTAAAAAACCTGAAGTAAACATTATCAACTTCAAATTGGCCTCCACGAAATGTTTGATCTTTGCTTTCTGCTTGTCGAGTATAGAAGTTGGCATACTGGCTCGTCAGCAATCGCCATCTCCTAGAAACTTGCCCCCGCAGTTCCACCATTGCCCTAAATTTTCAAGTCTTTCACAATTCCAAGAACAATTTTATTTTTAACTAGTTGTCTCTCTGCTTATAAAAAACGCAGTTTATTTCATTATAAATTGTATACATAAATTGAAAAAAAATAAGGCTAAAGGACAGAAATCTATAAAAAGTATTTATCACATTTTTATCAAAATCAAATTCAATGAAAATAAAATATTAGATTTTAAAATCTTGGATATTACAAAATTAATGCTAACTTGTGACATTAGAACCTAGTTTTAATAATATATAATTTTCATTTTAAAAATTGACTAAAGAAAAATTTAAACAATTGTTTATTGTATTATATTTCCGTGGCCTCATGGTTCTCAATTTGCTTTGTTGTGAACAATTATATAAGGGTTCTTAAATGTGACTTCGATTTCTGTAAATATAAATTTTGTTGTCTCTACATAAGAAAAGTTTAAAACTTTGAGAAGTTGCTTTATCTGCAATATTAAAGAAAAGGGACTAAGACGCAAAATTAACACTTTCACGCATGGATTCTTTTACATATTAAATTGCATGGATCAAGTGTTGATTTTATGAATAAAATGAACAAATATAATCTCATCGGCTATATTAGGTCATGTATTATTTTGGCCATTGTTCGTGGAGTTGTTGTCCGCACACCAAATTAAATCTTAAATTCCTGCAGTAAAATAAATGTAATACAGGGGATTAAGAGTTGTTCCACAATAAATTTTTGTTCACTAATCATTATGAAAGAAAATATTTACAATGGGGGTTATGATGATATAGAATTTTGCAGTAAATGAAATAAAGTTGATAATAAGACAAGGGTTATCAATAAAACAAACCTTAATCTACAGTTGCTTTCATCTTTGAAACTATGATTGATCATCGGTATGAGAATAATTATTTCTTTAATCATATATTTAATGTGATATTCAAATATCAGTCCTTCTTTAGGAGTAGCTAATCGAAAACACATAATTCAATTAATTCTTATTGTTTAATAACCTTGGGTACAATCCAAGTTTAATTAAACAAAAGTTTTACGAAAATAAAGACCATCAAAGCAAGAAAATACAACATTCGTGGTTATATTTAATCTAATTAAACACATTTCCTAAGAGTAATAGTTTTTGACACGATAAATTAAAAACTCCTAGTTGTTACAAATAACCAAATGAAATGAACTTTTACATATCTAGCTATTGAACCCCATGTAAAAATTTTTTTGTTATGATTCGTTTGATCCTCCATATCCTAACTTTATTAATTTTCACCCAACTTTAGCTAAGAAAAGGTTTAAACTACTTTTAACAAGTTTCTCTCTTACACATTCAAAATCAAGAAGTTAGATAAGGTTCAAACTACTTTTAACAAGTTTTTTTGTTGTAGATTCAAAATCTAGAAGTTGCAATTTTCTCTGACCTTGCTCATGCCGAAAATAATGCTAGATTGTTTTTCCATGTTTAACTTTGATTTTGGTAATCTAATCCAAATCTGCAAAAAAAAACGTTTTGTTAGCATAAATCTTCTTGATTCCCCTTGATTAAAGGTGATATTGGTCTTTTATTTCAAACTTTAAATTTTGAATTAAGGACCAATCTATTTCTTATAAAAAATATTGAGTTTGAACAAATTAAGATAAGATTATGGATGATTTGAATGTTAAAAATTAGGCAAATTTATGACATATCAAATTCTCCCAGGCCTAATCATTTCTTGTTTCTAAGCAAATGAAAAGTTAAGAAAACAAGATAGCCAAATATTTTTTTACCAAACCACTTCCTATGAAATTAGAACATGCACACTCTTTAAGACATAAACCAAAAAAGAATTAAGCATCAACACACTTCAGATTTGATTTTCACCAAAAAATTTGAATAGAGACAATTAAAGAAAATCTCAAGCAAAAGTGTGCATAAAGCCTTGGAGAATATTTAGGCTTAAGTGTTTAATTTCAAACTCTTGTCACAAAGGATACACTACTATAAATTTACGCATATGCCAAATATCTTTCACCATGAGCACATGAAGGTATGAATCAAAAGGACTTTTTTAGTTGGTTATCACATGGATTAGGTTAAGGGTTGGAAAAGGAGAATTATGGGATAAAACTTAAGAAGGCATTCAACAAAATTTAGGGGCTAAAAAAAGGATATGACCATAACCATATACTTAACTGTCAATATAAATACAATAAGGTTGTAAATTTTTTTAGATCAAAAATAAAACATCAATATGAAAATGGGTACCTATGATATAAAGTTAAACTAAATACAAAATAAGTAGCTTAAACAACAACTTAAAGTAAAGTCACTTTAACTCCTAATTAGATCAAAAATACCTTATTAAAACATGAAGTTGGGTGATAGGATATAATAATTAAGAAAGGTAATTTTTTTAAGTTAATTGGATAAAATAAGGAGGGCCTTTATCATTTTTAAGCTCTCATGCTTCATAGTAATTCAAATCAGTTCAATACAAGTTTTAGAGGTATCTAAATGAAAGAGAATCATTCACTAAAGAAAAATTGATAGACATAAGATGTTTTTATCCATTAAGGCTCAAATGCTCACAATTTTAAAACAAATTCACTTGGTCCTCATGCAATACGCCATCAATCAATTATCTTGCTTTGTCTAAGTGCATGCCGTAGCTATTTCAACATATCAATATGTTTAGCCTTCATTGTAATCAGTTTTAAAATCAATTTGCACACAAATAGTCCAATTCATTCAAAATAGTTCAATAAAAATTTCTTTGGCACATCTTATTTCATCATTTTCCATAAGCATTAGGCACAAATAAGAAATTAAAAGAAAGTGTTCAAGTAGTAAAAAAATGACTAAAATGCCACAAAATCAAAACAGGAAGAACTATACTCACCCATATGGCTATGTAAAACATTTTATTAAATACTTAACATTAAAGCATAAAAAAGGACGTGAAAGATGGAAGAAGAAAAGTCTGCCATGTTTTTCTTTGTGTTTTGGATGGTAAGGAAGAACAATCGACTCATGAAGAAGGTGGATAAAAGGGCATGAACCCTTATTCTAAGAAGAAAGTTAATAGATTGTGCTCTATTCGATGTAATTTGCTCTAAATCCTATCTAATTAGGCTAGAAGAGTCTGTTGAGTTAAGGAAAAGGAAATGACATTTTTTTTATTGGTTGTTAGCTGGTTGTTCTATAATTGTAGGTCTTTTGTGTTTAAATGTCCAAGAGGATGAGATAGTTGGACCAAGTGGAACAAAATCAAATTTATTATGAGACTATTGTGTGATGATCCCCTTCTTGGATAAGCAATTTAAATCCAAAGGTTCCATATTTAACAAGATCTAACTATAATTAAATAATTGGATTGTATTATTATTATTTAATTAGCTTCTGTATTGTCATTTCCAATCATCTTTTTTTCGTGATATTAGCTTTTAATTGGTCGATTTCAAATTTAAAATTTTGGTCGAGGTTTTATGGCTTTTCGTGATGGGTGTCCACAAGTTTAAGAGTATATTAATGTTGGATTGTTCAAGAAATTTCCCTCAAGATTCTATGAATCACATATTTAATATACATTTAATTTATTACATATTTAAAATAAATATCTTATAAATAAATTCTTTAAATTCTAATGTATTTTCTCCCTTTCAAAAGGATAGCATCCCCAAAGCTTGCGATTTTATTATTTATAAAAATTATTCCTATATTAAAAGAAAAAGAATTTAGCCTACTATTATATGAAATACTTTTAAATTATGAAACGTAAATTATATTCCAATTACAAATAATAGTAATTTTTATTATGAACAATACAATTATAATTATGATTATATTTATAATAAAGAAACCACATTCATAATAAAATACAACTTAAACCCAAACATGATATGACGAATTTAAAACCATGCCTAATTGAAAGATTATCAAGGTTATAGTCCAATTGTGATATAATCAAAATTTTAATTAAATCGATATTATTTTAGTTATTTATTTTTATGAATGAAGATGAGACAAATTCAGTGAGTAAAGATGAGGAAGGTGACGATAACAATGATCGAGCATTGACAAAAACTTTGTTTTAAAATTTTGAATCGGTTAAGAGTTTTGCTTAATATTTTGGAACAAGATTTTCATTATATTTAAACATTTATTTATTTTTATTTTTATTTTTATTTTGATGAAATTTCAAAGTTATGTTTAGAAAAAATCTATTGATATGTAAAATATTACTTTTGGATTATCAATATATGTAGTTTGAATAATTTATAATAAAATATTTAAATTTGTTTGCAAAATAATAATATTAAAAAATCGTGACAAGTAATTTTTAGTTTCTAAAATTTGTACAATAATGACAAAATTAATCATTAAAGTGGTTAATTTTAATATTTTTTATAACAAGAAATAGTTATCAATAATTTGTTACAAAAAGTTGATGATCAAAGTGACAACAAAATTTCTTGTTAAAAAGATTACGAATAATAGTGACCATAGTGATACTTTTGTTTTTGTGAAAACATTAAGTAGATACTAACTAATTGAATTTTTACTAACAAAATTTTTCACCAAAAAAAGTAACAAATCGTGTGATGGTAAGCTGTTTCGTCACAACAAGAAAAAAATATTAGTGATCAAACTATGCTTTGTCACAACAAATAGAAAATATTAGTTACCAACATATATTTTTTTACAATTACAATTAATTCCCACTAAAAAAATTTTGGCGCCAAATTTCATGGGCTTTTAGTGACAAAACTTAATGATATTAATAGTGACAATTTAATTGTGAAAGATACTAAATTGTCACAATTACCATTATATTAGTGACAAAAATATAAATAATCACAGATAATCCAAACAACAGTGTCAATCAATTGTCTTGACACTAAAAAATCTCGTATTTGTAATGACAAAAATAGTTAGTCACAAACAAATTGTCACTAAATTACGGATAATTGTGACCATAATTATATTTCGGTTATTGTGACAATATGAAATAGACATTAATTAATTGAATATTTATTCACAAAATTTTTTGTCACAATAAGTAAAATATTATGTGACGATTAACCGTATCGTAACAAAAAGGAAAAAATATTACTGACCAAACTATGTTTTGCCACAACAAATAGAAAATGTTAGTTACTAACATATGTTATGTTACAATTAAAATATATTCTCGCCAAAATTATTTTGGCGCCAAATTATATAGGCTTTTAATGACAAAACTTAGTGATAAAAGAAATTTTGACACTATTAATATATTAATAGTGACAACTTAATTGTGAAAGATATTAAATTGTGACAATTACGATTGTATTAGTGACAAAAAAATAAATCATCACAGTTAATCCAAACAATAGTGTCAATCAATTGTCTTGTAACAAAAAATCTCGTATTTGTGATGAAACAATTGTTAGTCACAAAAAATTGTCAATAAATATCTCAACTCCTACAAAAGATACTTTGGCAAAGTCTAAGGAATAATTTTACAATCATCATTATGAGAAAATTCACGTATACATAACTAATATTTTATTTGAGATCTTCATAATAAGGTAAGTTCAATAAACTTATTTTTTAAGTATCTCTATACATTAATTTATGAAATCACTTATTTTTCATTAAAAAAACGTTATGCATGTTAGTTTTACTGTTTTATCAATATGTTGTCTCAATAAAACTATAACTAAGAACAATTTAAAAATAATACATAAATATAAGTTAGATCTTATAATTATATTTTCATCATAATTTCAATTGTATAATAGTTATTACAAGAATTTTACTTCTAGTATTAAATCTATCAAATATACTTAATAAAATAAATACAAATAAAAATATTTTTATTAATTAAAATAATAATTATATATATATAATTATAACCTACTAATTTACTGTAAGAATATAAACTAATATCTGTCACTAGCTACAACTGTAGACTTTTCACCAAAAATGCAATCTCAACACCTAATTGAGGAGGCATCCGCCTCTAGCTACCCACTGTTTAACAATTATTTACTACTTAACACCTCCATTATGAAAAAGCTTTGCTCAAAAGACTTCTTGGATCAAGTGGTGTCAATTGAAAAACATGTAAACTTTTTATCATACGGTTTGTAATCTTCACAGAATTGAGCAGAGTGATAATTCTTTCAAAATTTTAACTTCATTATGATTCCCTATTCAAGGATGGTGCTTTTGTTAGGAGAATCTATAGGCCGATGATATTGAAGTATATAGAGGAAGTGTCCAAGTGTACAACCTAAGTAGTTTAGCTACTTGATTAGTCAATTCATTACTTTTTACGATGAATAAATGGCAGTTAGGTGATTGTAAATGTGTGGTTCCTAATTTTTTTCATATTCAATACATGTGAGCTTCTCTCTCTTCTCTTTCTCTTCCTTCTGTCGTTTTTTCTTTGTCTCTCTTCTTCTTGTTTCCATCACTTTCTCTGGAAACTTCATTTTATTATGGTACTAAAGCTTTTTATTTGGCTCTAATTCTTCTTAATCTCTCAATTTTTCTTCTTAATTACTCAAGATTCTTACTCTATTCTTCATTTCTAATCTTGTTTCTATCATAAGTTTCTTAAATTCACAATCTATGTTCTCTATTTTTCATTTCTAATCTTTAAAATCACAGCAATAGTAAATCATAATCTTTGTAGTCCTCTATTTCTTCATCCATCTGACAATCCAGGTCAACCTATAATTCCTATTGTGTTTGATGCAAGCAATTTCAAAGACTAGCAATGTTCAATGCCAAAAGCCTTTCAATAAAGAACAAACTGGATTTTGTGAAAGGAACCCTAGCTTGTGATAATGATAATGCAAATCAATGGGATTGTTGTAATGAGATTCTTAGAGCAATTTCAAAGGAAATTCACAAGACTATTATTGATTTTGATCTAGCTGAAAGCATGTGGCAAGATCTTAAGGAGAGACATACACAGACAAATGGTCCTAAGCTTTTCAATGTTACTTGTGAGTTGATTAATTGCAGACAATTAAATTCTTCTATTACTAAATACTATAACGAGCTAAAAAGTCTGTGGAAAATGATGAGTTAAGTTAAAGCTCAAATTAAATGCACATATGGTTAATGCTCCTATCACTACAAGAAAACAGTAAATTACAGACGGAAATTACCGACGGAAAAAGCCAATATACCGTCGGTAAATTTA
>JANZXP010000195.1:34031714-34046552 GCA_027576715.1 Erythroxylum flavicans | reverse complement strand
TGGTGAAGATTTAAGGTAAGTTTGATTTTAATCTTTTGGATTTTTGAAAGGGTTTTGGTTCAAAGAGCTTAAGAAATGTATGGGTTTAAGAATTCTAGGATCAATTTTAGTAAATATGTCTTGTAATTTAAATCCCTATTGAGTGGGAATTTTGTCTTTGATAAAAGGGAATCAAAGAAGGCAAGAGGAGCTAGGGGAGAAACATCCTTTCAAGCAAGGAAATTCAAGGTAGGTAATTTATTTATAGTTATTGTGTAATGAGCAAAATGCCTTGTGTGTGTTGTGTGTTAAAATGGTTTGCTTTGAAATATTGTGATGGAAATTGCATTATGATGTATGACATATAATAAAAATTGAATTTTGAGTATGATTATGCTATGCCTTGGAAATTGTATCATGGCATTTTGATTAAATGGAAAGAAAAAAAGCATGAGAATATGAACTTGTGATTGATTGAATTGAGCATGAGATTTGATTATGTTTGGGCAAGAGAGGAACCATTTCGTAGTCACGTGCACGTCGACATAAACCTTCTCTCGGCTGCCTTCTTGTGGCACACGAGATCTGAAAAGTGGACTCATTTTGTTCACGGAGTAAACTTCAGTTTCTCTGTTTTGTTCCACGGAACCCTCGAGCCATTTGTTTGTGCATTTGCATTTTGATGTGTTAAGTTTTGATGAAGCTGAGTATTATGCTTTGATGTTAAATCACATCCAATATATTTTATGTGATGATGTATTGAGTTATAAGTTATGAATGTTGAACTTACATTGATGGTTTAAGACAAGTTGGGTATGCTTATACGATTAGATGTATATGTATGTTTGTTTGTGCGGCTCATTGCCAATGGCTATAAATATTTTAGCCACTAAGCTGTGTAGATCAACCCAATATTTTTCCACTCCTCAGGCGTAGATCGAGAAGATCAATGATCCTTGCAGGGCATTTGGACCAATTCCAAGATAGTTAACTTTTGTACTAAGTTAATGGCTAGACTTTTGGACAACTTTATTAGCACATTGAACATTGGGCATCCAATGTATTTTGTATCTTTGTTAAGATTTGATGTAATGTTGTTTTGTAATTAAAGCTATGTATAAACTTCATTTTGATTTAGAAATGAATGAAGAATTGAAGAAGCTTCCTATATGTATGTGCTTAGTCATCTTGTAGTTGTACATTTCTGATTTCAAGTTTTCCTAGGTGTAGAAATTGTTTTATTGAATTCAAAGGAAAAACTGTATTGACTTAGATAGAATTAGCTATAGTCATCTTCATGAAAGTTGTAGCTTATCTTTCTAGCTTTCCAACGCTATTAAGTATGTAAATTTTGGATATCGGAGTTGAGTTATGCTTATTACAAGTTAGTGATGCTGCACAGGGTGAATATTGGACATTTGTGTAGACTTTTTCTTTGCTTAAGTTAATAGAAAATGAGTTCTATGATGTTTTGAAATGGGATGAAGAATGAGTGTGGTAAGTTAGAGATGAAATGAAGGTGAAAATGACGAGGAAATTGAAGTATGAATGATAGGATATGTATGAGAGGTGTTAGATATGGTTAAAAGATTAGAAATCTGTAATTTGACCCGTAGCTGTCCGTTAGGCGGACTTGATATCCGTTGGGCAGACCTTCTCGGGTGTTTCAGTGTTTCTGCCCAGTTCATATCCCTTTGGAGGGACGTTATGTCTGTTAAACGGACCTTCTCGGGTTTGTTTTAGTTCATGTCCCTTTAGAGGGACATTATGTCCATTAGACGGACCTTCTCGGGACAGTTTTTAAAATGTGCAAATTTTGACCCTCTAAATGGAAAAATCTCTCTTTGGGTTCTTCACGGAAGTTGTAGAAATCAAAGTTCTCTTCAAAATCGTGCTTGAATGGTCCAAATCTGACATCTCTATCAAAAGTTATGCGAATTGTTTCATAATGAACTAGAGACATGGAGCTACAATTGTTCCGACAAAGTCAATTTGTGATCCCGCTGCCAAAATTGGTTTTGGCTAGAGAGATCCTATGGACGCAACGTTATAGGATAATACGTTCACGTCTTTGATATTTCAGATAGTTGGGCTCCGAAAATAGGGTCCGACACTACACCTCTTTGCCAGATTCTGATATGAATTTTTCCTTAACAAATTCATTAAGCCAGCTGCTTTTAAAGTAGCAGTTCAAAGTTCTGAATGGAAACAAGCTATTGATAATGAGTTGTTAGCCTTAGAGAAGAAACGAATATGGGAAGTTGTAGCTCTACCTATTGGTAAAAAAATGGCTCTAAATAGGTCTTTCGGGTTAAATACAACTCTTATGGTACCTTAGATAAGTTTAAAGCTAGACTGGTTGCCAAAGGGTTTGCTCAAGATTATGGTATAGACTATGCAGATACCTTTACACCAGTAGCAAAGTTGCCTATTTTAGGACTTGCTAGCAGTTGTTGCCATCAAACACTGGCAAGTATTTCAAATGGATGTTTCAAATGCCTTTTTGCATAGATACTTATTGGAGGATGTTTATATGGCTATTCCTGAAGGCTATAGGGAGTTCTATAGTGAGGGGGAGCATCATCACTGGTGGCTTAGATCTAATGCTAAAGTAGCCTGTAAGCTCAAGAATTCATTGTATGGGTTGAAACAGGCACCCAGACAATGGTTCACAAAGTTGTCAACAACTTTTATTGATGATGGATTTGTTCAATCTAGAGCTGACTACACTATATTCATTAAATCAGAAGGAGATGACTTGACAGTGCTGCTAGTTTTTGTAGATGATATGATTATTACAAGGATAAGTGCAGAAAAGATTCCAGTTCTTAAAATCCTTTCTGCAATCTAGGTTCTTTTTGAAGGACTTGGGTTCCCTCAAGTATTTTTTTAGGTATTGAGATCATTCAAAACTTAGGTGGCATTTGTCTAACACAAAGAAAATATGTCCTGGATTTACTCCAAGTAACGGGAATGTTGGGATGTAAGCCACTTAAGCTACTTATGGATCAACACACTAAACTTAAGCCTACTGATTGTGAACTCTTGGACAATCCTAACTCCTACAGAAGACTGGTAAGCAGACTCATATATCTCATCATCATTCAACCTGATATCAGCTATAGTGTTTTGAGCCAGTTTATGAGTAATCCAACCACAGTCCATTTCCAAGCTGAATTGCATTTAGTCAGATATTTAAAAGATGTGCCTGGTCATGGGATTTTTCTCAGTAATACCTCTCCTTTTGAGCTTAAAGTTTATTGTGATTCAGATTGGGCAAGTTGCCTAACTACTTTTTGATCTATGTCTATTTATTGTACAATGTTGGGCCATTCACTTGTCTCATGGAAAGCTAAAAAATAGACACTTGTTGAACGTTCATCAGTAGAAGCTGAGTATCCCTCCATGACTGCTACATGCTATGAAATCACCTAGCTCCTTAAGCTTTTGGAAAACTTACGTGTTCATCACCTAACAAATGTCACTCTTTATTGTGACAACATGGCAGCCATGCACATTACAACAAATCCTCTATTGCATAAGTGCACGAAGCACATTAAAGTTGATTGTCATCTCGTTCGAGATAAGATTCTAGCTCATGAAGTACAGTCCTACTATGTGCCTTCCCACCTTTAGCTAGCAAGACATACGTACAAAGCTACGTAGACAGGAGCAGCAACTCAGTCTCTTGGACAAGCTGGGAATGAAGAATCCTTTCCTTCCTTAACTTGAGGGAGAGTAATGACGTACACATAGGAAATGTCCATATGTACAGCCTAAGTAGTTTAGCTACTTGATTAGTCAATTCATTTTGTTACGATAAATAAATGGTAGTTAGGTGATTGTAAATGTATGGTTCCTTTTTTTTCTGATTTGAATCTCCATTTCCTTTTTCTTCTCTTCGTTGTTTTGGGTCTACGGATTTATCTCTATTAATTCTTTTTGTCTATTATCTATTGTTATTTCATCTCAACCTTGTTCTTTTCTTTTTCTCTACTGCCCATTTCAGTCTCTTTTGCCTAGGTTTATAATTGTGAGGCGCTTGGTAAAATATGCGAGAACAGCCGTCTAGAAGAATTTTATCTGGATTTGTCTCAGTTGCACGAAATTCTGGTCAGTTGGAGGGTGTGACTAATATAAAATTTTTCCTTTTCGCTCTTCTCCTCTAAACTGGCACCCTTCATTACATTTGTTGTCACCCCTCAATTTTAGTATTCTCTTTCTTTTTATACTAACTTGGCTTCAATTAACTTGTTCCGAAAATTCCTGTACCCACTGTAACCCTGTAACATCTAACCATTCAATACTTGTGAAAGAGAAAAAAAATAGATAGCTAGGTGATAATGAGAACAAGGCACAGAGATTTTCGGAAGAAGAGATTTGAAGCCTATTAAACTCCTTGGTTTACATCGCAAAAGTTGTCTTATCTTTTGTCTGCCATGAAAAGAACAATTTGGCACTGACCGTCATCTTTTTCAAAATTCCTCTTTTCAAATAATCTGAAAATTTCGTCTACCTTTGCTATTACAGTATCACTCCCTTCTCTTTCTCATTTATGTGAATTTATAATAAAAAGACAAATCTATCAAAATCAGCAATAATTTTTTTCAACTTTTTTATTTTTAAATTTAATAAAATATCTATTTATTTGAACTTTTAATTTATATTTTTAATTTAGTTTTTTAGTTTTGAAAATTTATGAAAACAAAAAAAAAGTTTAATTAGATTATATAAAAATAGAAATAGAAAAAAATGGAATTTACTATCAAACTAAATATAGATTATTTTAATATATTAATTATTAATAAAATTATGAATAATTTAATTCAATAGAATGTTTAATTAATAAAAAATTATTAAATTTAATAATTATTAAATTTTTGTAATTAAAATAAATAAATTTAATTTAATAATTATTAATATATTTAAAATATTTAAATTTGAAATAAAATTTTCAATAAAATTTTCAATTAATAACTATAATTTAATTTAAATTATTTATTTAAATAAAATAAAATAAATTTTATTGATAATTTATTAACAAATATTATATAAGATATTAAAATAAATTTAATTAATTAAAAATAATTTTATCTTTAAGTTATTAGATTATCTAATATGTAATTATCACCTGCAGTAAAAATATAACTATATTAATATTAACATCTAAATAAGTTTTTATTTTATTTAAACTAAAAATTAAAATTAAAAATTAAAAACTATGAAAGAAAATAAAAATAGAACCCAGAATCCTATATTCTTCTAACACCATAATCGTCAATATCTAGTAATGACATTAAGCGGACAGTTCGCACCCGATCACCTGAAAATTAAATGCACAATTGAATTTCATTGCAATCAAAATCAAATTAATATATTAAAATCAAAATAAATCTTAAATTGAACCCAAATTTGAGACAAAAATTCCAAACTAAAGTGCGTTACTAATTGGAGTTGCTCATTGTCTCCTACAAATTTATAATTATGTCGGGCTAAAATTGCCAACTCAATCATCACGATGCTCACATCGCCACCACTTCCTAGTCAACTAACAATTCCCTCTATATCAAACATGGTTTGTTTTAAATTGTGGTCTGCAATTGCAGTTGCAATTGTGGTTGTAGGTCAAATTGTTATCCAATTTATCGTAACTGCAATAACATCGCTTGTAATTGTACCTGCACCGGTTACAGGTGTTGATATGACTCGCAATTACAATAACACTCAAAATCAGTATCTCTAAATCTCGATACCAAAGTCATACTTCCTCCATTAGCCAACATTCCATCAATCAAATCTCGATACAAAAAAATCATACTTCCTCCATTGGCCAACGTGCCATCAATTCCCTCCATTCCTGCCACTGTCCCCTAGGGCTCACCACCATTAGAAACCAGCTAGTTTTAGCCCTTGAATTCCTCTTTTGTAAGTCCTGTCATGATAAAGCTCTATGCTGAATCTTTTGGTTGTCGTCTGAGGTATTGCTACGCATGCAGTTACATTCAGTTTATATATGTTACGATGTTGTTCACCGTTTTGCTTCTCCTCTGCCTTGTGGTCTTTGCAAGATTGATTCTTGGGGTGTATCTGTGAAATTGAATTCCACCTTTAATGTCACTACAACGTACTGATTGTCCATTTCCAATTCACATGTTATGTACCCTTCGATTAAAAAAATTGGATAAACACAGTTTAATCTGTATGATGAAGTATATATCTTGTATAGGAAATCATTAGTATGTTAAAAACTGCGTCGGGAATAGAATTTCTTAGTGTCTCTGTAGATTCGACGTTAACAAATTAAAGGGCTTGCTTGTGATTAGGGATGATAAAACAGTTTAACTTGGCTTAAACAGTTTAACAGTTTCAATTCAAATTAATCGGATTTTAAATCGAATTTAAATTTAAAAGAGTTAATCTTGTTCGAACTAATTCAGACAAATAAACACTACTTAATTATATTAAAATGATATAGTAAGTTCGATTTGACTAACTATCTCTACTTGTTATGGTAATTAAGTATTACTTAAATGTCACCTCATTAACATCAGATTTACTAAATCCAGTGTGTTGCCAAGTATGATTATCGAATTTCGATAGACATAGTAAGTTGATTACAGAAATCCAACAAGAAACTCAATTATGCAAGCCCCCTTCTTCAACACATAAAAGCTATCAGATGCTCATTTAAGGAAGTCCAACTTAGAACCCAATTATGCAAGTCACTTCTTCACCACATAAAGCTATCATGTGCTAATTAGAGAAGACGAAAAAGGAAAGCCGATTAAAATCCTGCTCAAGAAAAATCTCCATGTGTATCTGGTCACCATGAATTGATGAAATAAATGCTGTAACCTGCAAAGTAGCTGTACTATTTTATTTGATCATACGGTTCATACCATATATATAAATCCATACTAGATTTTCTATGCCTCCAAACCCAGTAATCTTTTTAATTCATGCAACAAGATAAACTCGTCTCTAAGAACCACTCAACTGGACCGTTGTGACTTATAAATCCGAAGTCCCGACATAGGCTTGCCCAGAAATTCCATAATTCATTTCCAGTCTCTTTAAAATTAATCTTCTTGCTACCTTTTTCAGTTCTGCAGAAGTACAGACTCTTTTGTTTTTGTTGCTTTTAGATATGCCCAGAACGTCAAAGGGTCGTCAAAAGTTGAAGATGATAAAAATAGAAAATGAAAGCAATCGACAAGTAACCTTCTCTAAGCGCAGGGCTGGCCTGTTTAAGAAGGCTAGCGAACTTTCAACACTTTGTGGTGCGGAAAGCGCGATCATAGTCTTCTCCCCAGGCAAGAAGGTCTTCTCTTACGGTCATCCTTCTGTGGAAGCAATCCTTGATCGTTACCTCACAGGAAATATTCCTCACACCTCAGGAACTTTTCAACTTGTTGAGGCTCATCGCCATGTCAGGGTCCATGAACTCAATTTGAAGCTGACTCAGGTAGCAGTCTAGTTTGATCACTCCATAAACAAAATAGTAAAAGAAATAGATGACAAAGAGTAAGGAGAATTAAGGACATATCAAGATCACAAATCATGTATTCTGCATAGGCTTATTACGTTTGCAATATTATGCTTGTACTTGATACTATTACTATAGTTTGAAGTGATTGTGGTCATTCTTTCAATTGTATTTGTATTATTTATAATTAATATTTAATCACAATATAACTCACAATTTAAAATCTTTTTGGTTTTCATGTTTGTGTTTCATGTTATTTATAATGATGTTGTAAGTGGGTCAAACAGTTGATCATAATGAAAATTAAATTCTTAATTATGATTCTTGTAGATCTAAGATAATTCGTGATGGACATCCACAATTTTTCGACTTTCTTTTCTGTTTTCCTTTTATCATATATCTCAATGGATTAAGCAGTTCATAGAATTAAGTTCTCTGGTATTCTTACTTTTCTTTGGCATGAATGATTCACTAGATATTGAATCAATTAGAAGTGGAGAAGAAGCAAGGTGAAGAGCTTGACAAGATAAGGAGAGCTAGCCAGAATCAATGCTGGTGGGAGCAACCTATAGATACACTTGACAGGACACAATTAGAGCTCATGAAGGTGGCTCTGGAAGAACTCAGAAACAAAGTAGCAAATCAAGCTGAGCAACTTCTGTTTCAAACCTCAAATCCTTCTCAGATTGTACCATCAACCTCTACCATTAAGGCTCCTCCTTTTGATTCTAAATACAATGGGTTCAACACAAACACAAAGCCTTACGGATATAATCATGGATTTGGTGGCAGTTTCTGCTAAGTTCAATGATGTTGTAGAACTTGGAATATGTAGCCACAGGGTTTTTTTTTTTTCTTCTTTGGAGGGCGCTACATCCTGAAAAACTGAATTTAGAAATGGAACGTGCGCTTCACCATTTGCTTTATTGTGACATTTACAGTAAGTACATATTGATGTTGCAGATAATAAAAGTCACAGCTATAACCAAATTAGTGGCTTTAACTTAGAGATGTTAAAGATGATGGATTAATATTTGACTATAAATTCCTTGGCTTCCAATCCAACTATACAGGCTAGATTAGAGTTTAGCAGTTATCGTCAAGATTCAAATAACTATATTTATCTGACGAGAACTCCCAACACATTCCAATGTAATTATGAAGTATCATTCGCATGTCTAGCTCAGCAAAGATTTGAAAACTTGATAGTTTTTTTTGAATAAAAAGATTGTTATCGGACTCTTATGCTTATCTTGGTTAACTCATTTTTGGACTTATAATATGGAGAAAGACATACAAAATAGAGATTTAATGAAAAATATTTATTCTTCTTTTCATTTAATAAAAACTTGAAATTCATAAATGTAATTAAAAGAATAATCACATTCTATTAGTAACCTCAAGTTCAATTAATCACATTCTATTAGTAACCTCAAGTTCAATTGATACCATACCTAAAATAAATTATATTTTCTAATTAAAGCTAACAAAAATTAAAATGTAACTTTTAGTTTGGTTTAAAT
The DNA here is from genome assembly GCA_027576715.1 of Erythroxylum flavicans. Classification (NCBI taxonomy): domain Eukaryota; kingdom Viridiplantae; phylum Streptophyta; class Magnoliopsida; order Malpighiales; family Erythroxylaceae; genus Erythroxylum; species Erythroxylum flavicans. The sequence continues at coordinate 34,037,564 of JANZXP010000195.1, read as the reverse complement.
AGTCTAAACATTTTTCTTCAACTTATAATTTATACTTTTATAGTAAAACTTCGAATTCAACATAGTCTTATCTAGCTCTAAACATATGTGGTAGTGTACAATTGGAAAAATATATTTCTATAAGGAAATTAAGATGGTCCTTTACTTTTGGTAGATAACATATGCATTAATGCACTGTATACGTACATCTTTTATAACACTAAATTGTTTTCTTTCAATATATCAAGCTTTGCAAGTTTGCATGTATACTATAAAATAAACATTATAGTAAAATTAAGTTCATAATAAAGCTTAAAGAAATTTTATTTAAGACATAATCATTCATATTTGTTTCGACTAATATTACTTTTTCGAAGAATAAGAATATCAAATTTACAAATAATTTTAAAATTTTCTCCATCCTTCATATATGATTTGGTTTAAGTATATCCTAAAAAATTAATACATGAAAAAAAATTTCTAAACAATTTTGTAGTTCTGATCATTGATTTTGGAGGTTTGAACTTAGCCTACCCTTAGCTAAGTAACAACACGATCTACAGCCCACAATTTGGCATGCGGTATAGAGATGGATTTCTAACGTGTGACAATAACTTTTTTGGCAGCTTGCACATTGGATGATCTTAGAATTCATGATGCTGAACCTTTTCTTAATCTATTAAGAAAATGATCCGTAAAAATCTGTGATATGCAAAGTTCTTCATTAAACACTATGTTAGCGAAAATGGCAGATATAATTAAACTGAAATAGCTTATCTAAAAATGCAAGGAATCGTGAAAAATTCACCTTCTATGATGCAGTAGTGCAACGAGATCCGACCCTAAAATTAACGTCTTTTTCACCAGCTTCGGTTCACTCCAAAGACCAGAATAAGAACTATCTCCAAGAAGTAATATCAACAAAAAAACAAAGAAGAGATGATATAGGAAGAAGATGCGTGTGTATATTGCTATGGAAGTAGATATGGTTAAGTGTCTATAGAAAAACTTTGTGTGTTATACGGAGAAATGAAAAGCATGACCAGAAAGAAAAAACAGAGAAAAACAGAATCGTGGGTGATATATATATATATATATATATATATATATATATATATAGGATAGCTTTATACGTTAACCACAAAATAAAGACATATTAAAGTATATTAAAATTGTGAACGTCGCAAGTTAACGGCGGTAGTAACGTTATAAACATTATTGGTAACTGAAAATTATTAAAATATATTAAACAAGTTTTGAAATAATGATTCCAACAATCCCTCACTTGGTCCAAAACTTAAGAAATCAACTATAATAGTTTAGAAAAAAAAATAGGCAAACAACTAAGTGAATTAAGTCTTGATAGCCTAGTGTTTGAAAATTCAGAGACAGAATCTGCTAGAAAAATAAACAGTCTTAAAATGTCTTAGTCTCATGATCACTCTACAGAGATAGCCCAAATACTCTCATAAGAGGGTGACTAGCTTCTCACAATCACGTAAGTGAGTTCATCAAGTGTATACTGCTCACATTACCCAAACTTGAGCAATGGAACTCATTAAGGATTAAACAATCCAACCTCATCAAATGTAGTAAAGTCATATTAGGAACGTTATTCAACAACTGAATATATCTTAGTATTATACTACAAATAATGTACAAGTAAGTAGTTACCTCATAACTTCGTTTGACCCATTGAACTTAGTTTCTTATGACGGGTGTCCATCACAAGGTTACTACATAATTGGGCTCAACCTCATCCCTTTAGTATGCTTACTCAAAGCTTTTGTAAACGGATTCGCTAAGCTTTTCTCTGACTTGACATAGTCCAGAGAGATTACACCATGTCTAATTAAAGTACAGACAATTTTATGTCTCAATCTGATATGTTTTCTTTTGCCATTATACGCCTTGTTCTTGACAACATGAATGGCAGCTTACGAATCACAATGAAGGAACACAGAAAGAATTGGTTTTTCTCAAAGTGAGATATCTGTTAAGATATTCCTTAGCCAATTCCAAAGCCAAAAACTCAGCCTCCATTGTTGATCTCACAATACAGGTTTGCTTGGATGATTTTCAAGATACTGCAACTCCTGTTAAGGTAAAAATATAATCACTAATAAAGTGCCTATCATCATTCTCCGTAAACTAGTTAACATCAAAATACCCCTTCTAATACATGAAGATGACCACCAAAAGATAATTCATAATGCATAGTACCTTTCAAATATCTCAACAAAGGAATCAAAGCATTCCAATGCTCTTGACTAGGAATATAAGTATACCTACTAAGTCTACTTACACAATATGCAATATTAGGACAAGAATAGTTCATCAAAAACATCACACTACTAAAAATTTTATCATACTCAGCTTGGTTTATATACTAGTTCAACATCATAGTAACCAAACTTCTTCAAACTTTTCTTAACATAATGAGTTTGATTCAACCTAAAACTAGAGTCAGTCCTATCAATTTCAATTCCCAAAATAAAGTCCACAGGTTCAAGATATTTTATATCAAAGAAAGACTTTAGCAAACTCTTAGTAGTATCAATGACAAAGAAGCTAGTACCAAAAATAAGCATATCATCTATATAAAGGGTTATCATCACACAACTATTGGCATCATACTTCAAATAAATGCAAGAATCAACATCACAAAATGTGAAACCATATTTGAAAATCTCACTTTCAAATTTCGCATACCATTGTTTAGGAGCTTTTTAAAATCCATACAAAGACTTAACCAACTTACACACCTTTTGGTCCTAACCAAACACTCTAAACCCCTCAAGTTGGATCATATAAATTTTTTCATTAATATCACTATTCAAGAAAATTATCTTAAGATTCATTTGGTGCACATGAAACTTAAATACCGAGATAATAACAAGCAAGATCCTTGTAGACACAATTTTAGTAACAAGAAAATAAATATAAAAAGTCCAATCCTTCCTTTTTTTTTAAAAGCCTTTAATCATAAGTCTTGCCTTGGATGTAACATCTCGTTTCCATACAAAGGGTTGAATAGTGATGTAGCACACCACACCCGCGGGGCACGGACTCGGATATCACCATCGATATCGGGTTCGGGTCCAGCGGGAGTGGGGTGTTACATTGGACCTCTCAATGGTTCCTTCAAGTCTCAATTTCTTTTTGAAAATCCACTTACACTCCAAAAGCTTAAAACCTTGAGGTAGATTAACTAAAACCTAAGTTTTATTAGACAGGATTGACTCTAATTCACTGTCTATGGCTTATTTCTAAAAGTAGAATTCACAGATCTTAATGCTTCTTTATAAGTTTTGGGATCTTTCTCAATAATATAAATCATCACAAAATCGTCATCTATCTCCTCAGGTTTTTTCACCACAAAGGAAGTAATAAAGTTAAAACCAAAAATGGTGGATACTCTAGCTATTTTGCTTCTCTTTAGTTTAATAATTTCCTCTTCTTCTATGTCATCAATAGATTCTCTAAGAGTTTGCATGCTTACTTTCATAAGAAATATATTATCAAAGAACACTGCATCTCTTGACTTCATAATTAGTCCATACGTGTTAGATCTCTTCCTTAACCATAGATCTATAGGTAGCACTATTAGAGACATATCCCACAAAAATTGAATAAATGATCTTGGGCCCAATTTTCTTCCTCTTATGTTAAGGTAAAAACAATCTTAACAAGAGACCCCCATACTTTCAATTAACGAATATCTCTTAATTAAACACAACCGAAGGGAAACTAGGATTAATAGAGCGTATTGTTAGTCCACGATCAATAATTCGAGGATAGGTGTGAAAACATTAGAATGATGGGATATGTTTAATCATGTCTAGGCCAAGATTAATCCTAGAACCGGACTTTACACACGTTCAACATTTTTATCATTTTCAACTATATTTTCTATAATTTGTTTTCACTAGTTTAATTTTACTTTATTTTCTCAATTACATAAAAACCAAAAATCCCATTTTTATTTCCTTTGCATCAATTATTTTCATTACAAGAATTAACAGAATATTCTACACGGATACGATCCCGACTCACAACTTTTACAAATTTTAAGTGTACAGAATTAGATAAATTTTGCAATGCACTTGACACACGCTGTCAATTATCCATTCTATTAACAACATAATTAGAATTAGGAAGCTTTATTTTCTTCACAAGTTATATGTATCATAATTGTACTTATAATGGTCCACAATTCCTCTTTAGGAGATTCCATGATCTTATTTAATGGTTTAAGAACTTTTACTCTTCTAATACATAATGAATTTTAATAAACTAAAATTTATATTTGTTGCCTTTTAATTTCTACTCCTATTGAGTTCTATGATGATACTTTTAAAAATAGTGGCCATTTTCTTAGCATATAATTTTCTTAGTGACCCTTTTTTATTAGATTATTGTTATATCTAATTAATTTGATGAAACATTATATATGTAAAATTTAATTATGTTCCAATTATGCATGGACTTAAAATGTCATTAGGTTTCTAATTATTGTCTCCATAACAATTGAAGAAATATTACTCATTCTATTTAGACATATTTTACAAAATATTACAAACACAATATATAATGCACATATAAAATAATAAAGATGACATTTGCAATTAATTGAATAAATAAGTCCCTTAAAATTTATAGTTTCATTTAACATATTTATACTAAAAAAATAATATTTGTTAGCTACTATTAAAATAATATCCTAAACATAAAAAATAATAATCGTAAGTAGTAAAGAATGATACCACCCTAACAAAATCCAATGGTAAGCCACTGTGAAACATACTTTTAAATACTTCCCTTCTTTTATATTCTATTAAGAAAATATTGCATCACCGTAAAAGACAATTCATGATGTGCATTCTAGATTCCCATCAACAATGCCTTTTCTATATATATAGAATATATATTATTCATATTATAAATAAATGCACATGTGCCATTGATATTAAAGTAAAGTTACATCTAACGAGGATTATGTCAATTTTGTATGATACAATTTATGAATTCCAAACAATGATTAGGCAAGGAACCATTGCAGAAAAGGCATCGATGGTGTATATATATATATATATAACTCAGACTAATCAATCAAATATTGATTAATACGAAATTGACGAAACACTACTTGAAAAAGAAAACGACTCTTCTGCTAAAAAATGAAATGTTCCAAATGTTTCTATATATATATATATATATATATATATGATTGGTGGTTAAACTCTACTGTGGTGAAGATACTGCAAGAGAGGTTCTGCAGAAAAATATCTCGACACCAGGATGATAAAAAGCTCAACACCCCTCATTCTTATTACTCTTTCAATATGAAAAAAATGAAAAGGTCGTCTTATCCAAACCCCAATTATGAAATCCCTTTTCTCCCACTTCACACCTCAAAACGTACCGTTCTTATAGAGAAAGAGTTACCTTCTCATCTTCTTAACCCGAAATGGTTAGGAAGAGGAAAGGTTCTTTTTTAGGGTACTCCCGGGAATAGATCTAGTGGAGATGGGGTGGGGCCTGTAGCTCAGAGAATTAGAGCACGTGGCTACAGACTACGGTGTCGGGGGTTCGAATCCCTCATCGCCAATGTTACGAATACCATACTGGACTTGGTACCAGATTGGATTCTAGTACGGTACTGTACCGGTACCGGTCAATACCAGATACTGTTTCGGGTAGTTTTTAAATTTATAAAATAGTCCCTGAATTTTTTAAAAATTGAAAAATAACCTATTATCATATTATACAGTTGTACTGTATATTTTTAACTTTGTTTCTAAAAATCAAAATAATAAATAATAATTACAATTAATATGAAATAACAATAATTTTCAGATATTTCACATA
>JANZXP010000195.1:33995511-34029459 GCA_027576715.1 Erythroxylum flavicans | reverse complement strand
ACTAATCCAGTTGTAAAGAGGCCCACATATTGTTCGGGTCGGAGACCAGTGGTGCGTGCTAATAAGATTTGAAATTGACGCTGGTACTCCTCAACAGTACGCATCTGTTTGAGATTGGCTAATTCTCCTAACGGGTCAGTGCTTAAGGGGGGATCAAATCTTGTGTAACATCGTGATTTGAAGTCCTCCCACGACATTCCTGGTATCTGTTGTTCCACTTGGTAATAGCTGAGTTGGGCCTCCCTTATTAAGTGAAATGTAGCCAAGCCTACTCGGTCCTCTTCTACCGTTTATTGGCTCTGAAAAAACTGATCGCAGCGATGCAACAAAACCAGAGGGTCTTCTGAACCACTGTAGGTGGGGAATTCCAACTTCGAGTAACGCAGCACCATCTGGGCCTCGGGATGCCTTTCGTTTGGCCTCTCCGCTCGGCTAGCCGAAGCATGGCTGTTGCTCGCCCCATCTCCATGCCTCGCACGATTTGGTTCCTTTCCTAACTCCTAAATCTGACGATTCATCTCTTTGAATTGGGCAGTTGAGTTCCTCTGTTGGAGCTCCACCATCTGTTGGAAACGCTGCTCAACCCTTTGCCTAAACGCCCTGAGCTCATTCTGGACATTCCTTGAGATGTCCATCATGTTTGGCTCTGATACCAAATTGATATGGTCCCGGGCATAGGATTTAATCATAGGATGAAGGGGAATCCTCTTGATTTCCCTTGTTGGAGTTTTTCCCTTTTTTTGAAGACCCTATTTTTCGACGCAAGAGGGAGACCTGTCTGTGACAAGGTCTCGTCCTCTAAGCAATATTTCTCTGATAATTTGTCTGATGCTTTATTCATAAATAATGTAGCCTTATATGAAGGTTGGTTACATCAGTTTATTTAGGATAAGACTTCTAACAAGAATAGACGTACTAGTTTATTTAGGATAAGACTTCTAACAAGAATAGACCTACTAGTTATGATACTAAATATTTAAATATTTTAATAGACTTCTTCTAAGGTAAGATCTCCTATTTTAAAGGGATGTTGTAAATTTCCTATTAGTGGAGTTAATTCGTTCCTCATTCTTTTTAGTTCTTGCTGGATTTTCAAGTCAAGTGTATCCAATATAAAGCAGCTTGAATATTTTGAGTTGATTCTTTTTACTTATGTGAAAATCCAAAAAAATTAACGTGAACAACTCCTTTTGTATTGCTCTATTCATGGTTTATACATAAACTTCTTTGGGTTTTTCTGAGGCCGTCTTTTATTGTACCCAGCTAATTCTTGAGTTTCTTCTGTTTTTAGGGTTTATGACAAGCTGCGCTTAAAGTGCATACTGATTGTATTTGATTAGTTATCCTTTTTCCCTGTAAAGGTTAATAAGCTAAATTGGAGGTCCTGAGGATACATGAATTGTGACTAGGTTGCTCATTTCTGTTGCATGTTTCCATGTCTCTTTTTACTAGGTGGAGTTATTATTAATAATAAAGGCCAGACGTGAAAAAAAGATGGGAGAGCTTTAAAAGATAAGGCAACACATTATGACCTTTCTATTTCTTTCAGGGGCTTGTTGTTCCTGTTATTCGCAATGCTGCTAGGATGAATTTTGCTGATATTGAAAAGGAGATAAACAATCTTGCAAAGAAGGCAAATGATGGAACAATCTCAATTGATGAGATGGCTGGAGGTTCATTTACAATATCCAATGGAGGTGTTTATGGGAGCCTTTTGAGTACACCCATTATTAACCCTCCTCAGGTTTGCCTTGTACTGGATTAACTAGTATGACAACTCATGGGTCTTGTGATGTATGGCTGGTATATTTTGTAGTTCTGGTTAACACATGATTTCATAAATCCATAGATGTCTGAAGTTGCATTGTTGTAATTTGGACTGAAATTTCCAACTATTGAGGAGATTTTTAAATTTAGTGGTAGAAAAGGCGTATGTTCTTTCATTTTTACGTTGTGGACCTGGAATCTCATAGTCTTAAAATTCATTTGACAGTCGGCTATCTTGGGGATGCATTCGATAGTGTCCCGTCCAATGGTTGTTGGAGGCAACATTGTACCAAGGCCAATGATGTACATTGCTCTAACATACGATCACAGGCTGATTGATGGAAGAGAGGCAGTGTTCTTCTTGCGTCGAATCAAGGATGTTGTGGAGGACCCTAGGAGGTTGCTTCTTGACATATGAAGACCATCTCGTCAGTTAACATGTTTCTTCAGTTACAGTCTAAAGTTGGGTATACCTTGAATAAGCACTTGGGTTAAGTTTTGAAGGGCTCTCTTTACTACTTACTATTCAGTATTCACACCCCTAATACTGCGGCTGATTTGATCTAAAATGAGACTGACGTGTATTTGAAAATGTTTATTTCATTGTCTGCTGTTTTTTCTTGGATTCTGTTCCAAGGTATATATTGATTCTCCATGTAACTGTTTTGAGAATAATTTCTAAAATGCATGGCCTTTTTACTAGACTCCCGTTATTCGTGTCTTGTCTGCTCAATATATGATATATCCCACCTAGGTGTGCTCTAATCCCTTGGTAATGGAATTAAAAGCAGGAAGCTTTCCTCCTCCTCAAAGTTAGATGAGATGAGGTCCGTTTGTAATAATAATCCCTGTGGAGTATCCTAGCCTTGGTCTAGCGGGTCTCTTTAAACAACTAAAAATTAATTATATACTGATTTTTTAATATAAAATTAATCTTTATTATATAATATTTAGATGATACAATAAGTTTATATAAATTGAAGCTAATTATATATTTTTTAATGACAAGTTCAGTTAAGAAATTTAATAAAAATAAAAATTGTTATTTTTACTACACAACTTATAAATGTAAAGGATGACTGACAAATAAAAGATAAGAATTCCTTTCCTGGTATACGTACCTTTCTTCCCTCTAAACTTAAATTCTTTTTTCTTCTTTCAGTTTTGACTCTTGTTCAAACCAACAATCTGATATTAGAGCTGTCTTCTTTAGGGATATGTGAAATGGAAGCTGAAGCTAGTTTTTCACAAATTGCTCCTCGGGTCATTGATGGAGAAAACTATCAGCTAGTTTTTCACAAATTGCTCCTCGGGTCATTGATGGAGAAAACTATCAGCTTTGGGCAGTGAGAATGGAGACTTATTTGGAGGCTTTAGATCTTTGGGAAGCCGTGGAGGAGGATTACGAAGTTCCTCCGCTGTCAAACAATCCCACCATGGCCCAGATCAAAAGTCACAAGGAAAGAAAAACCAGGAAGTCAAAGGAGAAAGCATGTCTATTTGTTGCTGTTTCAACAACCATTTTCATGAGAATCATGTCTCTCAAAACAGAAAAAAGAAGTTTGGGTTTATCTGAAGGAAGGTATGAAGGAGACGAAAGGATACGAGGCACGCAAGTGCTGAATTTAATAAAGGAATTCCAGTTGCAAAAGATGAAAGCCTAAGACAATCAAAGAGTACTCAGATAGATTGCTTGCTTGGCATTGTCAACAAGGTCAGGTTACTTGGCACCCACTTTACAGAATTGTAGAGAAAATTTTGGTATGATGCCTGAAAGATATGAAGCATCCATAACCACCTTGGAGATCACAAAGGATCTGTCTAAGATCACCTTGGTAGAGCTGTTAAATGCCTTGTAAGCCTAAGAGCAATAGAGACTTGTGAGGTAAGATCATATTGTTGAAGCTGCTCTACCAACCAAGCATCAAGAAGTTGGAAAGAACAAGAAGAAAAATTATAGAAGAAATCAGCTATCAAGCAACGAAAACACTGCAAACAATGAGGTCCAAAGCAAGGGTAGAAACTCAAGGAGAAACTATCCACTTTGTCAACACAACGGCAGAAAATGTCATCCACCATTCAAATGTTTGAAGAGACCAGAAGCAAAGTGTAGCAAATGTAACCAACTTGGACATGAAGTCGTAATTTGCAAAACCAAATTTCAAAAGCAAGAAGCAGATGCCAAGTCGTCCAGCAAGATGAAAAAGACCAAATTTTTGTGGCAACGTGTTTTTCGACTCAAAGCTCTTTAGAAGGTTGGCTGATTAACAGTGGCTACACAAACCACATGACTTATGACAAAATTCTCTTCAAGGACTTAAAGCCCACTGGAACGAAGGATTGCATGAGAAAGGATTTCTGTCCGATTTTATGATGTTTTATTTTGTCTCATGAATCTCAGTCATTTATTTATGCGAGCCTCGCATTTATTTATGCGGGATTCACGCGAAACCTACATAAATGAATGGCTGAGATTCAGGAGACAGAATAAGATACCATAAAATTAGACAGAAGATCTTGTCTCGGATTGCATACGCAGCGAAAGCGGAAACAAAAATTGAAATTGTAAATTCATGTATTGAGCTTAATATTCGTACTAATTAAAAAGAAGGAAAAAATAAATATTTAAAATTTGTGAGGATTAATCAGTAATAAATTTTGAAAATGTGAAATTTTTATATATTTTACACTAAAAAATACGTCCCGCTTTTAATACTTGATATAACTATAGAAGATTTTAAAGAGTTCTTTTTTCAAGATTGGAACAAAACAATTCTGTCTCTTTTTCTCTTATTTTATTTCGAACGTTAAGGAAAAAAAAGAAGAATACAATTTAGGACGTACGTTTAATATAAGAGAGAAACAACAACTTCTCTTCGTTTTTTAAAACGTACGTTAAAAAATGAGAGTCTCAACGAACTCTTTTCTTCAATTTTGTTTTAAAACGTTACAAAACAAATGAAAGAGTTTACACCCTCTCTTCACATCGTTTTGCTTTAAACCTACGTACAAAAATAAGAGAAAACCAACAACTTCGCTTCGCAAGTTTTAATTTTTTAAAGTTATTATTTATAAAAGGAAATAAAATAAATCTTTTTTATTTTATTCATTTATTTCGCACAAGAGAGTTTTCAATATTAATTATATTGTCTATACTAGCAAAAAATATAATAATATGTCACATATATTATTTAATAAATTATCTCATAATAAATTAAATAATCATAAACAGAAAATATTACAATTATAAGGGTGTGACCACATATGTTCATCACTAAACCGGTAATAATTAATCCAAATAATTGCTAACTAAAGTTGACGTCTAACAACACTCTTCAACGACCGGATAATGTGAGGTAGAAACCTTACAAAATCGAACCTGGTTAAAGATAATGTATTATTACTTTCCATCATTACAACTCCGGATTGTGCTAAGGTATAGTTTTAACTGTCAAACCCTATTAGATAACTAACTGTGCTACATGTCGATCATTAATATTAGTGAATGACTTTAGAAACTCCTTTCCTCACTCATTTAATCGCCCTGGCCAAGGTCTTGAAACAACCATTAAGATCAATGATAATATAGAGCTCAAACTCATTACTTAGAGTTGATGGATCTCATCTTGACTCACCACTAATCAGATAGGTACTTAATTATATCCAATGACCATTCAACTAGAATTTTTACACACTAGGTGTCCGACATCAGAACATAATAAGTGACTTATTGATTACTGTGATGTTCTCAGGTCAAAGGAAAAATATACATTTAAATTCTTATGAGAATATCTCACTTGACAGTTCATAGGTAATATTAACTATTGAGAATTCTCAATTTGGTCAGTTCAATAATCATATCTCCACATGCATCATCTATATATATAATTTAGTAAATGAGATCAACTAATATCTATTCAGTGGATACCATTATATGCATATTGATATAATTGGATCGTTAAAGTTCCTATTTGATGATTCTACGATCAAAAACACTTTTAGATTAAACCCTAAAGACTTGACTCTTATTATCATAATCTCCATTATGATGACAAATGTATAAATTTAATCAAGGACTTATCATATTAGGATAAAAGCAAAAACATAATATGACAATATAATCATTTGCCATGTTATTAAATAAAATTAATAATTACAATGCATATGTGTTCAATCTATTACATAACGATTGGATCATGGGCATAATTTCAACATGGCATGCTAGAATGAAGTTGAGTCCCTACCACCGATTGATGAAAGAATTCCATCCCCACACTTCCTCTTAGCTTGAGTAATTGTCCTATGGACCATGAAGAGCTAATCTTTGGCTTCACACGGTAGAAGTTGCCATCTTTAATGTAGTACGCATGGATCCATCTAACCAATAAGGAGGTTTTGTCCTTCATAATCCTCTATATCCTCTTTTTTGTGAACTGGACTTGGTTAGTAAACTTGATAGAATATGTATCTATACCTCCCTTCATTTTCGGCATACATATTTCATTTCACTTAACCTTTACTGGGATAGAGCCTAAATTACGGTTAGACCAGATAAGCCTTCTCATTAGCTTGTTTAAGGTTTTATTGACGTATCTAGGAAACCACACGTGTAGACCATTATACATTTTAAGTATTCAGAATGGATATGACTAGTTAGACTCTCCAAACTAGGAACAAGCTTCTATTACGCCAACTAGATATTCTCTTCTTAATCCTCTTAATAAGAGGATTAAAATCATTGAAGTCTATTAGAGGAAACATGCTCACCAAGATAGAGTATGGGAGGTCTGAAATTTCAATCTTATAATGCATTCTAAAGACTATAATAGCTTAACGCATTAACAAATATAAAGAGCTGAAAATTTTTGTTTATTAATGCTTAATCAAAATAGGATGTTAAAGGAATGACCTTTTGTCATTAAAATGCTCAGTAAATCAAGATCTGCTTTAAAGAACATGATGAGATCATCAGGAAAGGATAAGCTTGATATCTTCACAGTTCTGCATTTTGAGTGAAATTTGAACTTTTTTATTTAGACCAATACCATGCTTAATTAAGCCGATCAAAATTTCCATGTATAACAAAATGAGGTAAGGAAATAAAGGGTCCCCTTACCTCAACCACATTGCTTCTTGAAAAAGTTTAATAGGCTCACCTTGATTCCTTAAGAGGCTGTTATGACACATTGAGATATCCATTCAATATACTTTGAAAGGAACCCAAAACCATGCAGAGTATTTAACATGAATTCCTAGTATAGCGATTACCGAGCCAGATGCCTTCTGGGAGTCAACCTTAATGACACGATTCTTATTAGAATTTTTTCTGCTATAATTTTTGAGGAGTTCTTAAACTAACTATATGTTATCTCTAATAAATCTACCCTTCTACAAAAGCTCCCTCTAAATCATCAACTAGTTAAGTAATGACTTCCTTCAACCTGTTAGCTAATATACTACATAAGATTTTATAGATAAAATTTTTATAAATTTGCTAATTAAGATAGGAGATTGAACCTTAGATATTAAGTATAAAAGGTCTTGTTTGCTTTTTTTTTAATAATATTCCACCATTGAAGAACTCAAGTACCCCCTCAATGACAATGGTCTTTGTAAGATTCCATGCTTTGTGAAAAAGTCATTCGGACCATTTAGTCGTAGTACTTTATTTAAATTCATAATAAAAAGAGCTTCCTCAACTCTCTTTCATCTATTATATCCTACCTTTGTTTAATAAGTGATAGGTTTACCTCAGTTACCTAACTATATAGATTTGGAGAGCTTATCTGTTAGTGTTAACTAGGTATTGATCAATGGGAGTTTTGTAAAGTGAGCTGTAAATTTCTTTACTCTTTTAATGGCCATTTCAAAACCATTAACCTTAATAAGGAAGTTACTAGACCTGAAGGGGTTATTCCTTTTCTTCTAGACGAACATATTTTGAATCAATAGAGGAGGGTGATGAGACAGAAAGGGATTTTACTAAAGCAAGCCTTGCTATTAGAGAACTTATTAAACCATTTTTTATTCACCATAACCCTATGCACTTTCTTTCTTAGAAGCTATTCACTTGTAACATTCCTCCCATTCTCAAGTCAATTACTTGTATGTAACTACCATAGTTCATCAAATCATCTATAAAAGCTTCTCAGACCCATGTTTCCTTCAGCCTTTACTTGATGCATAGTGGAACTAAAATCTCTAATAATAATATAAGGGTGTTATATGGAGTCTCCTATTCGTCTTAATCGATTCTAGAGAGGGATCCTTTGAAAGACTAGATTAAAGTCATATAAAAATGTTATACTAACGTTACCTTTACATTTTTCATTCTAACATGAAAATGAATAAGTTGGTCGTCCACTGAATATTGTATAACATTCTTTTTAGAAAGAGATAGACGGGCGATATTTTATTTAAAGTAAAAAGATTAAAATAATTCTTTCATAATATAGTGTAATTAATCCAAAATGAAATTAGACTGTGAAGACTACCTTTTATAATTAATATAAGCTATGAAATAGGAAGAGAGAAGAAAAAAATTAAAACATTGCAAACAAAACTAAAAATAAAAATATGTCAACTTAGCTAAACAGAATTTATTCTAATATATATATTTTTTCATATATAAGTAATCAAACATATTTTCAAGTTATACAATCATTAAATCAATTGTAATAATTTAACAGAATTGCAAGAATGTGCTCTTGAGTCATGATGATGTGTTAAAACCGAGGGATCTTTTGGCCCTTAGTATAAACAGAGGCATTTACGTGCACAGGCCTTCCTCAAAAATCAAATCAATTTCCAGACCTATACACTCCTTTTTGCCTCTGTGTCATTTGCTCTGCTTTCCTTGTCCCCTTCCCCTCGTCTGACTCCATCGACGATCAACTCCAAACTCCAATCTCCGCTGGCTAATTCCAGCTATTCCATCATCACGGTAAGAGCTCTGAAATCTCTCCTCCTCCTTGCTGTTCACTCAACGCCTATTTTACACGCAAAATTTTTCATTTTTATAAAGAGAAGAATTTGGAAAAGAAGAGAAACGAACATGGAAAATGACAATTGGAAAACATGTTGTGATGCGTGGTAGAGATTATGAGGCATAGGCAAGAAATCTGCTTTTGGTAGGGTAATTTGATGGATACAAATATGCGATGTCAAGTAATTAGAGGATTCTATTCATCTGAATATAACTAGAGATTTGAGATGGATTTATTGGAACAATTAGATAATTAGGGTTTAGTATGGAATGGTATTTACGGAGACTCCCTCCTCCCAACGCTCTTCCTCTCATCACCCAATTAATTTAAATCATCTTTGAAGAAGGAATATTGCTCAATTCTCTCACACAAAGCTCCACCATTCTCTAATGTCTCTCCTCCTTCTCCAATGAGCCTCAGGGCCCACGCACGTTTGTTTAGGTCAGTTCAGACGCGGTTGCACTGTGGTTATCCAAGGTATTGCTTGGGCCTTTGGTGGTATGATCTTTGCTCTCGTCTACTGCACTGCTGCTATCTCTGCTACGTGTTCAAAGTCCTTCCTTTTTAAATTTCTGATGTTTCTCGTTCGTCTTGTTTTCGCTTCGTAATTTCCTTTTATTTTTTTGGTGTACGTTTTATCGTCTATTCTTCCTTTCAAAGATGTCCACAGTCCACAGCCACTCCCCAGATCCGCACTCTTTGTTTCGTAACCCCTTTCTTTCCTCTTATGTAGCTTGTAGATTTTCATTGGCGTAATTTCGTTTTTCTTGATGAACCATGTGTTTTTCAGTCTTCTCCTCCACTCCATGCGGATAAATTGTGAAAGTAGGGGTTTCTGTGATTTGTTCGTTGACTATTGTATTAGTATAGTTTCTTTCATCTTGAGTAAGAAGTGTCTGAAAACCCATGTTTGTATTTCTTCCATATGTTTTGATTTTACCTGTCGATCCCTTCTTCCTAAAACTTGGTGCTTTCCGTAGCTTTCTTTTGAGTCTTAGTTGGTTCTTGGATATATTACCGACTTTTCTCTCCCGGTTGTGTGATTCTTTTGTGTGTTGACTTGTATTTGGTGATTTATTTGATAAGAAAAGAGAAATATTTCTGTAGACCAAACAAAATTCTTAATTTTTCTGACCATAAAGACCTTTTACTTGCAGTAATTACCTTGTGAATGTCAAATCTCAGTGCTTTCACTAATCTACAATCTTCAGCCTTAGTTTGGATGTTGTAGTTCAGAGAGATGTATGAAAATTTGATCTTAGATATACTTCTTATATGAACTTGTTATTGCTTTGTTCTTTCTTTACTCTTAATATAGCCCCTTATTGCCTTATTCAGATCAATTTGTTCTGTACAAGCTCAAAGTAATTATGCTGAAGGGGCGTACTTAGACTAGGACTTAAATTTCTTCATGTTTTTATGAATATGGTTGGCAGCTCTTTAATTAGAATTCGTTCTAATTATTAGTATTAGTATTAGTATTAGTATTAGTATTAGTATTAGTATTAGTATTAGTATTAGTATTAGTATTAGTATTATTAGTAGTATTAGTATTAGTATTCGTATTAATATTAGTATTATAATAATAATTATAAATATTTATTTATAACTATTATTTGTATTTCTATGAGTATTATTATTTATTTATTCTTTTTGCATATTGGCTATATTTATTTATTTATTTCTTTTCTTCTTGCTTCTTCTTTTGTGAGTTATTTGGAAACAACCTCTCTACTAGATAGGGGTAGAGTGCTTAATACTGGACTTCCTCAAACCTGACGTGTCAATGGGATTTATACTGGGTGTTATTGTTGTTGTTGTTTGTTGTATGGAATAGTATTTACAATTCCTGCTTGGAGCTACTACATGTTCTAGCCTGTGTTTGATTGATAGCTTAGTGTCAACTTATATGATTGGGTCTTAATTTTTACTATGATGATAGTGTAGGGACATAATTGAAGGATGGGTAGCTACGAGTCTGGTGGTGCTTCACCTGATGGCCGTCAGGAAGGTGAGTTAGTTGCTTTATGCTATCTTACGCTTGTAGTCTTTCTGTTTTTACTGTGTTCATGGAATTGAACATTGTTGCTTTAAAAAGAGCATAATAAAGTTGTGGAGGCCTTCTAGGGTTAGAATGCTTTGAAATCAGGGAACTTATTTCAGAGAAGTCTGGTGTTATTGTTTTAAACTGCTATTGTTAATACTATTAGCTGTTTATTTTACTGCATAGGAATTTGCCCCATGATAAATAACAATATGATTGATGAACTGCTATTACAGCTTCTATATAGCCATGACTGATGCTAAATAACATTATTGCCAATGCTCAGAACTATCCAGTTAATGGTGAATTTATTTTTGTAAAAACCCCATTTTTCCTTATCATGCAAGTCCTGAGTTTGAGTCAATATTACTTTTTCCATATCTCTAGTTTTGGTTTGTATGTTCTAAATTTATCTGTTTCCATGGGATATTGTTCTACTTTAGTTTCATTCTGAAAGTTGTCTTTTTTGGTGTACTTGTAATCCGATTCTTGTCGAAAATGATGCTATAATGATTTGTCTTACATTTTGTTGTTACTTATGACATCTTACATGCTATTTTAATAGATGATGAGGAGGAATATGAGGAAATTGGTGGTGGTAACCGGTTTTTGGGTTTTATGTTCGGGAATGTTGATAACTCTGGCGACCTTGATGCTGATTACCTTGATGAGGTGATTTTCTGTTTCTATCGGATGTTATGTCTAATCCATGCCTTCTTTCCATACATATTATAACAATAATATTTAGTTTTTCATTTTTAAGTTTCCGAATATTTACAGAGATGTAAACTGTTCTTCATATTGATTCTCGATAAAATTTAGCTTGTCGACATGGCTTTCTGACTAAGTTATGAAGAGGACAAGCTGTTTCCTTTGTACTAAACCACACTAAGTGTTATTGGTTTAAGTCTCAAAAAATTAGAAGATTCATATTTTTTGCTATTTTGTAGAAAGCTTGAGTCCTTGCTGAATAGTATTCACCCGTGGTAATCAGTTCAATGTGTGAACATTGGTCTTTGGAAATAGATGTCTTGTGCATTGACTTGAGTTAAATTAATTGTTTAGGGGAACATTGACTGAATGTAGATTAGTAATTAATTGCTTAGGAACTTAGAGCTACATTGGAAAATGTTTTCAATTGATATTATGGTTTGAGTTATTAAGATGCAATGCAACTCAAATTGTAGGTTTGCAAAACTCAGCTAGTCTTTTTGTATTTGTTTCAATTCCAAGTGATATTCGGTTGTGTTAGAGTATCTCATATTGACTAAACTTGAAAATATTAAAGGGTTTATAAGTGGTAAGGGCCAACTATCCAATTACCAGGTTGGCTTGATTTACTTTGCATATTAGCCTTCGGATAGTCTCTGGTCATCATTTTCTTTTCTTTTGTTACAGTAATTTTTTAAATTTCTGTTCACTTTCAGGATGCAAAGGAACATCTTTCTGCACTGGCTGACAAGTTGGGTCCGTCATTGACAGACATAGATGTAAGTCTTTGTTATGCATCATATGGATAGCTTTTATACATCAGGACATTTTTCCCTAAGTTCCATTTGGTCCTACATTTTTTATGATACGAGGTTATGTACGAAATTTATGTTTTCTGTCTCCATCTTGGTGTGACACTAATCTTATTATTCCATTCCCAGTTGTCAGTGAAATCACCAAATACTTCAGCTGATGCTGCAGAACAAGGTGATTTTGTCTGCCAGGATAAAACTATCTCATGCGGTTTTTGATGTTTTGTTAGTATCTTTGTTTCTTCATCTATTAGCCTTTCTCTTTTAAAATTTTTCTGTCTCTAGTAATTTGACATTCTGTAGCGAATCATTAGAGAGAAACTTTTAAATTGAATTGGCATTTGCCTGTTGGTTTGTTGTATATCATAGTGCACTGGAGCTTGGTTGCGGGGCAGAAATATACTTTTTGTTTCTAATACAAGAACTGACTGGTTAATTATTCAATACACTACTACTATTTGATGAATAGATTGGACAGTTTAACCTTTTTGCATGCATTGGTAATTGAACTGAAGTGATAGACTAATCATATAAGTTTTTTAAAAAGTTATAATAAATCAACAAGTAGGTTATAGATTGAAGGTATAACTTGAACTTAAGGAATGTGCTCATTGCATTCAATTATGTAGCCTTCCGTAAGTGGAGTAATCGCTAAAAGTGACAACTAGTTGGGGTTTTTTCTTTTATATTGGTAACGAGCTAGGAGAAATTCCCATATAGCGAGTTTCTATTGAAGTACAAAAGTTGTTTATGCTAAGATGTTCCAAATTGGATGCCTTCTACACGATGGGAGGGCTATCATTTCGTGCACCAAGCATAACAATATATGCATTCAAAGTATTTAACTAACTCTAGACTGTTCTCGTGGTTTTAATATTATTCAGTTAGAGGATTTTTTGAATTTGTGACTGAGAAAATTGCCTAGAATTCAGATTTACCGATACGGGCCTCTCTCCTTATTTCTCAACTTATGCTGCAATCTTTTCACTATACACAGTTAAGTGGGCGTTTCTTCACGGCCACAAGCAATAGAAGATAGCAATTAGTCGTCCACAAGGGTTGTTTTTTCCACCGGCTTGCATGTCTCTGCATCATTGAGCTACTTTATGTAAAATGTTTTTACCTCAATCACCTTTGGTTTTTTGGTTTTCTATTTGCTTAATTAGACTGTCTAAAGAACTAATAAATTGGTAGAATGTTTTTTACCTCAATCACCTTTGGTTTTTCAGTCTTCTATTTGCTTAATTAGACTGTCTTAAGAAGTAATAAATCGATGGGGAGGACCTGATCTTAGATATTGCTATTTGATTCTCTTTCTTTCTCTCTGGTTCATTGAAGTAACTGTGCACAGTGGTTTGTGCTTATTTGGTTTCTGCAGGGGATGAAAAGCATGAAAAGGACCAGTTAAACATGTGTACATGTGCTTAGGTGTATGATTATTTTTGTGGAATACGCATGGCATATTTGCTTACTCATCTACTTTGATCTATCTTGCCATTTTTCTGATTGTGTATTTAATGCTGATATATCTTGCTAGATTATGATGAGAAGGCAGAAAATGCAGTTGATTTTTTAGATTTTGATGAGCCCTATGAGGGTCCTGAGGTTCAAGATGCTACCGAGGAGGATTACTTATTACCTAAAAAGGAATACTTTTCTTCTGAAGTTTCTGTGACAACATTAGAGCCCAGAGGCTCTGTGTTTGATGATGACAATTATGATGAGGAGGAAGAAGAGGAAGAGGAAAAGGAACATCTTCATCTAGATGAGAAACTTGAAGTTGAAACTACTTTATCAGGTTCAATACTTAATAGTGCTATCTTTTTCAAATTGCCAAATTTCCTCAGTTGCTTTTTTTTTTCTTCTGAATTAGTCCCACTTGAAAAATTAATGTCTTTCAGCATTTATCCATTGGTTTAGCCACTTCATATTGTTAGCGGTTTAGATGAATTATTAACAGAATCCCACTCGATAAAAAAAATCTCAAAGAAGTTGTAAATGATATCAAATCATTTTTGGCTCCTGGACCTTTATTCATTCGACATAATTTAGCATCGCCTTTTAAAGGTGAGCTGGGTGTTACTATGTTTTCAGGAGAGAAGTCTCCAGAAGATGGCAAAGCACTAGTGTCCTTGGAGTATGAAAGTTCAGACTTGGGCTTGGAAGAGTTTGATGAGGTAGTTTCAAATTCAACTCCCTTCCCTTACTCCTCCAAAATTTCTGTTCCTTTATGCAACTAGGGGTAGAAATGAGTCGGGTCGCTTGTGTTCAGGTCTGACTTGGAAAGTTTTTGTAATGTTCAAGTGCAACTTGAGCTTGGCTCTATTAAGAAAAAAGTGACTTAAATTTGACTCAAAATTGGCTTTGGTTTGGTTCTAAAGTTTATGAACAAGCGAGTTTCAATCAGGTTTCAGGTAAAAGTCCATACCTAGAAAACTGTTTTTAAACATAAAATAGAAGGATTCCCTAAATTTAATTTACAATAGTTGTGTAACAATTGGACAACAAAATTAAAATCCCAGCTTCAAAGACAAAAGCTAATCTAGAAATAAACTTTCAATAACTTACAAAGGAGCAACAAGGGGAAAGGTTAAAAAAAAAAAGAAAGAAAGAGGGACAATGAATAATTTAAATTATGAAGGAGTGGCATGGAATTGCATAGGCTGCGGAGTTCTGTATCTTTTATTGGAATATAAATCATAGTTGAAGAAAGCAGGAAGAAGAAATGCTGGTCAAGAGAGGAGAATTAGAGGGAGAAAAATAACATCCGTTAACCATTATAAAGAGAAATAACAGAAGAAGAAATCTGAAGTGTTGAAAAGAGAAACTATACTGGAGAGGAAAAGAGAGGAGAACCCTAATTACAATCAGGAAAAACTTGAGGAAAATTCTCACAAGCCCCTTTTTCTTAAAAGACATCAAAATCAGAATGTTAAATAAGAGTTGAAAGTTTTGAAGGGCTAACTTAAGATTAGAAACTATCTAAATAACACAGAATTTGTTTCTTTTTTTATTAATTGGATTTATTTAAGCAAAGTCATGTATACACAACTCGAAACAACTTTTATAAAGCAAGGTAAACAAATTGTGAAGCAGTCAATGTGCTTTAATGCACAGTTTACTATGTTCAAACTCGGTTTGTTTATTAACAAGCCCAAAATTAATATTTGAATTGATTAATTACATTAATAAACATGTTTCGAGCGAGCCAAACTCTGAGTGCTAACTGAATGCCTTGGTTCATTGAAAACCTTTTAAGCAACTTCAATATGTTGTCTGCTTGGAATGGAGTTCGATAGCTGGGTAAATGTTTTGGATGTGATAAGAACATTTCACTTTCTTACTACCAAGCTTGAAGAAGTTATTGCAACTCTCTGAATCACCTTCAGTGTTGGCATTTAATGCTTGCTTGCATTTTAGACATCATGTGCGTTGATAATTGTGATTGATATTGTAAGGTATCAAAGCACTGAGATTGCTAAATTTCTCTAGTTCCTGATAGTTTCATGGTGTGGATACTGAAGATTCAAGCAAGTTGGCAACTAATTGTGCTTATTATGCTTTAAATGGCAAATAGGTGGATAGAGATGCTGTATTACAACTACATGCATCATTTCATCTTTTTCTTCCTACTCTCTTATCTTTTGCCTCTGTAGTCGCTATTGTTAGCATTATACCCTACTTCTCAGCTTATATTGTTAGCTGCTGGTTATTAATTTTGTTCATCATGAACAAATGGGGAGCTACTAGACTGGTTTGATCCCAAGATTTCAACAAGCTCACCCTTGTTTGGTGCGTCAGATTCAATTTCAAGTCCTATCACACAAATGAAAAAGAATCATTTATGAAGTTAATAGAACATTCCATTTAAGTTCCCGCACTCTTACTCTTAAAACTCTGCTTCATGCTCTCGCATATAGCAAATGCAAACTGATGCAAGATTTTCAACAATCGTGCATAGAGTTGAGCCATACTATCTTTGTGCAACCCCATAGTTGTAAACAACGACTTTACCCTTCTCAGGTATTCGACTAGGAGCTGCCTTTCTAGCCTAAACGTTGCCGTTTTTTGTCTAGTTTATTCATGATACTTGGCGATGCAACGTCGTCGCTTGATGAACCATCGTTGTAATCTTGACTCAAGACTTTTGCTTCTAATTCAATTTATTCGTACTTTACTTTTTCAAAAAAAACCCCATAGGGGATACAGGATATATTGTCACGTACAATCAAGTATCTGTGCGAATAAGAAATAAAAATTTCAAGTCTTTTATTTGTAACTCAAAGACCTTTCTTATAATTACTCGATTAAGAAAGGATTACCTAACTACGGGTTTCCATTTATAATTTCTAGATTTTAGATCTGCATAGCAAGCTCTTATGTTGTTCTTTGCCTGTTGGCCGCTTCTGAGATAGAGAGCCGGAAAGCTACAAGCAACAAAGTGAATATTTGTTATCATCTTGTCAACTAACTTTTATTTCTTTTGAATGCCTGCACTATAAGTCCTATGTGGCTTTGATTCGGATGCATGCTGTGATTTTTCCATTAAGTGGTTGGTGAAATATGGCATTCAATATTCTGCACCCAAGTTTTGGCATCTGTTTCATGCATTCTATGTGTGACAACAATCTTCAGAGTTTGACAATATTAGTGTATTTTTTGTTTTATCTCATAACTTACAGGGTGAAGCTGATGCAGAGAGGAGTGGACCTCATGAATGTAAAGGTTCCCTGCCACTGCCCATTTTGTGTGTAGAAGACGGGCTGGTCATTTTACGGTTTTCTGAAATTTTTGGCATCCACGAGCCTTTAAAGAGAACAGAAAAAAGAGATCATAGATATTCCATTTACAAAGGTATGGCTTTCTTGAGTGCTCATCTTCCAAACTAAATCTTTCTGATTGTCATTTTGTGTTTACCGCTGTAGTAGTGCTGCAATTACCATGATACTTGACTTTCCACCTGGGAAATGATCTGTGTGTGTGCATGCTATTGCATTTGTGTCTATTACTTTGTCCTCTATTTCTCCGGCCCTCCCTTAATCCTCAAATTCCTGCCAATAGATAAATGATTCAGGTTTTATTTCAATGTTTACTAATTTTCTTTATTTACATCCCTGTCTGATTTTATATCCCTTTTCTTTTCTAACTTCACTCCCAGATAAATATAAATCTATGGATTTCTCTGAAGCAGTTGAAGAGGATGAAGCAGCATTGTTAAGGGCAACTGGTCAAAATTTTTCATCCGTGTCACAATCAACTGAACATGACATCTCAGTTTTTATTGACGATGGCACAGAATTTACTCACTTTGCTCCAGCACAAGGACCTCTCCAAATCCATGTTCAAAATGAGCAACAAGAAAAGGACGCCTGTCGTAGCTCAGAACCATTGAGTAAAGATGTTGCAGCAAATATTTCTGCAGAGTGGCAGTCACCATTCTGTTCAAGATTTGACCTGCTTGATCAACAAGATTGGGAAGAAAGCATTATCTGGGGGAATTCTCCTAATGTTGGTGATAATCCTGTAGAGAGTTATGATAGCCAAGGGCCTGCTTTGGGAGCTTTGTTTATGAGGGAAACAGAACAAGAGACTGGACAACAGGATTTTAAGTCAGAGATTTCCGTAGAGCAGGATGAGAAGGATCATAGTTTTTGCTTGAATAGTTCCTCTGTTCTCTTGGAATCATTTGGTTCTAGAGATTCTTTGGAACATGAAAGGTTTCCTTTCGCTGAAAGCAGTTGCCATCCACAACTTTTGAGGTTAGAAAATCAGTGTGAAGTTGATAAATGTAATAATCTTGATGTGAGAAGAGAGAATAGTGGTATTGAGCTTCACCAAAACGATGTGATTAGGCGTTGCAACCAACTGACCTTGCAGAACAGAGATTTGTTGGAAGGATCTTGGTTAAATGACATATTATGGGAATCACAGAAACCTAATGTCAAGCCTAAGCTTATTCTCAACCTTCAAGATGAGCAGATGCTTTTTGAAATTCTGGATAGCAAGGATAGTCAGCACCTTCGGCTTCATGCAGGGGCAATGATCATAACTAGACCATTAAAAGCCAGGGCTTCTCCTGAGCAACTAGGTGGTGGATACACATCTGGTTGGCAATTTAATATTGCTAATGACAAGTTCTATATCAACAGAAAACTTTCTCAACAGTTGCAGTCTAATTCCAACAAACGCACTGCTTATGGTATCAAAATTCATCATGCAGCACCTGCAATTAAGCTCCAGGCAATGAAATTGAAGTTGAGCAAGTAAGACTGGTGATTAATTTAATACATACATTGTTTGTCTCTTGATCTTCCTCTCCATTTAATACAACTGTCTAGATGACCATTGTTTCCTATCTGAGCTGCTCCTCTTTTGAACTTAATTTTCTGTCATACAAGAATGATTCTCTAAATTCGAGGCAAGCAAGAGGTTATTTGGACATTGGACAACCTTGAAGCCATAAATTTGACTGAGAAATTTTGGGTTCTGACAAATTCCTTATTACATCATCATCGCTAGGAGGCTTCATTAAAGGTTCCACCCAGTCCAGCCAAAGAATCTTATGTCCACTCATGAAAACTTGATTGATTGTAGGGTTTATTGGATAAGAAATTGTCTGATTCAGCTCCAATATTGATCTTTGATCTCAAATGTTTATTTCTTTCAAAGAGACCAAAGACATGCAAAGCGTAACAACAACTTCTGCAGAAATATAAATCCTTTTGGTGCTGCTGTTACTTGTGGGATCCTCTTATTATCTTTTAACAGTTTACAGAATGTTATGAGCTTATGTTATCCTCCTTTACGACTTTGTAATGAATATCTGCAGTGGGGTTTACATCATATGTTGTGTTTTCATGTGATTCAAAATGCAGATGGTGCAGAATTTGCACATTTACATTCTTCTCTGCTTTTTTCGATATCGTCTTTTGACTATAATATTCTAATTTTCAGTAAAGATTTGGCTAATTTTCACCGACCAAAAGCTTTATGGTATCCACACGATAATGAGGTGGCTGTCAAAGAACGAGGAAAGCTGCCTACCCAAGGACCTATGAAGATCATATTGAAGAGCTTGGGAGGTAAAGGAAGTAAGCTGCATGTGGATGCTGAAGAAACTGTGGCTTCTGTTAAAGCAAAGGCCTCAAAAAAGCTAGGTTGCATTCTCTTTCTTCCTATTAATTTATTTTTTTAAGGCTTTCTTGCAGCATTAGATGTGCTACTCTATAAATGAGGTACATGAACTTACTTGAAATGTTGTGTTGTAGATTTTAAGCCATCGGAAAAAGTGAAGATATATTATATGGGGAGAGAGCTTGAAGACCATAAATCACTTGCCACCCAAAATGTTGAACCAAACTCCTTGCTTCATCTTGTTCGCACAAAAATTCATGTGTTGCCCAGAGCCCAAAGGATTCCTGGTGAGAACAAGTCTTTACGGCCTCCCGGGGCATTTAAGAAGAAATCAGATCTCTCTGTAAAAGATGGTCACATCTTTCTGATGGAGTAAGTTATATATTTTGATGATACTTCCAAACAGCCCACACTTGCATCTTTCGCACGTCATTTCTTTGAGTTGCTTTTGAACATGTTCTGTAATTCATCTTCTTAATTGTAGTTTTTATTTTCTTTTGCAAAATGGGGATTAATCTAATCATAATTGCATCAAAAGATTTGAATGGGAAACAAATTATTAATAACGAACATATAATATTCCAAACAAAACTAAGGCAGTGGTTAACTGGGTATTAGAATGTGACAAAGTTGGAATTTGGTGATGGGTGCATAGCATGCTTGTTTCTGTTAAGAAGAAGACTGATGTGTTCCCTTTCTCTATCCTTCTTTGATTTTTATGCTTTAGGGTTTTTTTGATTTTCCATTTTGGCTTTACCAATAAAAAGATGATTTATGTTGTATTTTATTTTTATTATAATCCTAAATCAGCATCTTATTATATATTCCAAGCCTTGAAACCAAAGAGAAAAAAACTGAACTAGTTTATGTGTATTCAGTTGTGATGAAAGGAGATCAAGGTGTTTCTTTGTTTATGTTGTAATTATTCCTACCTGAAGTTTGGTCTGTTATTCTCATCTTTTGGTTCCAGTGCCAGGAAACAAGTTTTGTGTTAATGAAAACGAGATCTTATAGTGGTTGTCTTGGTCTTTTTATATAGGTATTGTGAGGAAAGACCTTTATTATTGAACAATGCTGGCATGGGTGCGAACCTGTGTACATACTATCAAAAATCAAGTCCAGTTGACCAGAATGGCATTATGCTACGCAACAGCAACCAAGACGGGGGCAATTTTGTGGTACTAGAGCCTACTGATAAGTCTCCTTTCCTTGGAGATATCAAAGCTGGTTGCACGCAATCATCTCTTGAAACAAACATGTACAAGGCACCAGTATTTCCCCACAAGGTGCAATCTACAGATTATTTACTGGTTCGATCAGCCAAAGGAAAGCTTTCTATAAGGCGCATCGACAGAATTGCTGTTGTTGGACAGCAGGTTTCTTTGTTGATTTTTCTTTGAGTTCTTACTATATTAGTTATTCCTTTCTTGTGTTTTCATTATTATGCACGGATATTGCTTAGTTGTTATGGTTGCACAGGGATTTAAGTTTTAAGTGGAGGCTTTTTTTTTGGTATCCAATTAGAGGTTTTTCCTTTCATATAGATGGGGGAAATAGCGTGGAAATATATCAATTAAAAATGAAATAAATTGTACCATACGGATAGATCAACCAAATCTTAATTCAGGATGATGTCATCGTCCTTAGAGAATATCACTGCCTCTAGTATACACAATCCTACCAAGCAAATCATTATCACAAAATGAGTTGTAAACATCTGTACACTTCTAACCTGCTACCAATTTCTCTTGGTTAACATGTAGTTGAGTTAAATTTCTACTTGTGGAATCATTACTCTTTTATTTAACCAGACATTGTGACATGGAGGAATTACAATATTTTCTTCTGAAATGGTGGTAAAGTAAGCAAAAAAGAAATGAAACAGTTTGTCATTCTTTGTACGTAATTCATTTTATTCTCTTAATGCAACAATTAGACTAGGTTGTGTTTGCTGGAGTTCCTTGTGGTCTAATTTCGTTCATAGTATGAAGTGGAAAAATAAATCATACTGTGGTGAATTTATAATGTTGTGCAAGACCAGCTATCAGTGTTGCAAAAAGTCATTTAATGATCAAGATCTGTTTGCAAATTGCTGAGACTGACATTTTTTTCTTACTGCTTTTCATTCATAGTATTTGTGTATAATGTCAAAATGGTAATTTAAACTTTTTGAGTTATACATGGAGTGTTTATTTGAAGATTGGGGATAAAGACACTTTTACTGTCTCCAAGTTCCCTATTTTGGGTAGATTTTTGGCACTTGTTGATTACTCTCCAATTTACAAATTTAACTGTCTTGATATATCTTTGCAGGAGCCCCTTATGGAGGTATTCTCTCCTGGATCTAAAAATCTTCAGACATATATGTTAAATAGGTTATTGGTGTATGTGTACCGTGCATTCAGAGCTGCAGAAAAGCGTGGCTTGATTCCTTGGATCCGTGCAGATGAGTTGTCAGTTCAGTTTCCACATGTCTCAGAAACAATCTTACGGAAGAAGCTAAAAGAGTGTGCTTCTTTGCGGGTATGCTCATTACAGTTCCCTCTGTTAGTTATGGAGCGTTTGCTTGAACAATTACTGCTGATTTGGAACAAGTTAAATTCAATTGCGCCCCGTTCCTTTCATAATCTTTGTTTCTGTGGGTATTTAGTTGTTGATTGTTTCACTTGTATATTTTGTATGCTTTCTTTCAGTATTTCTACAATGGTAGTGCCTACTGAAGTAGTTGTTTTATATGGTTTTGTAACATACAGAGGGATGCAAATGGACACATTCTTTGGTCCAAGAAACCTGATTTCATCATTCCATCTGAAGAGGAGTTAAAAAAAATGGTGTTACCAGAGAACGTGAGTTTTCCATTAATTTGTAATTTTTCCTGCTTATTTTTCCTTGTCTTTCCATGTTATCTTTTTGTCCTTGTGATTTGAGATCTATTTGCTTTCTGTTGCACTCACTTGTTTCTTTTTATTCGATTTTTTGGTATATTTGCCATACTCTGTTTGAAACTTTTTTTTGTTGTTTTGGTTTATCAGAAGCAATATACAACACTTTAGACATGTGCTCCTCTGGAGATTGTTTATGCTAAGTTTTTGGTTTTTGTTTTATGGAAAGGAACACTTGGCAGAAATCAATTTATATTGAGGATCCCTGGAATTGAACAGAACCTCACTTTGACAGTTAATCTGAAACTGAATACATATTATATTCTTCTTTTGTCTACTTTCATTGTAGACCTCTAAGTCCATAATAAGGAAAAAGAATGAGCAATTCTTTTATTGTAGTTCTTATCAGTGGAAGTTGCAAATCATGTCATCTCTCTCAGTTGTTCCTTTTTTTTTTTAATTCATTTTTTCCTGTTTCATTTTAAGTCTATGAAATGCAAGGTACACCAGATGTTTTACGTAGTAATTCAGGCATCACTTTTATATTTCCATTTTCCTTTATAACTTTCTCTGAAGGTTATCGTTTTGCAAAAGATAAACATTTCTGATCTGGAGTGTGGTAAGTCTGTTTATCTGTTTTCTATCAAATGGTATTGCAATGGTCAAATGGAAAAATATCAGTTAAATTGGTTCCTTGAACTACCTATTTAGATCATTTTAGATTATTGAATGGTCTTACAGAAGTAAGATTCATGTAACTTGCTGAAGATCTGCATTTAAACCCGCTTTCTTACAGGTTTTAGGAAATATCTTCTACGTTAAGAGGTAGAAATTTATATTATTTACTTACCAACAAAAGATAATGGATGAGTCTTAGATTACATACTTCACATATTCTTAGAATTATTTTGATGATTGGGCTTGATGAATTTATTAGTTTTCTGTGTTCAAGGGTTTGTCTCATAGATGTGCCTTATTATTTGGATTGTTATCGAGACGTTAAAAGGATTTTAATGAATGTGAACGTGTGTGATAATTGCAAGTAATGGAACACCCACTAGCATAGAATGATTTTTTATTTTGGAGGAAAAATACTAGGATTAAATCTTGTATAAGAACAACTAATTATTAGTTTTGAAGAAGATATATATCTAGTCTATCATTTTGGCGTCATTTTTTAGTGCTGATATTCACATGCACATCATTCTATACTAGTCTTTTGTAGTTTAACCTTCTCTTTTTAGGTTTGTGCCTGTGAAAGTATGCAAGCCGGTCTGTATCATCTGAAACATTTGGGGATTACAAGGCTAACTCTTCCTACTAATGTTTCAACTGCAATGAGTCAGCTGCCTGCTGAAGCAATTGCTTTAGCTGCTGCATCACACATTGAGAGGGAGCTGCAGATAACTCCATGGAGCTTGAGTAGCAATTTTGTTGCTTGTACAAGCCAGGTAAATAAAGCAGAGAACTACGATTTTTCTTAGCTACATATATGTTGGATGATTGGCATTGTATCAAGTTTTCAATTTCTTTTTAAGGTTAATGTGATTAATTATTGTCATTCGGGTATGACTAAGATTTTAGTTCCAAATTGTTGAAGAAAAAAATTCAGTACTGTTGTGAATTTTTTGTTATTCTCTGCTTTATTATCATGGAGGATGAAAGGGTAGCTTTTTTGTTTGTTGGGTTGGCTAGGATTGGTTAGAAAGCAAAAGGGTAACAACTATTGTTACTAACTATGCTGTAATTTGAAAGAAAAGGGACAAAAAGGAATAGAAAGGTGAATTCGTAGTCAAATATTCAGCTCATGTGCCATTGTTTACTATGATATTCAATTCTGTGGGTGAGATATTTAGATTTGTTTTGTGCATGAACTGAAGTAGTATTGAACAAGGTTCTGATTTCATTTGTCCCAATGAGAGGATGTCATATTTCCTTATAATGATAGGTATGGTCTTACCAATTTATATGTTCGGGATGGTTTCTTAACAAAATTTATAGCTAAAAAGTAAACTTGTTTAAAAACAGTCCAGTAAAATTGCCTTTTAAAAGACCATCGCTTAATTTGTTTTATAAGCTATCTCATATGTGTCATTGAGGTATTGTTTGTATGGGGTGTCACCTAAAGAGCAATCTAAGATGAACTAAAGGGTCATAAAATACAATAGCAAAAAGGTTTGTACTAGGTAGATAGGTACTGAGTAGAAGGAAGAATTCTTTTGTGGATAGGTAGGTGAGGGGTGCAACACAAGGATTTCATACTCATTCCTTGGTGGTAACGCTAATCCCATTTTCTCAAATTTGTCAGAAGAAAAAACAAGGGGTACAGGATTTATCTTTAGACATAAATAGCAACTTATTTATGTAGTTATGTTATGAACTCTTTTTCCTCAAGAAAGTAAATAAGTAATACAGTCAGTCTTATGTTGTTCAATCATAGCTGAAATTCTGATTGCTTTATTCTGCTTCCTCTGCGGTTTTTATGAATTTGCTAATCCATGAATTGATTGGCTTTGACTTGTCTAACTTTTAATTTGGCCATTTCAGGACAGAGAAAATATTGAGCGTCTTGAAATTACTGGTGTAGGTGATCCATCAGGTCGAGGCCTTGGATTCAGCTATGTACGTGCTGCTCCCAAAGCACCTGTGTCTAATGCAATGTTAAAGAAAAAAGCAGCAGCAGGTCGAGGGGGTTCCACTGTTACTGGGACAGATGCTGACCTCCGGAGATTAAGCATGGAGGCTGCACGAGAGGTATGCTACTTTTGTGAAAAGGAGGGCCATTATTTTGATACTATCTAAACCCCACTTGATTTGTTTTTAAGTCTGGAATTGTGAGCTTGATCCAGAATCTCCTTATAACTGTTAGGTACCTTTTTAAAGTAACATGCGTAGAAAACGAGGATTGGGATTTTCGGATTGGTTTATTTAGATTCAAACTCTATCGCTGATACCCTATAGGAATGTGTACAAGATATTCCTATATAGAGAATATAGCCTAAATGGATCCTCTAAATTAAAAGAATAATTACATTGGAAGAACAGGAAAGCTTTTTATAATTTAATGTGGATCTCTTACTGATGTCTTGATTATATGTGGACATAATGAGAAAAGCTAAGCATTCCATGAAGTTTTCCTGGAACTTTCCTCAAAATGAAAAATTATTAAGGGTTGTAGGGAAAAAATCTGTATAGAAAATGAAACTGCGAATAAACCGTTTCTATACTTTGCTTTCCATAGTTTCTACTATATTCAAGAAGTAATTTTAAGGATAAATCCCTAAGATTCTATGCCAATTAATGCTTTCTGAAAAAATTCCCCGTCTGAATTTTGCTGCAGAAGTCCTTGTAGTTTGATAATTTGCAAAATGTGAATATGATATCATAGTTTAAAGTAAATTTATATTACTGGTTAATGCTGATCATCAGAACAGGTAAAAATGGAAGTTTAATTACTAGATCATAATAGATCCAGCAGACAGTGGAAGATGAGTTGAGTTTTGATAATTTGTAGAACATCTTGTCCAAACTAACAATTTAAACTGTTTGATCGTGAAGCTATAGATATTTCGGGCCAAGTGAGACTTCATCCTTTAAATATGAATTTTATAGTCATGAATCTTTCCGCATTGACTGTTTGGTTTGATTTAAGTCTGACATGGGCATTCTAGAAATTTGTCCCCTTATTCAAGCAGTCTTTTTCCCGTGACACACATTTCTGGCTCTTTCAAACGTAAACTCTTGCAGCTGTAAAGTTCAGAAAGATAATAACTAAGAAGAATCCAACTTATTTATCAACTTTTCCCCGCATTTTCAGGTGCTTCTAAAGTTTAATGTCCCTGAAGAACAAATTGCGAAACAAACACGGTGGCATCGTATTGCTATGATACGCAAGCTTTCAAGTGAACAAGCTGCATCAGGTGTGAAGGTTGATCCAACAACTATTAGCAAGTATGCACGCGGGCAGCGAATGTCCTTTCTTCAGTTACAGCAGCAGACAAGAGAAAAATGTCAAGAAATTTGGGATCGGCAAGTTCAGTCTCTTTCAGCAGTGGATGGTGATGAAATGGAGAGTGACTCTGAACCAAACAGTGATCTGGATTCCTTTGCTGGAGACCTAGAGAACCTGCTTGATGCAGAGGAATGTGAGGGCGATGAAGGTGATGATGAGTCCAGGCATGACAAGCAAGACGGCGTAAAGGGACTAAAAATGAGAAGGCGCCCATCACAAACGCAGGCAGAAGAAGACATTGAAGATGAAGCAGCAGAGGCGGCTGAGTTATGCAGGCTTCTTATGGACGGTATGGGTATATGATGTGTAGCTACTACTACAGATCAGTTCAAATGAATTAATGGTTCAGAATGTGATTCTTGGGTATAATTTGATCTTGTTGAATTAACACCTTGATATTTGACTTGTCACTGTGACCTGATATGGGCTTCATTCTATCTTTTTGTTTCACTGTTAAATGTTAACTTGTTAAGGAAGTGATCTGACTGTGCATGAAAATATTTGGAAACCTTCAACATCCTTTGCATTTTGATGGAAGTTGTGCAGGTCAGGACCTTGTTCAACATTCAAATGATGTATTTACATTTAACATGGATTTATTTTCTTTTGCTCTCTAAATGCCAATGCCTAATATATGTTCCATTATATTCTGGACCTAATGGATTATGCCTGGTGGCGTCGTGATGAAAGAATACATTTTTATGTTATTGTAGAGAAATTGTTAGAATGCGTACTGTTTTATTGATTGCGCATATGGCTTACCAAGACTGCTGTTCTGCAGATGATGAAACTGAACAGAAGAAGAAGAAAAAGGCAAAATCTGTGGCGATCAAAGCAGGATTGCTAACTGGATCAAAATCAAAGTTTGTTGGTCAGACTGAACGGATTAAGAAAACAAACAAAACCCAGACCAATGGATCGTTTATCTTGAACGAGAACAATATTAGAGACTCCAAGGGGGTAAACTTTTGTGCCCTTCTATTTTTTTAATTTCAGTCGTTCTATTGTGTCATTTCCTGATTGTTAGATCATCTGTGCTTTCATGGAGGCTAGTTAATCAAATACTAATCACTTGGACACCTGTCACTGTCAGGTGGAAGCTTTGCTTGGGAAAAAAATGTCTGAGAAACTGAAAGCAATTAAAAAGGATATCACTTCAAGCATGCCCCAAATCAAAACGAAAGTGAAAATATTAGGGGATGGACTTAAGGCAAGTGAACTCATACATATTTTTCCTTTCTTCACTTGAGCCATTGTGTGCCTCAGTTGTGTGGCAGCCGTTTATGGAGAAATCTAACTTGTTTACTGGAAATACTTCTAGAATCATGTGTTTGAAGATGTTGTCAATAGTTTAAATAAATGTTTAGTTGTTTTTCGTTTCTAGAAATGATACTAGACTGCTAACAATGCAAATGGGATATCATGCAAGAGCACAATAATGCAAAATAAGAGAACTGCGAAAGCAATTATCTTGGTAAAACTAGGGATGGCAAGCCTGGTCTAGCCCGGCCCGGACCCTCAAAAACTTGGATGGATCCAAAATGATGTCTTTTTGGTTTAATCTCTCAAAAAGACGTCAATTTGGTCTCGAGTTTCTTAAACTTGCATGTATAAATGACTTTGTTTTGGAACAGGGTTTGGGCAGATCAATTCAAGCCTGAACCATTGACTTCAGGCTGGGCCGGGTTGGAATAGCCCAGATTGAACTGTCTCTTCTTCAACTTACCTTGTCATAAATGAAAAAAGTATAGCAAAAATTTCAATTCTGAAAAAAATATTCCACAGATCATAGAAACTGTTCAAAAAGCACTTCTTTTAGCTTTTCTAAAATCTTTGCTTACAGGGTATTTTCTGGTATAGAGATAGGAGTATGGTGCTCATATTGAGGCGAGATATGTTTGATAACGTAAGCCTAGATCAAATGATGTTTGGTTGTTTTTTATAGTTTTTATCTACCAATTTTGGTGGGTAGCTTCTTCAAATCTGATTGTTGTTGCACCACGTTGGAAAAGAAAAAAAAGTTTTGTGGTATCATCTTATTTGTTTCTCCAAATTCATATCTTCTGGTATAGCTGGCCACAATTTCAATTATCCTATCTTTTGATTTTTTTGTTGATGCAACTCTGATTCTGTTTTCTTCAATAATCCATTGGTTATCTATGCTATGCAGTAGATTCAGTTAATATTTGTATATTAGTTAACATATTTCTATGTTCGTTAGTCATTTGGATAATGACCCAGCTACTGCTAACTTGTTAACATGTTAGTGGTTTATTTGTGCATTTTTGGCTCAAGTGCGTGGTAAATTTCAAATATTATGCCTCGTCTTTTCAAGTTGCCAAAGTTAGTATTTCCATGAAATTTCCTCTTTTGAACCCAACATCCTTATTTATTTCTCTGTCAAATAATCAGACCTTTAAGGAGAAGAAATCATCAAGGGAGAGTTTTGTCTGTGGAGCATGTGGCCAGGTAAGCACCCTATTAACTTGGTAACCCAGGCTTCTGATATTTCAGGAGATTGTGTTAGTTATGATTGCTAATCTTTCAATTGGTCAGCTTGGGCACATGAGGACCAATAAGAACTGTCCTAAGTATGGGGAAGAGCCTGAAAGCCAGAGTGAAACTGTGGACTTAGAAAAAACTTCTGGAAAATCAGCTGTAGATCCTTCTACTAGGACCCAGCTGAAATTGCAGAAGAAAAAGACCAAAAGTTTAACAAAATCTGAGGCTTCTGAGGATGAAAAATCTACTCTGAAGACAAAAGCTCTACCAATGAAGTTCAAATGTGGCTCAATGGAGAAGCTTTCTGATAAGCCTGTTGACGTTGTCACACAAAATTCGGATTTACCTCTTTCTTCTGACGTCCAACAAAGTGGTGCAGACACTCAAAGTGGAAGCAAGTCTGTGGCTAAAATTAATAAAATAAAGTTTTCCAACAAGCCAAAACATGAAGATGCAACAGTTGAACTGAACAAGCCCTCTATAGTGATACGGCCTCCATCAGATGCGGAAAGAGGTCAAGTCGAATATCATAAACCCTCCATTGTTATAAAGCCACCGGTAAACACAGATAGAGACCATGTTGAGTCTCATAAACCCTCTATTGTTATACGCCCACCTGCAGAAAAAGAAAGAGAGCAAGCTCACAAGAAGATAGTTATCAAAAGGTCCAAAGAGATTGTTGATCTAGACCAGGTAAGTCAGGATGGGACTCCTGGTTTTGAGTACCGGAAAACTAAAAAGATAGTTGAATTATCGGGTTATGGCAATTATGATAAGCAAAAGAATGCACACTTTACTGGAGAGTCAGCTAAGAAAACTAGGGATGAGAGAAGGTTTTGGGAAGAGGAGGAGAAGAGGAGAACAGTGGAGAGATTGAGA
Organism: Erythroxylum flavicans; assembly: GCA_027576715.1. NCBI lineage: Eukaryota > Viridiplantae > Streptophyta > Magnoliopsida > Malpighiales > Erythroxylaceae > Erythroxylum > Erythroxylum flavicans. The sequence goes on along the minus strand of JANZXP010000195.1, from coordinate 33,999,730 downwards.
GAAAGTAGAGTGAGGAGAATTCGCGAGGAAGAAATTAGAGTAGTTGAAGAACAAGGAATAGCTGAACTTAGAAGATATGAAGAAGTCATTAGAAGGGAGAGGGAGGAAGAACAACAAAAGGCCAAAAAGAAGAAGAAAAAGAAACCTCAAATTAGTGATGATTTCTCCGAAGATTACAGGGCAAGAAGAAATGATGGAAGGATGGCCAAAAGAGATCGGGCTGCAAAGAGACGGCCTGTTACTGAATTTGGGAGTTACAGTTCTGCTTATGCCCCTGTAACCAAGCGGCGAAGAGGTGGAGAGGTATTTTACCTTGCCGATTATTTTAATTGTCGTTGTGTGCTTTAACCTTTGCCTCCCTTGTAGCTGCCGTATATTCTGATATCCCATTACTGACATGATGCTTGACTTCTAAGGATTCCTGAGTGGTGCAGATCAAATGCAACCTAGGTTGTGTCTTCCTTCTAGATGTTGCAGAAATCCAGGGGTTTTTACCAGTTTGTTTTTTCTGTTCCATTTTGATTTTATTTTTTCTTTTTCTAATCAAAACATCTTTACTGCATTTGACACTAATTTTATTTGGCAAGTCATTTTTCAATTGTTTTGAGAATTTCTCCTTAACAACCCTCCTATTAGTATCTCTAGTCCTGCTTTGTTACCTCTTTAGACCGAGTCAAGAATTTTTTTTCCTATAATTTTAGGTCAATTGATCTTTCTAGTTTGCGGAAGCTATAGTCTTATCATAATTGATTTCTTCTGCCTTGAGAGTCAGAGCTAGGCTTTAGCTTTGAATTCCACAGATAACACCGAGCTTCATATCATTCCCTTGTCCTTGTGTACCATGTAAAAGTAATTGTGGGCAAGGAAAAACGATAAGGTATGTCCTTAAGTAAGTGAATGGAAGGGACTACAATCATTTTTCTAATCTGGATACCTTTGTAGTAGGAGTTTCTCTCAAAGGAAACAGTAAGGAAGATTAATCTTTCAAATTAGTAGTCAAAATATGTGGGGCTTGAATATCACTTCTTGTGTCTTTGAAGCTCATTTTATGTTAATGCACCTTGGTACCATATCTGAATTGAAATATTTAACTATACTTCTTGATATTACTAGATCCATAAAATTCTCTCTTTCTTCCAGGTCGGCTTGGCAAACATCTTGGAGCGAATTGTGGATACTCTTAGGGATAGACTGGATCTCTCTTATCTTTTCTTAAAACCGGTTTCCAAGAAGGAGGCTCCTGACTATTTGGACATCATACAACGTCCCATGGATCTCTCCACAATCAGGGACAAGGTGAGGCACATGGAATATAAGAATCGACATGATTTCAGACATGACGTTTGGCAGATCACTTACAACGCCCATTTGTATAACGATGGCCAAAACCCTGGTATTCCGCCCCTTGCGGATCAACTTTTAGAGCTCTGTGACTACATGCTAGAGGAGAATACACACAGCTTAGACGAAGCTGAAGCCGGTATAGATCTTTAGGAGTTTAGGAAAGCACTGTAAAAAGCAATTTTTTTTTTATATAGAGGTGGTCCGTCTCCGTCTCCGTCTAGCTCAAGCGATTAGATTTTGTTAATTACCTTTTTTATCTTTATCCGGTGGTGTTCTGGTTTGTCATGGGATTTTCCGACACTGAGTTACGCATGGCCCCACCATCCTCTGCCTTTTGTAAGATAGCAAGCTGTATCTGCATGTGTATATATATGTGTACATTATCGTAATTTTTGGCACTTTGTATTTAACATCAATCTTTAACCTTCTGAGGTGCAAATGTCAAGCATACCATCTAAGACCTGACAAGAAGTTTGTTAGCTAATTGTGCTGGTGCATTACTGTTTACTGTAACTGCTATTATTGTTATCACCACTGTATGAATATAGCCTTAATCACTTGAATGAAGGTGAAAAATTCCAAGCACTACTTGAGCTCATCTGAAATTAATAGGTTGGATGGAATTGCTTTAATTAAAATTTCGGTTAAATTTAATTTTAAAAAATATATTTTGGATGAAGTTAATGTTTATAACAACACTCTGTACGAAGAAGTTAAAGTCAATCATTTTATTAACTAATATTTCGTATATTAATGAATGAAAAATATGATGTTTCTACTCTTTATTTTCCCTCTCTCTTTTATCTTAGATTCTCTAGTCTCTACTCGTATTCTTTGTGGTGTTTCTCTTTGCCTTTCGCCCGTTGTTTGCCATCACCTGATTTTCTCCTTAAAATCTATTCTTTGTGTTCATATTCGCCAAGGCGAACAAACATAATTAAATCTAAACTATTGTGTCACTGTCACCTACCTTTCTAGAATCGATTCTTCTGCTTTTATTGAATTTGTCTAACCCGAATTGGGTGTTAAAATTTGCTAGTATTCCTCTTGCGTTTGTTAATTCAATCATATGAGCGGTAATGATTAATTATTTATGATATGACTCTCATTAATATGATTAGTTAGATTCAATATTAGAATGTGACTAAGAATCCACCTATTGCAACAAGTTGATTTAAGAATGCGGATGAATAAGAAGGATATGAATCGTCAAACTCACATGAAAGAAAAGGATTATAAGTGATAAAATACGCATCCAATGTCTATCCTACAGATAAACCAACGCCTATTTTGTTATTAGCGCTCATTTCAAACACGAGTTTAATGTAGATTACCAGTTGAACTCTGACATCAGTTTGTTTCGGTTTTTTTAGTATGCAAAACCAAAGCAAACTTTAGCACTTATTACGTTCTATTTCTCAACCTCTTAAAAGTCAGTTTAAATCAATGTAGATTGTCATTTATACCAAGTAGTATTTACATTTTGTAATCCTCTCGTGATACTTCTCCTTCACTCAAATCATCACTTCAGGTATTAATTCAATATTTTGAAAAAGCAGTGCTTCATTTCTTTCACATTAAGTTGATAAGGGCTTCTTTTGTCTTCCTTTCGTATCAAGGGTACTCTAATGTTGTTCAATGGATCTGTAGTAGCTTTTGATGCTCAAGTAGCATATGCTTGAATCCCATCATTTCTCCTCTACTAAAATGAATTTACCCTTAGACCAACATCCTTATCTATAAAATCAAAAAAGTACTTGGCAATTTGCCAAGAATCCATCTCTCACATCCCCCACTCTCACTACCGTACTCACTCTTTTTCTCTTACATTTATTCCTTATTTCTAATTTATCTAAAAGGCTACCCCAGGTTTCTCTCTCGTTTCTTTCTCCTTAATCTCTTGCTTACTCTCATAAATCTTGAGTTGATCTTTACAAAATTGATTAGGTGACAATGAAGCCATGGCTGTTAATTTACTATGCATGGAAAAGGAATATCTATTCTCATACCCATCATATATAGCTCTCCTATTAAAATTTCAAGGACGCCCTAAAAGAATATAACCCGCTTATATAGAAATCTCGTCGCAGAGTACCTTGTCTCTATACCTTTCAATTAGGGAAAAAAATAATACTTGCTTTGTTATCCTAACTTCCTCACTCTCATTCAACTATTGTAGGTTGTATAGTTTAGGGTGTTTAGTAATTGACAACCTAACTTCTCCACTAACTCTCTAGTAGCTACACTAGCATAACTTCCCCATTTATGATCACGTTACACACTCAATCTTTGATGGCACACCTAGAATGGAAGAGATTGTCCCATTGTTCATTCACATCATCTTCTCCTATATGCATGCTCAATGCCCTCCTAGTAACTAATAGTCCCCCTCTTTGAACCTCACAATAAACTCATCATCACCTACGTCCTCTACACTATGCGTATCACCTTATACCTCCTCTTCAGTTGCAGATACATACTATCCATCCTCCCTTATCATCTCTCTTATTAAGACAATATGAAGCTATATATCCTCTCCCCAATATTTGAAGCACTTGACATCTTGATTCCTAGTTATTAAAGAGGAATCAGTCTTAGCTTTCTCTTTACTTGGGATATGCTCTTTTAGTTCGATGACTTTTTGTTTTGGCTTTCAAACTTTTTCTTCTTTTTCAATCCTTGGTTTGCTTAATGATGTAGAACTTGCAATAAAAGCACCAAAATGATTGAAAGGCCTCTTTTTAAGTGATCTTTCTATCTTCATGGCTGTATGCCCCATATCTTCCAACTCTACATAGTGGTGTAACTACGATATTTGCAATTTCTAGGTTTAGCCTACAAATAAATTGGCTCACTATCATTTTTCAATCTTCCT
>JANZXP010000195.1:33969948-33985527 GCA_027576715.1 Erythroxylum flavicans | reverse complement strand
GTGAGAATTTATTGATCCCATTAATCTACTATATAGTCACTAAACTTGACAATAACCAATTTAAATCTTTTCCTCTTGTAAGAAGTTTAACGATCAAAAGTTAGCTCTATATGCTTCTCTCACTCCATGTAGACATCTGAATCTATCATTCTTATAAAAGATGATATAATCATCTTGTACCCATGTTGTTATTCACCCTTTCTTTATACTTTTTTTTTAATATAAGACATCAAATATACCCCATCCTTACCACCCTCACATCCCCCCTCTCCCTCCCCCCATCTTCCTTCTATTCCTCTTTTATAACCCTTAGGTTTAGTGCTCCCAGGTAGTTGCTAGCATCCTTAACCTTATTATACGCCTCAAGGTCATCTATCTTAATAGTTGTAGATGAATTATATTATAGGCCAGCTATGACAGCTTCATATTCTCCAACCTATCCCTAACTTCACCTAATGTCTAAGAATTTGCTCATATTGACCTTATATGATGTTTATGATATACTCTCAGTCTATCCCTCTTTCTTCCTCCCTTACTTCCTTATCTTTGTAATAAATTTTGTTTTGAGTTTTTGATATAATGTGTTTGGAAGAAATAATAGTAGTAAAAGCACTCCCTTACTTTTTTCTCTTAAGTCCACTCAACTCACAACCTAAACTCTTGGTTGAAGTTCCTTTGCAAACTAGACAATATAAACCAAGAAAGCAAATTTAATCTTTCTATTTTTTCAGGTAACTCCTAATGAAGTGAATTGGATAGAAAACCAAAAAAAAGAAACACAACTACAGGCCAAGAAATATGAAAACTCAAGAACATAACATTGAGCTCTATAGAACCTAATTAGACTCAACAAAAAAAAATAGAACAATTTAAGTAGCAAGAAGAGCAAGAACAACTAGATAATAGAATGCTTATAGTACATAGAATATCTTATCCTTATTGGAATAAGAGTAATCCTTTATTATAATAACTATTCCAATTGTTAGCTCCCTAATATTTGCTTTAGATGATACTTTTTATTTTCTATTTTAGAGCTTTTCTTCAAAAAAATTTGATGAACCCTTTTCTTAAAATGAATATAGCCTTTTATACGAATTATTTTATCAAATTTTAAGAATTATAACTATAAAACAAGTATTGAACATGTAGAATGAAGACACAAGAATATCAAAGATGGAATAACAAGAATCAAAATCAAACCTAAATATAAAAGGATGAATTTGATACTAAACTTTGATATGAGCCTCACCAGTAAGACTAGTGGGATTTGATATTAATATGATAGGATCAACGATCGTTCTAACATAACAAGTTGTTTAAAAACATAAATATGAAAATATAAAAAGAAGGATATGAATTGACACATTCACAAAAAAGAAAATAATTGAGAGTGATAAGATTATATGATTTAGATCGCCATTAATAAGCTAGGCAAAATTTTTATAGAACCTAAATAAAATTTACTCTAAAATGTTGAAAAAAAACTATCCAAGGTTTTTGAGTGATTAGTAATAATAATAAGTTATCAATTATGTTCATAAGAAAGCCTTTTATAGGCATAAAACTCTAAAGCTAGGATCTTAATAGGAAATAACAATTATAACAAAATCCTAACAAATTAAAACACGTGTCTAGCACCTATCCTGGAGATATACTGATGCAAATTTTGTTTTAGAAAATTTAGTGCGTGTATCAAACACAAGTTCGACATCAATTATAACTTAAACTCCAATTCTAATTTTCTTCTATTTCTTTATTCCACAACACCAATTTAAGTCTGGCATTGATTACATACTTTTAGTACTAGTTACATTTTGTTTCTCAACCTTTTAAAAGTTTTTATAAAACCTAAAATAAAATTTACAATAAAATATTGAAAAATTTTTTCCAAGGTTTTTGATTGATCAATAATAATGATAAGTTATCAATTACATTCATAAGAAAGCCATTTATAGACATAAAACCCTAAAACTAGAATCCTAAAAGGAAATAACAACTAGACATAACAAAATCCTAACCAATTAAAACACATATCCAGTGCCTGTCCTAGAGATATACTGATGTCAATTTGGTTTTAGAAATTTTAGTGTGTGTATCAAACACTGGCTCAACATTCATTATAACGTAAACTCTAGTTCCAATTTTCTTCTATTTCTTTAATCCATAAAACTAGTTTAAGTTTGGCATTGATTACATACTTTTAGTATTAGTTACATTTTATATCTCAACCCAAGTCAGTTTAAGACCGATATTAGTTATCGTCTGAATCTAGTGTCAATACATTCTATAACCCTCTGATGATGCTTTCTGCTTCACTTTAATGATCATTACGTACCTTACTTTAATCTCTTGAAGAAACAATGCTTTATTCCTTACACAGAGATTTATCATTAAGTCATTAAGAGCTTCCAATTTGGCTTTCTTTTCCTTACTCCATATTAATAGTCCATGAATTTTCTTTAATGGATCTCCAACAGCTTTTGATGCTGGATTAGTAGATACTTGATTGCCATTAATCTATAATCTATTGATAATGATTTCTTGTTTTGTGTTTTTGGATATACAAAAAACATATTTGATGACTGCATTTGTGCGTGTTTGAGTCTTCATTCCTTTTCTTCTTTCTTTTAAAGGAAAGCATATTTTATTTTTGGGGGGATTTTGGAGATAATACTAAAGAAAATCCCTTATATTGAATGCTCTATTGGGAACAATAAAATCATCTCTTACATTATAGAATATGTGCTTCTCCCCAAAATTTTTTTAAATAGGTATTTCAACTTAGTTTTTTTTAGTTTAACTATCGAAAACCGATTGGACTAAGACTTGGATATAATTATTTGGGTAGCATGATTTGGGTGTAATTTGGCTTAAGGTAACTTTATCTTGCCATTTCCAACCACACTTAAGATACATAGAGAAAGGACACTAGATTTTGGTTTTTTGGGCGTTATTGTTAGTGTGAACCAATTTATCCTTCTAGTTAAAGATGATAATTTTCTTTGAATTAATCCATTTACATTGTTGTAAACTTATTTATACATAATGGTCAATTATGAATTAATTGCAGGCCCTTTTTTTCATTTCACAAAGATCAATATCAAATAAGTGTTCATTCTCCTTTTGTTGAGAAAAGAAATATTTCTCATCCTTCATGAAGTAATGATCAAGTTAAACACAAATTCTTTAATTCACATCTTTTGGGTAAAAAGAAAATAAGATTAGAACATGAGTTACCAATAAACATTGTGTGGTTAGCTGAATAGTGACTAGGGAAAATGAGAACATTTTGTGTTTTTAGGTGAAAAAATAAAGGAGTGGAAAAATTAGCTTTTGATTTTACTCTGATTTAAACGTTGCTTTCTCATATATATGGTTGACAACTTCCTTTCAAAAGAACTCAATTAAACTTTACTGAACTCTTAAGATAAACCTATGTTATGCACCATATTCTCTCTCTTTTCTCTTAAATTCATTAAGACTTGTTATAAAAGGTACATTCTACTTCCATTTTGGATAATTTTTTATTCAAAAATTAGCAAATAGGTGTAATAAATCTTTGACAAAGATAGACATGCCTATATAAATAAGAAATATAGGTAATTAGTGGTCCTTAATTATTTATCCAATGTATAGGAGTAAAGACTCCTTGCAAGTAAAGAAGTACAGTTATAAGATTAGATTTATTGATCTCATGTACGTACTTAGAAACTCCTTTCAACCTTTGTCAAATTTAGTTGACTATTAGAATTAGAAATGACATGTTTTCCCAATTCCAAAGAGATTAATGCCTATTATAATAAATTTAATAAAGAATGAGTTTTTAATTGAATGATGTCATTGTCAATATTTGAAGGAAATAGATATATTCCTTAAAAGGTTACATCCTCTAGATGGTTTAGTTTGAACTTTAGGCTAAGGATGAGTTCATTGCAATACCTTAAAAAGGCCCATAATTAGAAGAAAAATTTCATATTTAGTTGTTACGTGTTAATTACATCATGTCTTTAGTATGATTTTGAGAGCATTTAAGCATTTAACTTATATTTTAAAGATCTTTATATAAATTGGTACTTGATTTAGATTTTATTTCAATTACATGCCCTGTTTTAACTCTCCAATGAGTGAATTTAGGCAATTTAGAGCCAAGTTAAAAGAGTTTTAGAGTGATTTTAGAGGAACACGATTTGAACATGGCTCTATGTTCACTAACACAACACCTACACATTGTTATGTTTATCACTTCAAAAAAGAGTACAATTTGTTTCTTAGAAACGTGGCTTATAAAGGAACATGATATAAACATAAACCCAGCTTATGCTGTAAATGGGTTCTTTCAGCTTCTTTGACAGATTAAATAATAAAGTACATAACCTATACATGGCTTTATGTTTTATAACATGGCTCTATGTTTTAGAAACCTAGGATTTTGTGTGGTATTATGTTATTGAACTATATTGGTGTTAAAAGTTTGCATAAATTAAGGTTTCTAATAACACTGAAAGAATATAAGACCAATATGAGCCTATAGTTGGTATCGTATTTGACATAAAACATACTATTTTGTGGAATAAATAGAGAAAAAAGTAGGAAAAAAGGCAAAGGAAAGACATTTATGAGGACTAGAAACTACTTTAAAAGGAGAGGAGACTCAAGAGCACATCAATGAGAAGCAATCTTAGAGAGAAACAAGATCATTAAGATTAATTAGGAAGCATGAGCTCATTCTAACTTCTTATTTCTTTATTGTTCTTTATGGTTTTCTTTATTTTTATTATGAACTAATTGAGATATAGATTTAGATATGATGAACCCTAGAATTTGTGTTTTCATTTAATTTCTTTAATTTAATGAAAGATTCTTGTTTACTTAAGAATTGTTCACATTTATATATTCTGTTGAATTGAAGGAACGAGAGTTGAAGATTTAATAATTAGATTTATATATTGAGATGAAGAGATAGAGATAGAACTACATGATCTTTTTGAGTTAGGGTAAAAGCTATCGTTGGAATTCACAAAGCAAGTTAATACATTCGTAAATTTTTTTAATTAGAAAGATATTTTGTCAACCAACTTGGGGATAAAGACTACATTGCTCGAGAAAGAATATAGTTGCAACATACATATAAAGGCAATTTTACTTCGTCAAATCCCCTTATAACTTTACTAGAATTAAATTTATCCCAATTTGGTGATTAATCATAGTTTTTTGGATTGATAGAAATTTCTAAATTACAGTTAGATTCTCTCTCGAGCTTATATGTATATATATGTTGCTTTGGATTATTAACTCTTATTTGTTTTCTTATTCTTACTTATTTTTCCTGTTAATATAATCATTTGTTATATTAGCTTAGTCAATATAAAGACTGTCAATACAAAAAAAAAGTAGATATAGAAAATGATAAGTGCACTTACCTTAGTGATTTTTTAGTATTATTTTTGTGTTTCATTTTATTTATATTCGTGCCAAAATTTTGGCAACACCATAATAAATTTTAATATTAAAAGCTTTATTTTTATTAATCTAATTGTTTTTATTTTATTTTTTTAATTTTATTTTTACTAACCTAGCGAGTTTTTATTCCTTTTCGTTTTGTATATATTTGTTTAATTTTGAAACACTCTTTTTCGATCTTATATTTGTGGCTTGCTTTCAAATTTTGAATATTAATTATTACAACTAAAAAATAAAATAAAAGGATAGAGATAATAATAATCTACGGAGGATTATGATATATTTACGGAGGATTATGCTATATCATCGTTTATATTGATATTATAAGCTAGGAATAAGAGGCATGGTAACATATATTTGGAAGCTCAAGGGGTATCTATAATGCACTGTGTCATGTATGATGGTTGCCACCTTAATCATGAAGGTCAAATGCCTTACAACATGTGGAAACAGTACAAGCAGCCAAATTTTGTAGGGAATTTTCCTTAAAACATCTTGTATAGTCATAATTATAATTTGGGGTAGAGAGGCTATCCCAACTTTGTATAACACTATCACAATCCACTTGGATTTCTGTAATAACAATAGTAAAAGGAGGAGCAAAGTCTCAAAGAGCTTATAATGAAAGCTATTACTAAAACTAAGGTTCATTTTTAGAAAACTGAAGAGTTTATTTGAAACCAATAGGCTTTTATCCACAACCTAGATATTCAAGTTGGATAGCTTGAAACTTGTCTCTGAAGAGTACCAAGGTGCTTTATTACCTACATTGAGACAAATATAAGGGAGCAAGTAGAATAGAATACTTTAAGGAGTGGAATGGATCTATAGGTTGGAGAGAATAACAAAGATGAGGAAGAACACGTTGTTATTCAAGAAAAGAAAGAAGAGAAAGAGGATGAGCCAAAGAAAAAGGATGTTGAGGAACTTTTGACATTCATCTTATGTAAGGAGAACTCCTACATCCTACAAAAAAAACTACCATAACAAATCAAGGATCTAATGAGTTTTATTATTCCTTACTATATTGGTATCTACTTTGTATTATTAATTTGGTGCCATATGATCTATTCTATTGTAGCATGTGGCATATCTAAAGGCTAATATGTTCTTGTTTGGTAAGAAAAGTGGAAGCACTCTATTAATTATAGATCTAGGATGAGTGAAATTCTTAAAGAGAAGTCCACTTAAATGATTTATAAAGAAGACCTAGTTAAGAGACAACCTAATAATTATGTTTTTTTCTTTTGACTTGTAGGATTTTCTACGTTATTTTAATTTATTTTCATAGTTTTAGACTCATGGTTTTAAGTTATCTTAGTGTTGCTTCATAATTGTATCAGGATTACTTTACTTGAATTGATACTTGATGAAGTTTTATAAGCTGCAAAGATAACATTAACACCATATGTTATTCCTTAGCTTGGGATAGATTTTGATGACACTTGAAAAGGTAGACAATCTTTTGCTTCTAGGGGAGTGCCAATTATCCTCACTTCTTACCATTGATTTCATTATTCTTGTATGTTTTTGTACATTGCGGTAATGTAAAACTTAAATGAAGGGGAGGGACTTAATGGTTATACTGTCAGTTTTGCTATAACTATTTTAATGTGCAAAATTATTGGAAATTTTTTTACTTCAAAAGGATGTTTTCAACGATGATTCATTATAAGATTTATGTTTACTGTGAGTTGATTTGTTAAGGAAAATAGTTATAAGTTTTGATGATTAAGTTGATTTCAATTTGCTTCATTAATTTTAAGAATGGATAGTTAATTTACATTATTATACTTCTTTTATAATTTGTACATGCATTGAGTTAAAAGTTAATTCTTTTTAGGTGTTTTCATTATTCTACATAAAATTATTAAGAAGAAGAAGAAAATTTTATGTTAATAAATGAGCATTAAATAATTTCATTTTACTGGCTTTATACTAAGAAAGTTAAAGAGCAATGCTAGTACCCGTTTGAAACAGTGACCTAATTAAGTAACCAAGAGAATTCATGACAAGGTATTTACTTTCACATCAAAAGGTTATATGACTTTTCAAATAATTTTTAAATAATTTTGTGTTTCTTAAATCTAGTGTTTTATTATCTTTAAATAAGGGGCATGAAAATACTTAAAAGTTGTTGAATTTTTCCAGCATATGTTTATTTTATGTATTAAGTTGAATTTTGTGAATTGAATTGAAGTTTGAAGAATTTTAGAGTAAAGTAGATTGATTTATGATTTGATGTCATTGGCTAAGTACCTAATAATTTGGTGAACACTACAATTGAATGAATGGTGAACATAATTGATATTTTTGATGTGTTTAACATTTTCACAAGGTCATTTCTTACTTAATTTAAGAGTAATGACATTGATTTGCATGACAAAAAGCAAATATTTAGATGTGGAGGTATTTGATATGTACTAATTGCATCATTTGTTAGGAATCATTTTTATTGCATTTAGCTTGTATTTTAAGGATCTTTACATGAATCGGTACTTAATTTAGTTTTTATTTTAATTACAGGCCTTATTTTAGCTCTCTAATGAAAAAGAAGCAAATTTGAACAATTTGGAGCCAAGTTCGAGGAGTACTGGAGTGATTTTAGAGGTATATGATTTGAACATAGTACTATTTTCATTAACACGACACCTACATAATACTATGTTCAACCTTTAAGCAAAATGGTACATTCTTTTTCTTGATAGCTTGGCATATGGATGACATAAACTTGGAACTATGTCCTCCTCATGTTAGAAATGGATGCTCTTGGATTCTTCATCATATTAGACACATGAAGAACACGACCTAGACATGGCTCCATGTTTAATAATATGGCACCTACATAGTACTATGTCCTTAGTTGTGTTACAGCAGAAAGTCTCAGACAGGAAACAAAATGGAGACAAACACAATATAAGGTCTACGTGATGTTCTATTATTGATACATGTCACCATTAAAGTTTACATAAATTAAGGTTTTTCGTGACATGAAGCAATACCGGACCAACATGGGTTTGTTTTGTTATATGCTTAACATAAAAACTAAAGTTTTGTTAAATGAATAGATAAAAAGAGAGAAGAAAATAAAGCAAAAGATAGATATCTAAGAGGACCAAAAATTAATCCGAAGGTAAAGGAGACTTAAGAGCACATTAAGGAGAAGCAATCGTAGAGAAAAGCAAGATTCCAATAAAATCAATCAATAAGCATCAAAATTCAAAAAACCTGAGTTCATTCTTATTTCTTTATTATTTTTGTATTTTTCTTTGTTTTTATTATGAACTAGTTGGGATACAGATTTAGATGTGATAAACTTTAGAATTTGTATTTTGATTTATTTTTATTTAATAAAAGATCTTTGATTACATGAGAAATATTCATGGTTATATATTATATTGAATTGAAGGAATGAAGAAGATTTAACAATTAAATTCATATATTGAGATTGAGAGATGCTATATATGAATTGATCATAATATGAATAATGGGGTATGAGTTGTTTGAGATAGAACTAGACAGTCTTTTTTAGTCAGGATGAAACCTATCATAGGAATTCACAAAGCAAATTATTATGTTCTTAGGTTGTTTTGATTAAAATGAGATTTTAGTTAACCAACTTGAAGATATGAACTGTATTACTAGAGAAAATATAGTTGTAACTTAAAATTTTTTACGTGTCTAAGTAACTAGGATAAATAATTGAATCGGAATAAAATTTAAGCAAAGTTCTAAGGGGATTTTACTTATAAATTTATTCCATCTATTGATATGTTGCCTTGGATGATTAACCTTACTTATTATTTTAATTTTGTTTATTTTTCCTTTTAATTAAATCACTTATTGTGTTAGATTAGATGACAAAAAGATGGTAATAGTAATTATAAATTCTATGGGATCAACACTCAACTCACCAAAACCATACTATAGGAAAACGATAGGTGCACTTGCCATAGTGATCTTTCAATATTGTTTTCTGTATTTCATTTCATTCATATTCACAACAGTAGTCAACTAGAGTTCAAATCTGTCAAGAAAATACGCATCCATTTTTTAATAAGGTGATGCCTAATTTTATCTCATATATTTTAATTTATTTGAATGTGATCAATTTTGTTTTTAATTTATTTTTACAAAAATCTAATCTTTTAAAAATTTCATAGTTATTTTTTAATTTATTTTTATGAAATTTTTAGAATGAATTTTAAAGTTTATTTTATTATTTAAATCTTTTTCATTTATTTTATGGTTTATTTTAGGTCATTAATTTTAATTGTATTTTTCATAACAAAAATTTATTATGCTAAATTTGATTTTTTAATTTTTATAATCATGATTAATTTTTTACAGATTATTTTATACTTAGATTTTCAGTTAATAAATTTGTAAATAAAAAGATAATTTAATGATTAAATTAGGAAATTAAAAGATTTATAATAATAAAAAATAAAAATAATTTGTTAAAAAATAAGGGTTAAAATAAAAATAAAAAGGATAACAACTAGGAAAAATATGAAAAAGAAAAGGAAAAGTTAAATGATGTATAGTTGTCGTTGTAAAAAAGAAAAAGAAAAGGAAAATAATGACAATAAGGAAGAGTAAGCATGACGATGGTCTAATTTGGACTCGGGGTAGTTTAAAATTATCTTCCTCGGTCTGAACTCGACTAAAAATTCAATCATAATTAATTTAGAAAGTTGACCTGACCCTGATCAAGTTTCGGGCAGCTTAAATCCTAATCGAGCATGCAAGACGTGAATAGTGAAGATGACATGAAGAAGTATTTTGGAGTGAGGAAGTTACAAAGAGGTTAGAGATGGAGGGCTTCGAGATGACAGAGAAAGGACTCGAGACAACAAAGATTAGGATAAAGAAGGTGAAGAACGAAATTAATGCTGTAAAGAAAAGAATCGTAACATAGCAAGAGAAAGAAGATACAATAAGCTTTCAAGGATTGACATAGGTAAGAATGGAATTTAACTCTACTTAAAATCAATAGGTGAAATATGAGTCGATCGAGTTTTGAATGGAGTTTGGGGTAGGTATGACAATGAGTTGAGTTAGGCTTGCCTTTGATTTGATTCTTCTATACTTCAGGTCAAGCTCAAGCCCCACAGATTAACCTCATAGACCACTTTAAAGCAAAGTTATTTTACAAAGTTTTATCAAAAAGACATTGTTTTGTGATACTCCAAGTGAGCTTGAGTTGTGTGGGCTTAAGCTGGTCGAACCTAACCTACTATTGAGTATAGATACAAATCAGAGTGACGCAATATGCATTCTTGTAGATAATGAGATTTATTAAAATTTAATTTTCTTTCCTAATTATTGTTTTGAGATGTTTCATCAAGTTTCCTAGTTTTGCTTAGTCGAGGTTGATCCAAGAAGAAAATGAGTCGTGATTTACAAAATTTCTGGCTATTAAGAAGATTTGTTGTCAATTAATAGAGGAAAAAGTTAGAATGTCTTGTTACGAGTTTATTTTTTTATATCTTGGATTCAGTAAAGGACCCATTTTCTTGGTTTTAGGTATGATGTAGGGAACTAACAATGGACTAAAATTTTGAACTTTCTTCAGTATTTTTGCATTTTGTCTTACGATACAACCATTATTGTAATAAGGTTGACGAAGAAGCTACTTTGAAATTGGGGAGAGATGATTTGTTAGAGATCCAAAGAGAGATGTAACCAGAGTTATTTAGGTGGAGGGTTTAATGGTTTGAGCCTAGTCTGAAATCAAAACTTTCTAAAAATAAAATCAGAACCTAATTTGATGTCTAATTGATTCTAGTTTAACCTGAGTCAATCAGAGTTAAGCTATATTTGTTAAACCCAAGAATGAGATGGAGAACTGAAACAATAAAAAAAAGAGGAAAAATTATAATAGGTAAGAGAAAGACAATTACAAAAGAAAGTAGAAATAAGGTCTCATTCTTGACAATCTCGACGATAAAAACCAAAGGAAAATAGAATGGAAGTTTAGTGAGTATACATCAAAGAGAGAGGGCCAATGCCTCTCTCCAAGAATACTTACCACTTTTTCCTATGAAATTTTGTCAACTATCCTTTACGTAGTCAATAAAAAGAATCCTAAAACTCATGTTATTATTGCTTTGTACCTTATAGCTAATCAATTAGTTGTAGTTTTAATGATATAATTATTCAAATGTTTTCTTTATCTTTTATATTTTTAGATGTGTATGGTAAAATCTATAAGATAAATATATGGTGCAAATAAAATTATGATGAGATTATAATTATAAGATTTAGGATATTGCATTTAAATATCATCCTTAAATTGTTCCTTGTTATTGTTTTATTAAAAGTGAATATTAATAGTGTAAACAAACTCAAAGGTTAGTCAAAACATTTCGATATTCTTTATATTTTGGTAGTTAAAATGTGTTGCTAGATGTCAATTTTAATCTATGAATATAAATTATTTAATTAGATAATTATAGATAAATTAAAAGAAGCTTAGTTTATCTAACACTAAATATAATTTAGAGTTATAACTTATAGCTACCAATAACATAGTTAGGAACCTAATGGGTAATACAAAGAATGGTTGAAGAGAGAAAAAGGTAATTGAATCAAGTTGGTCTTTATTGAAAAGTTAGAGAAACTTTAGAATCAAATAATAGATATTTAATAAATAAAGGTCATATGTGGTTTGGAATCTTATTTGGTTCTAATTTGTATTTAATTAGAATTAATTTTATCTAAAATTTAATTACAATTAAAATTTTGTTTCAATTAAATTACTAAGACTCCAAAGCCTATTTAAATAGGTTTAGGCTTTAAATAAGCTAGTACTTTTTGTCTAACCCTTTTTATACCACTTGTAAATTTCTGTCAACACGTTCATTTGGATACTATTAGAGGCAATTTTAGAAACAGCTGGAACAAAATGACAAGAAAAATGATTAAGTTAAATAATAAGGTATAATTTACATTTATGTTTATTATGATTTTGCTTTAACCATGTTATATAATTTAAATGATTTTGACCTTTTAAAAAATCAAAAGAAAAAGTTTCATTCTTATTCTACTATACGTAAGATTAGATCTCGCCCTGATTTTTCAATAGTGGTTTCAAAGTCATTTTTAATTCTATAACTTGATTTTGTGTTTTATTGTTATTGATAAGAATTTTGGAATTAAAATTGCAGTTATTGCAAATCCTAATCTTAAAATCAAATTAGATCTAAACCTTAATCTTAAAAATTAAATTAAATTTGAATAATAATATAAAATTTTTATATTGAAACTTAGAGGCCTAGCCTATGATTGTCTTAGTAAAAACATCCCCTTTTGTTATTATTCACAAAACAATCACTCTACTATCAGAAGTTAAGATCTTAGTCTACTGGATTTTGTTGTCTAGTTCATGGCAACTTATTCTTGTTCTTATAATTGTGGCAACTTGTAGTGAAGGGTTGTGAGTTTAAGCTTGCAAAATAAGGCATCTAGGTTGATGTTTTAGTATTATGATATTTTTACTATCGTCGACGCATAGAAGGAGCAAGTAATGCTGGTGGCTTTTCTTTTATAGTGGCTAGACGATGTTGTGGGCTCTTAATTAGAAGGTACTAGGGATTTTACCAATGATGAGTTGTGTATTATTATAGGGAAATTAGGCTTGAATCAGATCTCGACCGAAGTCGAATATGTACAAAACTTTTTTATATTTTGATTTCTTAAAACCAATATCACTTTACTTCTATAAAATAATTAACACAAAAATCATATTAAAGCATAAATCTTAATTCATACTTTATTTTGAAGCTTGATGATTTTCTTATCGTATCCCTCGAACCATTTCTAAAATTTATCGATCTCAAACATTGTAGCCACACAATTTCGTAGCGTTTTAACGGTATCCATAGAACAAGTTGAGAGAACTCTATAACTTTTACAAAGAGGGTTAAGCAATAAATGCTAGCTTCATTAGAACTTAAGCCTATTTATAATATGTTTTAAATATTTTAATAATTTAATTGAAATTAAATTCTAATTTTAATTAAACTTTAATTGCAATTACAAATTATTATAATTAAATACAATTATTCCCAAATAAGATCCAATATTTCATATTAATTCTTATTTGTTAAATATCTCATATTTAATATATTTTTCACATATATGAGGCCTACATGCTAAAGTATATAATGTTACAGTCGGCTCTTGCAATTTATGGTTATGTAACCGTATAATCTATAGGTCAAAATATAATTAGAAGTTAATTTGACATACAAATTGCCATAAGTTTATAATATTCAATCAATAACTTATTTGAGCCCTAAACCATGATGGGAACTTAACCTTATGTCTTTCTTCAACATTAATAATCCCTTTGCTTCGAATCAAATCTTTGTGCTCTCTATTTAAAAAAAGTAAATAAAGATAAGGAAGTATAGATTGAGTCGTAAAATTTAAATATGAAATAATGCATGAACAGTAATATACATACTCCATATATATATATCGACTTTCTCATAATTGTTCAAATTATTCTAATGTCCAATTTCTGGTTCTTCTTTAGTTAACTCCACGTGTTTTCTTGTACCATATGGCCTTACTTTCTAGGAGAAAACTGACAAGCCACCATCTTGATCAAAATCAAAGTTACATTATTGTCTATTAAATCTTGTCTTCATATCATTTAAAGACATCGAACAAAATTTCAAGCATTCATTCTCTATATAAGTCTTTATAATAAACCCTTTTGGTCAAGCTCTATTATGTACATAATGCTTAAGAGAGCATAAAAACATAAAAAATATAAAACATTAATAATTGTTACTAACTAATAACATAAGAAAAAAAGTAGAAGTTAATATAATCTAACTTGTACCAGTCCACAAAATTTTGCCTCATATGGTAAGTGAATTGCTAAATGCACCATAATACCAAAAAAGATAGGGGGAATACTAGTTAAAGCTTACATAACATCAAAGCTATTACTTTTTCCATTTTTTCAAACTCTTCTACTTTTAGTGTCTTCATACATAATTGTTTAAAAAAACTCACCTAATTGTCTCAAAGTTGGGGACACATCCTTTGTTAAACACCAACGTATTCCAATAAGAAGTAATTATTGCAGAAGTATATAACAATCATGACTTTTCAACCTCGAAAGTTTTCCCTCTTTGACTTTGACATAATGAGCTATATTAGAAACCCACCCATCAGGAAACTTGACTGATTTAATTAAGAAATTTACAAAAAGTTTGTTTCACCTTTTTTGACATGTTGTAATAAGAAGGTGAAATGATTTATGACCCATCATCTCTTCTTTTCAATTGCAAATCTTTTCTTATATTCATGTCTTCCAAGTCTAATCTAGCCTTAATTGTGTCTTTCGATTTTCCAGTAATTCCTATCAAATTTCGTAAAATATTCTCACAAAATTTTTCTATATACATCATATGAAGATTATGCCTTAATAACAATTCCTTCCAATATTGTAAATTGAAAAATGTGCCTTTTTTTTAATTTCAGTTAAGCTTAATAACACTTTGCTTTTTCTTTCTATTACTTGGGTGGTTGCTAGGTGTAATGTCACCCAAATGTGATAGCTGGTAAACCACATCATCACTAGAAAAGGGCGAAGGTGATTTGTCCAATTCTACTTTCCCATTAAACAATTAGGTTCTTTGCCATCTATGCCTATGTTTAATTAACGATAATGTCCCATATAACATATTTTACTTCTTAGCCTCATTGAATGATTTTTATGGTTAACACATAAGATTGGCTATATAACCTTTAGTACTCCATTTAGACAAATTCTCATAAGGTGAAAAATCATTTATAGTCCATAAAATAGTTGTATGCATTATAAATGTTTCACCTTCAATAACATCATAAGTTTCTAATACAAACCTCCTAAAGATGGTTTAAGTCATTAATCAATGGTTGAATGCATACATCAATATCTTTATCAGGAGTAGTAGGTACTAGAATAAGTAAAGACAATAACATTAAAGACTCCTTCATATTCTTCCATGGCGTAAATTGTATAGCACTAGAATTGTAGCACCCCACTCCCGCCGGACCCGAACCCGATATCGATGGTGATACCCGAATCCGTGCCCCGCGAGGGTGGCGTGTCAC
>JANZXP010000195.1:33948371-33963362 GCA_027576715.1 Erythroxylum flavicans | reverse complement strand
TTAGAGATATGCATGGACATGAATTCGTTTACATAGAAATAGAAACACATTCACATTACTCAAATATTAAAAATACTTATGTGGTTATTTATTGAAAAGTCTCTTCTCTTCAAAAGGACTTCCTCTATCTCTCTGTATTGAGAGTTCATGATTTTACTTAAGACTCAAAAATAAAAAGGAAATTCATGTAATAGATCTTAACGTTATGAAATTGAAATGACATATCCGTATGGGTCTTAGAGGTTAAAGTAAAGATGAAATGCTTGGGGTTGGGTTTTAGAATTTAGAATTAAGATAAAATACATAGAGTTAGATTTTATGCCTTAAAATAAAGATAAAATGTCTAGAATGAGTCCTAGGGCTTAGAAATTAAGATAAAATACCTAAACTTGAGTCTCTTAAGGCTTTAAAAATATGATAATTTCTTGGAACTAGGTCTTAAAGCTTGAAATTAAGATAAAATCTCTAGAATTGGAACTTAGAGCTTAAAATGAAGGTAAAATACTTAAATTAGTCTTAGGGTTTGAAAAGTAAGATAAAATACCTAGAGTTAGGTATTATGACTTGGAAAGTAAAATAAATTGCCTAGAGCTAAGGCTTAGGACTTGAAAGGTAAGATAAAATGCTCAAAATGGATCTTGAGGCTTGAAATAGAATTTAAAAAGCTTAGAATTTGGTCGCAAGGTTTCAAAATTAAGATTGGAATACATAGGGATGGGTGTTAGGATCTTTCATTAAGATTAAAATACCTAGAATAAGTCTTAAAGTTTAAAATAAAGATAAAATACCTAAATTTGAGTTTAAATACCTAGACTTAAGTTTTAGTAGATTTAAGATAAAAAAGAGGGACTAAAAAGAAGCATCTAGATTTCATGTTTAATTCATACATTAGGAATACTAGTGATTTAGAAACTTGGTACTTAGATATTTGAGTGATTTTAGGTTTTGGTTTTAGCTAACTATTTAACTTCGTTACTTTGAATCGGTATCTAGGCCAAACAGTTTCAAAAAATCTTAGTAGTGTGATGTTCTTGATAAACTATTTTCATCCTAATATTGTATGCTGTTTGTGTAGACTTAGTAGGTATACTCATAATCCTATTCAAGAGCATTAGAATGCATTGATTGGTTTGTTGAGATGTTGAAAGGTACAATGCATTTTGAATTATCTTTTGGTGATCATCCTTCTGTATTAAAGGGGTATTCTGATGCTAATTGGGTTACAGAGATTAATGATATACACTATACTAGTGGTTATATTTTTACCTTCACAGGAGCTGGGTGTTTTTGAAATCATCAAAGCAAACATCTATCGTGAGATCAATAATGAAGGCTGAGTTTATGGCTTTGGAGCTGGCAGGACGGGAACCTGAGTGACTAAGGAATCTCTCAGTAGATATCCCACTTTAGGAAAAACCAATTCCTTATATGTTCCTTCATTATGATTCGTAGGCTGTCATTAATGTTTCCAAAAATAAGACATATAATGACAAAAGTAGACATATCATATTGAGATAAAAAAATTATCTGTAATTTAATTAGACATGGTGTGGTCTCTCTAGACTATGTAAAGTTAGAGAGAAACTTAATAAATCCATTTACAAAAACTTTGAGTAGAAAACTAGTTTCAAATCATGCTAAAGGGATGGGTTAAGCCCAATTGCGTTGTAACCTCGTGATGAACACCCATCTTGGGACACCAAGTTCAATGGGTCAAACGAAGTTATATAGTTACTACTTACTTGTACATTGTTTGTGGAATGATACTAAGATATATTTAGTTGTTGAAAATCCTCCCTAGCATGACTTTACTATGTTTGATGAGGTTGGATTGTTTAATCCTTAATGAGTTCCATAGCCTAAGTTTGCCTGGTGGGAGCAATACACACTTAGTGGACCCATCTACATGATTGTGGGGGGCTAGCTACCCTCCTATGAGAGTATTTGGGCTATCTCTCTAGAGCAATCATGAGACTAGGGCATTTTGAGGCTATTTATTTCTCTAGCAGAATCTGTCTGTGATTTTATTGGACACCAAGTTCAAGACTTAGTTCACTTAGTTCTTCGCCTATCTTTCTCCTAAATTATTACAGTTTATTTCTCAAGTTTTGAATCAAGTAAGGAATAGATGGCGTTGTTCTAAAACGTTCATAATGTTTCTTTCATTAACTTCCTTTTAGATCCCCACTTTATTACCATAACGTTAATAACATTCATAAATTATTTATTATCATTAATATAGTCAAATGTTCATTTTATTTAATGATCACCAGATGTATTGTTACCATGACAGACACATAGCGCTATATATTTATCTCCTTTGGCAAAAAAAGGCAAAAGCTTCTTCTTTATGCCTCATGTCTGGTCTCTTGGTTCTTTTATTCCCTAATTGTTCGGTTCTTTTATTTTGAGTGCACTGAAGCTAATAGAGAAGGCGTTAATCCCGATGTCGGATCCCCTTGTCCTAATGCATCATAGCGGGAGAATTTTTGTCTGAGGGCAGTATTTTTTATGACACCTTGTAATCAGATAATTCATTCTGATTTATTCATTTATATTATTTTCGCTAACAGAAACTTGAGATGGAACAAATTAAGTAGGAAATTAGCAAAATATCAGGAATCACAGCTTAATGTGAAGATTCCTAAAAATCTGCAAAAAATACAAACAACTACTCTAAAGACTTAGTCCTCAAAGCTAGACATGTTTCATATGTTCAACAACTTCTAAGGCAAAATTCTCACAGTTGGAACCAACATCTCTTATGACATCCACCTTCTACCAGCTACATCATTAGTGGAGCATATCATTTCTATGATCATGTTCGAGTACTGTAATAGTAGGAATTTAAGTTTTTCCCACTTTACTGAAGAATTATCAAACTAGGCTTATTCACCACTGATCTCTGCAGCTGAGTACAGGGTCTTAATTAATTGAAGGAGGAAAGGAGAGAGCATGTAATAGAAAAGGGGCCAGAAAAGTAGAGAACGTAAACATATAAGAGTGAGAAGAAATAGTTGGGAAGGAAGGAAAAAAATAGAGAGAGAAAAGATAGTAATTAAAAAGAAGAGACCGAGGGTGTAAATAAGTATAGAGAAAAATAGCATAAAAAAGGAAAAGTCAACCAAAAAAGCAAAAACAAGTTTGGAGAAACTGTTCTAGTAGTCATAATGAAACATCGCATAAACCTTCATTTTTCTTAAGCCTGCAAAGCATTGAATAATTCTGCCAAACTAATCTCTGACAAATCCTTAGTATTTCCCAATGAGGAAAGGGTTGCTTCAAACCTATCAGGGATCGCTACAAGAATTTTGTGAACCAATATAGAATCAGGAAATTCAGAGCCAAGTAATCTTACTTTTTTAGCAATGCTGAGTAATTTGTCAGAAAGCTCTTCGACGGTATCTGAATCCTTCATCCTTTGAAGTCCAAATTCTCTGATCAATTGAGAACTTGCATTCCCTTCATTCTTTCATCTCTTTCAAATTCTTTTTTAAAAAATTTTTAGACCCCAAGTGGAAATTTCATTTTCATAATCTTGACAAATATTTTTAATGAGATTGCAGCAAATAATGTAGTTTTACCCTTGGACTTTCTTGTTTTCTTCTCCTTGTGATTCTTAATTTGTGCCATGGTTCGAATTGCAAACAAGGGAAGAACTTTGTAGTCCTCCTCAACAGGCTTATAGAGATCACCTGGCTCTAGATGTGCCTCTATCCTAGCTGCCCAAAAGTGATAGCCTTTACAATTGAAGACAAATGGTGCAAGTGCAGTGAAAAGGGGATTCAAAATCCATAAAAAAAATAGTTTAGTCACAGGCTCCTCAAGAAGAGCGCTATACCACTTTAAAGGAAATAAAGAGAGAACAAATTTTGACAAAGAACTTGTTATGTTATTTCATCTATCAAGTTTGCTTAAATACAAAAGTTTGTAACTGAAACTTGAAAAAAACATGGAACAAACCAAGCAGAAAATCAACAAAATATTAAGAATCACAAGTCAGTGTGTGGATTCCTAAAAATCTATAAAAATGCAAACAACTATTCTAAAGACTTGGTCTTCAAAGCTACACACGTTTTATGTGTTCAATAACTTCTAAGGCACAATTTTCACAATTGGAGCAACATCTCTTATGACGTCCACCTTTTACTAGCTACATCGTGGGTGGAGGATAGCATTTCTACAATCAAGTTCAAACACCGTAATAGTGGGAATTTAAGTTTTTCTCACTTTATTCAAGAATTGTCAAACTAGTATTGTTCACCACCGATCTTTATAGTAGAGTACAGGGTATCTTAATTAATTAAAGGAGGAACGGAGAGAGCATGTAGTAGAAAGGGGGACAAAAAAGTAGAGAAGAGTGAGAAGAAACAGTTGGGAATGAAGGAAAAATAGGGAGAGCAAAGATAGTAATTAAAAAGAAGAGGCCAAAGGTGTAAATAAGTACAGAAAAATAGTACAAAAAAAAGGAAAATCCAACTAGAAAAAACAAAAAAAGCTTGGAGAAATTGTCCTAGTAGTCGTAATGAAACCTCGCATACAATAATAAAGTTGTCGTCTCTCTAGCCTAAGTTAATATTCTCGTTCAGGGAAGATTAAAGTTGCAATATGATGATTGACATGCACCACATAGCTAGAGATTTTCTTGGGTCACGTTGGTCTACTTAACACGCTCGAGCCAGTGAAATAGTAATCTTCATATACTATAATGACTCCTAGGGCTCTCAAATAGCATTTTCAATTTGCAAGTTTTTATTCTAAAAAAATGGTTGCAAGTTGGCTCACTGTACAACGATTTCAAGGATATAATTTTGATGATGCATCGCAACTCTTATATTCATAGTTGCACTATATCATTCTCACTTAATTTCTTTTTAAAACTAGACATAAAAAACCAAATGTATCCTAGAGTTAGCTAGTAAGTCCAAATGATAAGCAACGAGACTAATACATCACAACAACTTATAAGGCCAAAAACAGCAATGAACCAAAAGATTCTTCAAATTAAGTAATTAATATTGATTGTTAAAAAATTAAGATTAAGGACTTTTCAGACAAATTAATAAAAAAAATTATTTTTGACAAGGAAAGTTATATAAAAACTATATGCTACTTATATGGATTATAAATTTATATGCATGTATTGTACAACTTATTTACTTGATAGAAAGAGAGGAATAGTTTCCATGAAATTGGTTGTTTCAATGTCATATAACAATATAAGATGTAATTATTAGAAATTCAAGATTGAAGTAATCATACATCGAAAAGAACTATGATAATGAAGTGAGTTATATGCAAAAATAAGACTAATGATCTATTGTTTTAAGACTTTTAAGTTATCTATAATTTCTTAAATGTATATAGATTCACATATATTTAGTTCAAATTTTCCTTAGACTCCTTCAAAAAATTTTATTAGTTTTAGAGTCAGATTAAAAGTTCAATTAATAGAGATTCACAAAGCGGAAACTCTCTCAAAAGCCTTAAGTCATTTTATACTGAATTATAAATTTGAATTTTGAAGTCTTTTTGTGGACATTAATTGTAATCTAACCGCTATGTTTGCATAAAATTTTCAAGTCACGGTTTCTTAAAATACTGAAACCATTTAGAAGGTATAGAAGAACTCTCCTATACTTTCTTCTTGTTTAGAAGATGGATGAATAAAAAAATTCTATGAAATTGGAGCTAACTATTCACCAAAACAACATGAATAGGGAGAAATTAAACTTATAAAAACAAGATAAATGTAAATCAATTCTCACAAAAATTAGTTGACAAATTAAAAATCGTTTGACTTCACAACTTTTTTTTTATTGTAATTTTAGTACTATATGAAATTATGCAATAGTTATGTCGAGGATGGTAACGTTTTAACTTGAATATGCAAATTCTCATCTAAACATTGACCATTTCCAACCATTATAAGAATCAACGCTTTTAATTAGTGCTTACGACAACGTGTGCTAACTAATAAGAAGCAATAGAACCCTTTTCTATATAAAATTAAAAAATAATGTGAACTATTTTACAATCAATGTCCAAGTTATATAGAAATCTTTTTAACTCTAGTTGTTATATAGAGTTAAATATTTAATATGTTAGTTCATCTGCCCACATTAAATTAGTAAGAAAAATATATAGAGTTAAATATTTAATATAGCTTTTGGTGCTTGGCCTAGGGATTACTGGTGGCACCTGTGATACATGCTATTTATATATCACTTCTGTTGAATGTTTCTGCATTTTGTGTAGCGGTAGATAAGAGCAAGTCTTTGAGGATTCTATTTAAAAGAATAATAAGTGGATGACGCAGGGACAACTAATACAAGCAACTTGACCAAGACCTGGTTCTAGTAAGGTAAGATTTGGTCCCGACTGTTTACTGGGTTCTAGTAATGTATGTATCTAATTATCGAGTGCTTAGGGCTTGTTCTCTTATTACGTAACTAATCTTCAACTTTCTTTTACTACTTTTTCGTTTATTACATTAAACTTATTAAAGAATCAAGCAACCCACCTAAAAACTAATTAATTAGAAAATTCCATGCCAGCTCCTCAACACTTAATTTTTAGAGAAATGGGTCAGGGTTTGTCACTCCATATACAAATGGAAATATATGTGTTTTCCTCTCTCAATTATGTTCTAATGTAGCCAAAGAGAACCATCTATTGTATGAGAATAGAAACTTTATTTCATACTTGAAATGGTAACTAACATACAATGTATATGATAGTTATAGTTATAGAACCAATCGTTTATGTTGGATTTTGGATTTATCGGAAATCACTGCATGCAATTAACTCCACTTTTATCGACACAGTTAAATGCATTTCGACAGAAACTCTTGACTTTGATTATTCTCAGGTCTTCAGTTAGAAACATTATCACAAAAGAAAAGTGGAGATCAAGAAATTTATGTCGGAGAAAAATAGATTTACGTTTAAATATGAAAATATAATATTATTTAGAGATATGCGTGGACATGAATTCGTTTACATAGAAACAGAAACAGAAACACATTCACATTACTCAGATATTAAAAATACTCATGTAATAATCTATTGAAAAGTCTCTTCTATTCAAAAGGTCATCCTCTATGTCTCTGCATGTTTCATTTTTTTAATGCATGTTTTTCTCGTGTAGGTATTTTCGTTGTCATTAACTTGTCTAATCATTATATTTTACCCTTGTAAGTGTTTACCTAGTTCTGAACAATTTTGCAATTTTGATGAGTTCAAATTAATATGATTTCAAGTTTATGTTTGAGAGTTTATGAATTTACTTAGGACTCAGAAAATAAGAAGGAAATTCAAATAATAGATCTTAAGGTTTTGAAATTGAAATGAAACACCTGTATGGATCTCAGAGGTTGAAATAAACATAAAATGCTTGGGGTTGGGTTTTAGGATTTAGAATTAAGATAAAAGGCATGGAGCTAGATCTTATGCCTTAAAATAAAGATAAAATGTCTAGAATGAGTCTTAGGGCTTAGAAAGTAAGATAAAATACCTAGACTTGAGTCTCTTCAGGCTTCGAAAATATGATAATTTCTTGGAACTAGGTCTTAGGGCTTGAAATTAAGATAAAAACTCTAAAATTGGAACTTAGAGCTTAAAATGAAGGTTAAATACTTAAAATGAGTCTTAGGGTTTGAAAAGTAAGATAAAATACCTAGAGTTTAAGATAAAATACCTAGAGTTGGGTATTATGACTTGGAAAGTAAACTAAAATTCCAAGAGCTAAGTCTTAGGACTTGAAAGGTAAGAAAAAAATGCTCAAACTGAATCTTAAGGCTTGAAATAGAAAATAAAAACATAGAATTTGATCGAAAGGTTTCAAAATTAAGATTGGAATACGTAGGGATGGGTATTAGGATCTTACATTAAGATTAAAAATACCTAGAATAAATCTTAAAGTTTAAAATAAAGATAAAATACCTAAAGTTGAGTTTAAATACCTAAACTTGAGTTTTAGTGGATTTAAGATAAAAAAGAGGGACTAAAAAGAAGCATCTAGATTTCATGTTTAATTTATACATTGGGAATACTAGAGATTTAGAGAATTGGCACCTAGATATTTGAGTGATTTTAGATTTATGTTTTAGTTAACATCTAACTTCGTTACTTTGAATCGGTATCTAGGCTAAACAGTTTCAAAAAATTCACTCTATTAAGAAATTAGGTTGGATTTTTAGTTTTTATTAAGATTGAACAAAATTTCTTTCACATTTTTAGCTAATCTTCTTGTTAGGAAACAACCATAAGGACTTCTTATTTAACATCAAATTTTCTTCAAGGAATTATTCCACTTACACTTTGGCATAATTGAGGCTTTTATGAAACAAATGTATTTATCTCCATATTGTCCTACTTAGATCAAGAAATGGTAGAAAACTCCCATTGAGCTATAACTACTATTGATCATAATCTAATTCTTCATCTCCTTGATCCTACTTAGATGTCTCTCATCCAATTGGTCTCATCTTATAGGGCCATCCTAATTTGGCATCTAATATAGAGATGAGTTTTTTCATATCTTTGTTTGCGTTGAAAGAGTATTCTATAAGAATATAACATCTTATGATTCATATTCAGTTACAATTTTATTGACTCATTCACATATGAATACATATCCCTTAGAGTGTTTCAAATATCTTTACGTAATACCTCTATTCTTTTTAGGACCCAATTTCCTATATTAATGTAAAGGATCACAAAAATAGGTAGAAACCCAAGTTTTCAACTATAAAAGTTAGGTTTCTTACCTATTCATAAGTCATGTAGTGTGTTAGTAATTAATTTGGTAGGAACTCGATTAAGTACAGATTTGGCTATCAATAAAACATCACCTAGTAGATGATACGAAAATTTGCAAATTTCATTATAGGCCTAAACATTTTGTTAAGAGTTATATCTCTTATCTCTACAACACCAATTAGACAGGGGTGGAATATTCGTCTATCTATTATTCCTTTTTCATCATATAGGTTTTGAATTGATTAGACACGTACTCTTTGCTTAAGTAGTTCTCAGAACCTTTATCATTTTGTCTAGTTGACTCTTGACTAATGTTATATAGATTATGAAATAGCATACTTATTTTAGAAAAATCAAATATGTAACAATATCAGGTATAATCGATGATAAAGTGATGAAATAAGTATCATTATGCCTTGAAAATATATTAATCAGGCCCCAAGTGTTTAAATGCATTAATTGTAATAGATTAATATCTCTTTGTCCTATGTTAAAAATGTTTTTTATTTTTTAGATAGACAATATTTATAACTAGACAAATCTACTCTATTAGGATTTATTAAAGACCTTCTTTAACTAATCAATATACTTAATCTGATCTAATATGACCAAGTCTAGTATCCTGAAAATTTGCATTAACATCATAAGTACAAGATGATAAAAACAAAAAAAATTAATTTTAGTTTTATGTTAAAGAATATCCAATTCCATAAAATCATTACCATAATAAGTTGTTCGGAGAAAAATATCTAATCTCACTGTTGTGAAAATTAACATTTAATCCAAAGCAAACAAGAACCATAATTACAAAAATATTTAAATCTTAGGGGTAAAAATTACATTAAATAGGATAATGGTACAACTTTTAGATGCTTATCCCATATACTTTAACTTTAAAGTTATCCCTTATTTATATCCACTATATGGAACTCGTCAAAATTATATGAGGCATGTTTTTACTTTACTAAATTTTTTGTGACTCTTAAGTCCACAATTGGAAAAGGATAAGGCTAAGTTAGAAAGACATAATTAGAGACAATTACATTATAATAATTTGTAGTATATAGTTGCACCTTAGTGTGTTGTCGTTTGTTATTAAAATAAAATCTCTTACTCCTAAAAAGGGTTAATCATATAGAGAGTATCTAGTTTAGTTTTGTCTTTGTAAAATTAAATTAAAGGGGTTTTGATTATAATGTAAACAAATGTAAATTTATAAATAAGAAACAACTTAAATTAAAATATAAAAAGGCAATGGAAAACATGCTCTGGTATAAGTCTACATCCACTATTTATATTTTATATTTATTATCAATATAATTATAAATTAAACTATACTTCAAATATTAGCCATTAAAACTATTTTACTATCTCTCCTTAGTATAGTTTGATAAAACAAAAACACGCAAGAGGGAGGCGTGAATTGTGTGTGACTTATAAAAATTTTATAAGTTCTTTCAATTAATTAATAAACAAATTCTAGTTAACGAATAAAAAGAGTAGGAGCTTGTCAGAAGATAAAGTCTTTTAAACAACAGTAGCCTGTTAGGTGATAAGATCCTTTTGTGGGATAGGAACCTGCTTAAACCAAAAGAGCCTACTAAATAATGAATCCCATTAAAATTGTTTAAAAACAGAAGGTGCCTATTAAAACTGAAAGGAACCGTCAATAGGTTAAAAACAGAAGGGACCTATTATAAAAGTGAAGGAGCCTCTAACTGAAATGAACACACACACAATATAATGCGAAAATATAAAAAATAATGTGAGAGAGAGAGAGAAGAAAGACGCAATCGATTTATACTAGTTTGACTTATAATCTAAGCCTACGTCTAGTCTCCAAGTATCCAACTTGAGTGTTTCACTACAAAAATCTGAGTATTAAATTTGACAAGCTTCTCTAAGCTTACGAGTACATATTTTTCAAGGTTCTCCAACTGTCTATACTCGTAGTATATGACAAGCTTCTAAAAGCTCACAGAAAAATAAAATAGCAATTTCTCTCTTGATAGAATGATTGCACTTTCTAAGGCACAATAAGAATGATATGACACTTAAGAATATAGATACTACTCATATGTTTCGAAAGCCTGAGTATGTTCATTGCTTCACAAGTGTTGTTGCTCTTCCTTAAATAGTCAATTTCTTCACCTAACGATCGCTTCACTTGTATTTTTAGTCAACTAGATGGATTTAAATCTGAATAACTTCGATGTCATTTTTGCCAAAAATCTTCTAGTAATCACGAGGCTAATATAAGACCTTTATAATTAGTAGGATCTTTTTGGATAAACAATTTCTAATAAGGTATGTTCATAACAAAGGTTCCTACAAGGAAGAAAGCGTATTTCTCATGATTTTATTTCCTTTTGAGAATAAGACCTTTAATTATACAAAGAAATAAATCCAATTTGAATTTTGAAATATTATATAATTATCATCAAAATTGTTAATCATAATCCTCGAGCTAACATAGTTAATTAGAAAATATGATCCAATTAATCTCAACTATTGAACAGTACCAGTCATAAGCCAAAGATTTAGCTTAGCAACAACTCTAAGTATTTGAAAGATCAATAAAACTAAATAACACACGAATAAAAGGTTGAATTTAATCTATTCGATTGTCTTTCCTAGTTTTTTAATACATATGACTTTTATATGTTTAGACATAATTAAAAGGAGTGTGTCTCTTAAGAAAGGAACCTATCGTTTATATATCACAGATTTTCATAAGTTTAACGTCATAATCAATCATATATAATCGAGCCAAAATTGAGAAATATGCATTAAGAAATATATCGTCATATATGCAAAAAAATATATCCACATAAACTGTCCCCTTTTGTTATTATAAAAAAAGTATGGAGAGGAAGTGAAAAAAAAACAAATGGAATATGATGAAAAAATTGCCACAATAACTGAGGAGTTTTCCTAAGGAGAATTTGTAAATCCAGGACTTGATTTTGGAGACTGTCAATTTATTTGTGTATTTGATCCTCATTAACACGAATGTCCCTCAACTATTGTAAAATATCCATACTGTTTGTTTCTAAGGGGGGACAGGAGCTTGTTGTTCTGGAGTAAGACCTACAATTTCTAATATCCTTTCAGACCTCTACTCTGCGGCAGGACCTGAAGTCTGCTACTCTTGTTGTTTTCTTCTCCATCCAAATATTTTCTTTCAGCTTCTACTCGAACTGGGAGGGTATAGAGGAATGAAACTTTCTAGGGTCATACCACATCAGATTGTCAAAGAGAACACCAAAATATGTGAAGATCTTAGTTAACAACATTCTGTAAGGCAAACCTCCAGTAATATTCTTGTGGCTTCCCTTTTCCACTACAAACTTCAGAATCATTACTGGGAGATTAATTTTATTGCCCTTCAGTAGATTGCGTACTGTATAGGTATTCCGGAGACTACATCTTTCTATTGAGCTACTTCTTGGAAAATTTGAAGTAGTCGTTATTGATGCAAGGCATCTAGGTAGTAGGTTTAGATTTCTACACATGGATCTCCCTTCATGGACATTCTCAATATGCAGACATATGAAGTCAACATCCTTTTCCAAATCAAGATCAATAATGTCCCAATTATGGCAAGGAAGGTTAGTCCTAGTTATGGGAGCTATGTTCAAAATATCCCCCAATATATCCCCTTTTATCAAGATCTCACATTCCTACACCTAAGATATGATGGCTAGCTTTCCATCAATTTCTTCTTTTCACATGTGTGTGTAAAAGTATTTGACTAATTGATCACATACTGTATAATCCAAATTTAAAAAATTCTCTCACCTAATAGCAAGAAAGAAAGTAGAAAGAGGAATACTAATATCATCGAATATGTCAGGAGGCATAATGGGTGGTCCAGCAACCACTTTTCTCTTCTTGTATCACATTTCATAATGGGCTAAAACTTTCATTGATTGAAATGAGTTTATTTGTGGTGGCAATTTTCTAGGACCTTTTTGCTTTAGGGATTTCTTCGATCAAGTCTAAATAGATCATCCTTAATGATGGCTTCCTCAATGTTTTCTTTAACCATAGGCTCTTTGCTGTTTCTTTTCTCTTCCCTTTTGCTTTTTCTCAACTCATCTTTTTCTCTTTCTTTTACCTTAACAATTTCTTTTTGTAGAGCTTATTGTGTAACAATTCCTCTAGTCTGTGGTCTTTTTTCCGACTGAGAAGGTCCTTCATCTTAACCATCACCATTTATTTCCCAATGCACTTCAGGCACTTTCTTCTCTTTTGGATCAGGTTTAGGAATTATGGAAGTTTTTGGAGAAGGAATAGGTAGAGAGAGAATAGCTAAATGAAATCTCAAATTTTTTAGTAACTCCCCCTTATTGAAATTCTCTTCTTCATCATCACTTTCTTCTTTCTTTTCTTTTCCCTTTTCTTTTCCTTTTTCTTCTTCTTCTTTTAAGTTAGAAGCACATTATTTTTCGATTATTTCTTCTTCATCTGAAGAGTAATCAGAGTTATATAGAGACAACACAGCAATAATCTTCCTTTTCCTATCTTTTGGGATCTCTTGACTGAGTATTTATGAGGTTTGGAGTTTTGAGGAGACAAAGATAGGTTCGGTAGTAGTGTCCAGAAGACCTACTATAGGAGATAAAGATAAGGAATTAGAAGAAAAAGGTTTTTTTAAGACAAGGTGTTTCGTCATTGCTAGAAGTTAAGGCCAAAAATTTCTTCTGTCCTTTTGACTTTTTTCTTGTCATTATAGGTGAGCTTGGTGAATTTTGAGAGATAAATCAAGAGACAATACAGAAAAGTTAGGTTGTAGAGAGAATAATTAAGAAGACAGAAGAAGTTTGCTTAGGGTATACTAAGTGATTCTTAAAGGTTGATCTCGTGAGAGGATGAGTAGATTGATAGACCAGAATAGGAAGTGTAATTGGTTATGTATCTTCTGATAGACACATACTTAAATTTCTCGGACTACGCGTGTGTTTTTGAAAAGACTAAAATGGCGCCATTAATGACTCCCTATTTATGTGTCACTTAGAATGTTAAACGAAATGAAAAGACAAGTAGTAGAGAATATTCACGCAGAAATAATATCAGAGAATTTACACATACCAAGCTATTTTCTTAACATGTAAAAATCTATCTTTAGAGAGTGGCTTGGTGAAAATGTCAGCTACATGATTCTCAGTATTAACATGCAAAAGATTATTGGTTCCTTCTAAAATATGATCTCTATGAAAATGATGTTTGATTTCTATATGCTTAGCCCGAAAGTGATGCACAGGAGTTTTAGAAATATTTATAGCACTCGTATTATCGCAGAATATAGGAATATGAGAAAAGTTTAGAGAAAAATCTTATAGTTGATGCTTCATCCATAAGATTTGAGCATAACAACTAGCAACTGTAATGTATTCCACTTCAGTCATCGAAAGAGTTGTGCAATTTTGCTTCTTACAGGATCAATATACTAGACATCCTCCAAGAAATTGACAGTGATCACTTATGTTTTTCCGATCAACTTTATCACCTACATAATCTGTATCACAATAGCCCACTATGTCAAATGAATTAGTTTTTGGATACCGTGGTTCAAAATCCATAGTTACGTGGAGATATCGAAAGATTCTTTTGACTGCTTAAAAATGGATTTCTTTTAGATTTGATTGAAAACATGTGCAAAGACACACGCTAAGCATAATATCTGGTCTTAAGCTTGTAAGATATAGCAGTGATCTAATCATTACTCTATATTTTATGTCATCCATAGCTTTACATTCTTCGTCTTTATCAAGTTTAGTTCCAATGTACACGGGAGTTGTAACACCCCACTCCCGCCGAACCCGAACCCGATATCGACAGTGATATCCGAATCCGTGCCCCGCGAGGGTGATGTGTCACATCACTTAACAAAAGTCGGTATAAATTTTTTTTTTGTAAACTCTTTTAAACTTATCACTTATGAGTGATCACTTTTTCTTTTCAAAAACACTTTGTCTATTTAAACAGAGAACGGAACACATTACAACACAATGCAAAATCACAAAACCTTTATTAGCCACTTGGGCCCATTTCCAATTATACAATACAATTGTTTCAATACAAACTTACAACTGAATTAACTGAGTATAAAATAGTACAACAAATTGCGGAAAAATACAATTAGATTACTAGACATAATGCAGACGCGAACTGATCCCGACCTCTTCTTTTCTCTCTCCTATGCAACAGATATACTCCCGTCGC
>JANZXP010000195.1:33931731-33942205 GCA_027576715.1 Erythroxylum flavicans | reverse complement strand
ATTTTATTATTTATAATTTTAAATTTATATGACTAATAATATATTTTTATGAAATATTTTATTTACTAAATTTATTTAATTTATATATTTTAATTTTAATTTAATATTTTATTATTTATAATTTTAAATTTATATGGCTAATAATATATTTTTATGAAATATTTAATTTACTAAATTTATTTCATTTATATTTTCTTATTTTAATTTAATTTTTATAATTTGAAATTTATATGCCTAATAATATATTTTTATGAAATATTTTATTTACTAAATTTATTTTATTTATATATTTTATTTTATTTTAATATTTTATTATTTATAATTTTAAATTGATATGACTGATAATATATTTTAATTATTTATACAACAATTAATAGTTTATTAAATCAATGAATTTTTTAGTCATTTTATCTCTTTTCAGCAGCCGCAGTTGCTTTTTTAGCTCATTTCGTTAAATTTTTGGGTTCCTCATTTTTTAATTCCTCATTTATAGATATAATCAAAAAAATACTAACACAAATCATTCGTTTTAAAATAATCAATGAATTACATATTTTCAATCATATTATAATGCAGGGGTACTTTGATCATTGACACTGCTTTCTATATTCTGTCAACTGCAACTAAACACATTTATGTCCTCGAGGCGCACACAGTTTTCTCTGTTTTGTTCATTACAACTAAACACCTCACTGTCTCCAATTTTTGTTCTGTTTTGTCTCTAAATTTTTGTTTCGTTCTGTTTCAGCATATGGATCACAGTAACCATACGCAGCGTAAGCCTCCCGCGTGATTGTTTTGTTAAGCCTTCCATGTCGTCGGTTTACTACTAAGATAGTACGATGTCGTTTGCTTTTATGCTATAGAAGCTTGTCTCTGTAGCTTGTATTGGACAAAACAAATCTGTATTTCATTTATTATTTCAATACCATTTAAACTTTTCAAAAAAAATGTATTTTAACTTTTATGCAATCATGAACAGGAGACCTTGATCCATTTATTCTTTGCATGTTAATACTCTTTATATATCTGGATAAATATACTTCAGCTCTGCAACTTAAATTTCTCCTTGGTGACCGGAGAAACATCATTGATTTTAGCTGTCAAACGTTCTTCAAGAATGAAGTTGACTTTTGCATATAAGATCTCTCCGGACAACATGTTGTATGGTCTATGTACGGAGAGGAACCTCAGATTGTTCCAAAACAAAACAGTTCACGGGAATGCTCTTTTCTATGAAATAATTGGCAAAACAAGGATGCAAATTATACTTCATCGACTTCATCTTAATTGCAGTTGGGTGATTCCAAACAATTAGAGATTGCCTCGTGACTAAGTGCTTTATATGTACATGTTGATCCTCTATTTTCGGGAAACCTTTGTGCTGGTCATTGTTCAATTTATATGGCTACTTAGGCCAAATTTAGGCTCATTGTTTGGCTCGTGTCTCACTTGTTTGCTTGCATGGCTTCATTGGCCTAAGTACGTTTTATGCTTTTTTTAAGGTATTGTAAAACACATTTATGTTTTCTCTTTTTAAGCTTAATACATTCTTTTATTTTTTCAAAAGAAAAGTAGTAAATAAGTATTAATAGTATTATTGCTTATTTTATGTATTACTACTATTGTATAATAAATAGAAGTTTTAATTTATCATCACATTAAACTAATAAATATGTTATTAATAATTAATACATTTATCATATTTTAATATAAATATAGTAATTTAATATAATAAATAAATCAATTTATTTGAGGTACACCTTCTTGTGATTTGGATTAATTATGGTTTGTATTCTAATTCTAATCATCTTGTGACGTGACTAATTCCACACCTTTTATAAAATGTAAGACTTCCTACAAATATTTTCAAAGCAAAGGTTAATGTCCGTTTACCTTGACTTATTGTACTATTTCCATTAATGAAAACATGGAATATATTAAATATGCTAGGAATGATACTTCCCTGTTCGGCCAGCAAGCCTGCTAAGGAAGCATCATCTTTTGCGCATGACACGAGCAATCTTTAGTCATTGATATAAACTTAAACATGTAACCGTGAAAATTATTCACTCAAGACTTAGACAAGCCGTAATTTTGGTGTGTATGTATCTTTATATATTTTTTCATCCCCACCATTGATGCACAGCAACTCCCTCATCTCTCAACCTTCCATAGAGAGACAAACACTCCCAATAAGCCCTCTTACTCTTTTTCCTCTCCTCTTTTAGCCATTGGTTCTTGCACTCCAAAAACAACTCATCAACCAAACCGATTGTCCGTCTCTCGATTAGCTCCTCCACCACATCTGCTTCCGCCTTCATCACAATAAATTCCTCATCTCCCACATTTTTCAATAACCAATTTGAAACATTAGCTGATGATGCTCGCTTCCTGGAAACTTCTTCAGATGCCCATTCTACATTATAAAGCTGAAAATCTTGATTCCTAGTTGGATAGTTCTCGGCGAACCATGCCATAACACCGTTCTTTTCCTCCTGAACGCCCACATTAATGAAGACACGGCGTGGATAAGCTTCTAAAGTATCTCCCATCAAATCAGGAAGATAGTTGAATCTTTTTAAATACTTTATTGAATGTGCCAAATCCTTTCTCGGTGGCTCAAGAAGAACATCTTCCAGGCCCTTCAATGCCATTTTCCTGCCCTCTAAAGCCAACTGACAAAGCCGTCTCCTGGCTGATGAATCTGTCAACTCATTAACCAGGCTTGTTTTCCTCATTGCCACGATTGTTGAATCATAACGCCGAAGATACACAACTCCATAATTTGATTGCTTCTGCAAAGCATTTGAAAGGTCGTTACTCTTTTTGGTAACCACAATTCCCCCAACTTTGACTACACGATCCAGAGATTTTGCATCTTCAAAACTGAAAGCAAATGACAAATCAAATGTTGCATCAGGAAAATTCTCTTGCTCTAAATCAGATTCCAATACGAAATCAATGTCCTTGGCATTTAAGAATCTAGAACCATCGATTACAACCCCAATGCCCGAGCTGACAATTAGTGCTTTATCCCCCTTCTCGATAAGGCCCTCATTGGCCAGATCTTGCAGCAACAAATCCAGATAATCAGAACCATAATCATATGCGGATCCATCATAATTCAAACATGAAGAAAGGTAGCTTAAGATGGAGCCTACGCAAGGCAACGTAAGAATAACCAGAACCAAAAACAACGAGCGAGACAGAACTCGAATAACTCGTGAATCAGGAAGCTTAATTTCCAGAAGGGTATCAGAATTCGATGGAATTCCAGCATTCTGAGAGCTTTTCACATTGATCTGATCCTTGGCTCGACACCCACGAGCCAATTCCATGACTTTTTTGTTACAAGTCCACTTCTGAACACAAAACAAAACCACCTAAAGCTACGAATCACAATCAAGCGAAAATGAGCTTGCTCGCCGATTTGGAAAACACCAAAATGGCAATAGTTGATGAAACTTGTACAATTTCAGAGAAAAAAATGCCAACAACACGATAAAGAAACGATCTTTAGCGAGTGCAAAACCTGGAAGCGGTGTGGTTACCACCCACGAGTGCCTCACGAATGCTTTTGATTCTACACCAAAGCAAGAACAACTCTTTAGTCCGCTCAAATTCCATGTTGCCTCTCTCTCCTAGATATTTCTACCAACCCCTATAACTATATATCACCGAAACCACGTTTTAATTACTATTTCGAACCTACCCAGATGAAATCAACCACCGCCACCAAGAGGCAGGAGCTTGGAGGAGAGGAAGGGAAAGAAGTCAATAACACAAAACGGAAGGGCAAAGACAATGAGATAGAGAGATACTGGTGGGGTAGAAGGACTCGGAATGATTTGAGAAGTGTGTTTCTTATTCGTTGCAGTTTGTGTTAATCTGAGTGGTGTGGGGGCAGAGCTAGGTAGGAGATGGTTGGCATTATATGCAAGTTGATGGGGCGTTTGTTGATGAGTTGTGTGAAGGTGTGGTTTGTGCCATATTTGCTTTAATTAGCCTCTCCAACTTCGTACAAGCCGTGTGAAGTCGGTGTCTTAATTCTGGAAGATCATCATGCAAATCAGAGGATACATGAGTTTGCACAACACCAGCCTCCTTAATGGAGTTTACTGCACTTTAATATGGAATGTATAAACGTGTTAACTTCTGTAATAGTTTGTCATTAAGCTTACAGGTTTTCTAAAGCTTGGTTCTACCTGGTTCTCCTTATGTGTAGTTCTCGGTAACTACTTGGTTCTCAAATATGTGTAGTTCATTGGAGCTACTTCGTAACTTTTGCTTGTCATTTATAGACTAATTTATTATTTTTTCCTAAAAAAAATGTTCTCACATCTCATAGTTTTTGTGAACTTTGTGGTTTGATTGCATGATCCTCCTTCTAACTAGATACTAACTTTATTTCTCCATATACTATGCAGTTGTTCTCTGATACATTACTTAATTTCTCGTAGAAGAGTTTGGATAAGATTCACATAATCTTTGAAAATTCTCCTATCCCTCTTCTTCCACACATTAAACACACAAGAGCTAAAAGTTATATCCATTCTTGCTCTTTCAATTCTAGAAACAATGTGATTATTCTGTAGCTAGGACAACATCTCGTTAAAGTTTAGATTTGACTTAGCAATGCTCCAGAAATTCCGAACCCCTCTCTATATGATCAAACCGTCTTTGCATTTAAATAATAAATGCCTAATTTACTCAGGCTCCTCCTTAGAAAATTTTCATCTATTATTATTATGAAATTAGGGTAATCTATATAAAGAATGAGGCTTGTTCTTAGTAACTATAAACAGAAAGACATTTTAGGTTGAATGTTCTTGCTGCAGATCACTCTTACCAATGTCTACTTTTGTAATTAATCTTTGTATACAAGATTGTTTAGTGAACACTTCCCTTTGAACCACTACCGGATAGTTACTTTATTCATTGGACTTTATTTATGCTTTAACTTTCTCATTTAGGGGACTCTCTCTCAGGATTCGAGCATGAGCGTTGTATCAATGATCCCTCCTTTCTCCAGTTGTCAAACAAGAGTGAAGCATTCTCACCGTTGCCTATCTTATATTTTATGCAATTAGCTAATTAACTCCTCAATCTCAGCATTTGTTTTTAGTAGATATTTTAAATTTCTCTTTTAACTCCCATAAAATTCTGCCTTTCAACAAATAAACCTACAACCATATATTCTATAGAGAAATTGTGTTATCCAAAATCCTTCATAGTATAGTATATTTCCCAGTAGCACTTTATTGCTTAATTAGATGGAAGTGATTCTCAATACCCTCTCATCCAATAGTTTACACGCTTCACTCTAACTAACTATTTCCATGCATGACTCTCCCTTCCTTGTTCCCAGCCCTTAGGAAATGCCTTAAACAAATTTCTATGATCTTAGTTAGCATTTTGGATATAACAAATGGGAAGCCCAGTAAATGTGTAGTGAACTCAGTACTGACTTGATGAGTTGTAATTTGCTAGCTGGTGATAATTTCATATTACACTAGCCTCCTAATCTATTTTGTACTTTTTCCACTGAAGGGATGTGCTCCATAAATATAGTCTCTTGGCTGTAATAAGCAAGCCTAAGTGGGTAAATAGAGGTTACTTTTCTTGAATACATATTATATTAGTTAAACATGAAGTAAGGTGTTAAGCACTCAATGATAGGATTAGATAGCTTTTGCTCTTATTAAACTTCAACCCTGAAAGCTCTTTGAACAATCTGAGAACGTAACCCCTTCAATTCTTCCTTTATTGACCTGGAGTTTCCTTACACACAAATACATCTTATGACCCTAATATAGCTTAGCCATCCCCCTCATAATCACTTCATTGAATACTTGCTTATCTTCTAGATAATTATTAAACCTAAAAGGAAACCTTTTATTTCTATTCTCAAACATATTCTGCACCAACAATAGAGTGTGATTCGAAATTAAAGGGTTCATAAATAGTGATTTAATTTTAGGAAATTAAATAATCTATTCCCTATTTATTAGTGCCGTGTCCGACTTTTTCCTAATCTGCCATATTGAGCTTTGTTTGTTGCTTCATGTTAAAAAATTCCTTTCATACATTAAGTCTGTTACTGCC
Source organism: Erythroxylum flavicans (assembly GCA_027576715.1). Lineage (NCBI taxonomy): Eukaryota > Viridiplantae > Streptophyta > Magnoliopsida > Malpighiales > Erythroxylaceae > Erythroxylum > Erythroxylum flavicans. The sequence continues at coordinate 33,936,097 of JANZXP010000195.1, read as the reverse complement.
ATCTTATCCACACATTCCTTAAAGTTATGATATGGTAATTCCTCGAGCACATATGTTCGTTAGCTTTAGATTTAAATAATGTACTAATTAAATCCCTTAAAATAATAGAAGGATCGTTGATTGATTGATTGAACTCCTAGAGCTTATCCGCCAACAACTTCCTTTGCAAAATATGGTTGGATCCATAAACATAAGAAACAACTACCTCAATATTTTCTTACATAAAATAAACCTTTAAATGTATTACCTAGTCATTAGAATGTAATACTTGCACTTTAACCATTTTTCGATCAAAAGCTATCACAATACGTCCATAGTGATGATTATGATGATTAAGAAAGACCATTACTTCCTCAATATCTCTAAGTTTGATAGTCTCTCCTTACTTTAGTCTCTAAAATGCCAAATCAAACAGGCTTATTATCCGACATGAAATTCTTTAATGCTAATTGTTCTAAGGGTTATTGATTCTCCCCATATTTCATGACATCATTGACATACTAATGTCACTTTATCTTTAGGACCTCTAGCCATATTCCTTATACATATCCTTTTATCCACTTTAAATTCCTCATTATCCATTAACTTATTTATAGCACCCCACTTCTACCGAGCACATATACGTACATCCCTAGGATATTTGGACACATCCTGTGACAGCAGCGCACTAGAGCAGCCAAACAGAACTCATTGCAAAAAATTTTCCTCAAACATCACATGTATTTTTCGAAAAACCAAAAATCATTAATGGCCCATTTTATTTATAACAATTTAAATCACAATTGTCACAAACAATATGCACATTTCAGAATTCTAGTAATCATTTGGGCCCTTTACAAATTCAAAACATTTTCGATCATAAGGTTATTACAAATCAGAATTATTCACATATACATGGTACATTATTTGCGAAATATACACTTTAATACAAAAATTAACAGAAAATGTCAACTGGTCGCGACCTCTTTCTCTTACTTGAATGCAGTGGATATACTCTCATTTGCCTAACGGGGTAACTCTTCTGAGCCTGAAAAATATTACAAATTTTGGGTTAGTTTTGTAAACTCAATAAATGACCATCCTCGATGGCTCACTCAATCACATAACACATAATTCATATAATCACATAATTCACATCATCTCGTTAAAAATCATTTATCACTGCATATCACTTGGTCATTCATTTCACATTTCACACATATCACATTCAGAAATCAGTTAACCATTTAAACTATACCTATCATATGCATATGCAGTGCTCATGAGACTCACTTTCTTTTATTATTATTATGACCGAGTGCCTGTAACTGTCCCATATCTATTATGGATACTGGGCTCATTAATAACTGTCCCTTATCAGTTGGGGATATAGGGCTCATTTTACATAGTGAGCCTTTGGTTCTTAATCACTTTCTAAGCTCTAAGCTCTTTTTCACTTTCTAAGCTTTAAGCTCTTTTTCGGTAGCTACTCCGATCATAACAGCCTTTATCTATTCATGCATTCATGTAATGAAATGCATCACATTCACATATATTCAATCAGTCACTTGATTTCAGTTTCACATTCACATTCACATTTATGATCAAACCTTGGTCCGACATTTGACAATAATGTTGAGTATAACTTATTCATTCAAATTCACATTCAAGGAACACTTCAAATGATTTTCACATGTATCAAACTCCTCGGACTCTTTATGTCCAGTATTGTCTCGATCACATTCACATTCAGTAGTAATTTCATACAGAAATTTAAAACAAAACAAACAATAAAAGTGAGACTATCTAGGTCGACTCACAGTACGCTCCAGATTAGCATTAGCTTCCATGTTCTGGAAATGTCTGGGCGCCGACATTCAAGCCTGTGTATTAACTTCATGCAATACACATTGTACACACATTACTAATTGCATAATCACATAAACATTCAGTTATAGACATATGTATATGTGTAATGTATAATGCATAATGCATGCTCATGTTGACTATTCCGGTTATTTATCCTTAATGACATCACTTCATTTTTAACAACATCATTTATGTGTGTCAAGCTTACTATTAGGTTTATACCTCAAGAACTTAGTCATTCAATTAGCATAATTCAATCATTCATCATTTCTTTTCTAGCATCATAAGTTCATAAAATATCCCATTTATCATTCATCTATACTTAATACTCATCATTCATCTTAATGGGATCTCATTAGCCATCATAGGTTCTCCTTCATTCTCATAACATTCCAAAATTTCGTATTTGGACACTTGATATACAACGATCCATTCTTATGTTTATATCATTAATCGTCACCTAAAACATGTACATATATAAATTTTGGACTTATCAATGATTTCCTATAATACATTTAAGCTTGTGCGGGAAATCAATAATGAAACTTTGGCCCATTTCAAATACAAAATACTTAAATTCATAATTGTTATTACTTCACAAAATCATTTACACACATTTCCCATTTGGAAAATTTTTGTAATGAGTTTGATTGATTGATTGTCCTAGCATGCAACCCTCACGGGGTACGTACTCTGATATCACTTAGCTAGGACGTCGGGTACGTGTCTTGCGAGAGTGGGGTGCTATATTATCCCCTCCCCCTCTCTCCCTCTAGCCTCTTCAATGGATTCTTTCTCCATTATTATTAGGCTATTGAGATTATTCACTACCTCCTTGTGAATCTATTGCTCTTCTCTCTAATCTAAACCTTCTATAACCCCTTATATAGTTTCCTTGCTTACATTACCTTGTATATATAAGGTTTCATGAACAAATACACTCCCTTCTTGATCTACTAAGGATCTAGTTAACTTCATAATCTCATTCTTCTCATTGCTAAGGACACTCAAGTTTATCCCATTCTCATTTGCACTAGATCCTTTTTGGACTTCCTTACCCTTAGGACTTACTTCTGTGTCCACCTCTAAATTAGGCTCTAATCTCATTAATTCATTATAATCACCTCTTATAAACTTTCTACCAATCTCTTTCGACTGTTTACCATACATCTTCAATATAAGTTTCCATTGGTATGTTAGTCGAATGGAGTCATCCACTAATGTTTCACCCTCCCTTAACCTCATCAGGGGAATTTGCTTTAGAAGTTCCTTCTCCAGTCCCACACTTAAGCAGATTCTTGTATTTCCTACCCTTCTTCTTAAGGATATGTTTCATGTATACATACTAGTTTTTCCATATAGTTTTCCAATATACTTAGTGTTACAAATAGACACTAAAATCATATCGAAGTTATGCCTGCACCTTTGTACGGTAATCTCATTTAGGTCTTTTTAAGCAAGACTTAACCTTTCATACATGATCGTCAACCAATTAAACACATTCTCAATATATTGAGGAGTAAGGCTCAAATAAGCTATATATAGGCACTCGTGGCTTGATGGACAAATTACAAATCAGAATCTTAACTAAACTAAAATGCCTAGGTCACATATATCCTTATCAGATTACATCACACCATCACTACTAATAAGATACTAAATTGAATTAGGAAAGATACATCCATATCTACAAAGATCTCCATTATCTTTAAATGATCCTCTTATATGCTCTTTAATTTTTGGAGTTGAAGTTTCCATGTGATTTTGAAGTTTCCATGTGATCTTGTCCATCACATCATCCAAGATCTCCTCACAATCTATATCCAATGATGATGAGTTATCTAATCCCAAGTTTTTCTTAGTATGCTAGTTTGATCCAATACTTATGTCGGACCCCGTTTCCGGAGCTCAACTATCCAAAATATCAAAGACGTAAACTTATCATCCTATAAGGCTGTTTCCATAGGATCTCTCTAGCCCAAAACCAATTCCGGCAGTGGAATCACAAAATTGACTTCTTCGGAACAATTGTAGTTCTTTGTCGCTAGTTCATTATGAAACCATTCGCATAACTTTTGATAGAGATGTCGGATTTAGACCATTCAAGTACAGTTTCGAAGAACACTTCGATTTCTACAACTTTCGTGCAGACCTCGAAGAGAGATTTTTCCATTTAGAGGGTAAAAATTTTTACATTTTTAAAACTGTCCCGAGAAAGTCCGTCTAACGGACATAATGTCCCTCCAAAGGGACATAAACTAAAACAAACCCAAGAACATCCGCTTAACGGACATAATGTCCCTCCAAAGGGACATGAACTGGGCAGAAACACTGGAACACGAGAAGGTCTGCCCAACGGACATCAAGTCCATCTAACATACAGTTACGGGTCAAATTCTAGATTTCTAATCCTTTAACCATATCTAACACCTCTCAAACACATCCTATCATTCCTACTTCAATTTCCTCATCATTTTCACCTCCATTTCATCTCTAACTTACCACACTCATTCTTCAT
>JANZXP010000195.1:33889249-33914916 GCA_027576715.1 Erythroxylum flavicans | reverse complement strand
AGGCGACAGCACTAAGTCCCGTATGAGCCGAGGGAAAGGCGTTGAAGGGCAATAAGACTGCGATAACTGGAACACCTTTGTAGTGAACACACTTCCAATCCGACTTTGGTTAGTCGATGAAACCAACCAGTGGGTGGGTTAGAACAAAAGTTAGCCAGTGTGGTTAACAGAAAAGGTCATAGTTTCCCTGTGTCACCGCCTACGACAGACCGTGGGTGAGTAGAGTAAAAAGTTTAATGAAAATATAAAGAGATAAATAAAAATAAAAATTTTTAAAAATATAATTTAATAGTCAGATTGTGTTGGTGAAAGAATTGAAAAGAAAAAATTAATTCAAAAATCAAAAGATTTATAAAATATCAACTTTTTGTACAATTTGCGTTAATGATTTAACTGATGTTAAAACTAGAGTGACAAGGAGGGGAATAGATCCTCTGTTCCCTTTTACCCTATTCCCTTTGTTGCTAAGATTTCTCAGCTGTCCAGTCTTTTCATTTGTTACCATCATCGGATGAAAACAAGTTGGGAACAGGGGGAATAAAGAATATGGAACAAAAAATCTGGAGTGGACAAGAAGGATGTGCAAAGCGAGTGAAGATCATCTGTTCTTTATATCCAAGACCAAACCAAGTAGTTGACGACCGGATCTAATTTTTTCCAATATTTTTATATCCGTAATAATGCAAAAAGAAGACCCCCAGGCCTACATGCCCGAGATGACTGACAAGGATTGGTGTGCAGTGAAAGTAGGCCCACGTGTCCAAGATGACCGACGGAATAGACTGCCAAAATCTCATTTTATTAGTTAGTCGCCGACTTTGTAAGAAAATCAGGCGATTTTTTCATTAAAAACTAGTCGTTTATCACTTAATAAGTCCGTTTTTCTCATATACATTATCAATGTAAATCAGACTAGAAATCAAGTTGATTCATATTTATTCTGATCTAGCCAGTAAGTTTAGTCCGATTTTAAAATCATTGAAAATTAACTCTATTTTTCTAATAAGCAATTAATAAAAAAATAGTAAAACAATTCAAATTTTAGTATAATTTTAAGAAGTGAATTTGACTTTAAACATATTTTAGATATTATTTAATATTTATTTTATAGTTATTAAATATCTTCACAATTTTCAAGTCTCAATTATAATATTCATATATACAATATTCAAACAAATAACTTGTTTCTATCCATGATTCCAAATATAATTTTGTTAGTATATGTTAATTTATAATGAAATGATGATTGACTTTATCATAATGTACTATACATGCTTCTATAATAAGAACTACTTTTATACTTTTGAACATTGATATATTCTTTTATATCAAATAAACATATGTATATTAGATATAAAAGAATATATCAAAGTTCAAAAGTATAAAAGTAGTTCTTATTGTAGAAGCATGTATAGTACATTAGGATAAAGTCAATCATCATTTCATTATAAATTAACATATACTAACAAAATTAAGTATGATATACAAAATATTATTAATATGTGTTCACAAAAAATTATTATATTTATTTCAAGATACTTGTAGTTATTCTTCAAATTTTATAAGAATCATTTAAGAACTAGAAAAATATTAAGATTTTATTATAACAAGTAAAAAATCACAAAAAAATTTTAAAAATTAATATTCGTTTTTAAAAAATGGATTGACTTTAAATACTACATTCCCATATTTTAAAGATTATTATAGTTATTATACATTTTTATACACCATGAAAAGTGTATTAAACATTTTTCAAAATAATGCTTTAAAACTTACGTAGTTCTCAAAATTATACATTATAATTAGAGATGGCAACTGGATTCTTGCCTCAAATCTGGCTCTGGCTTAGGCTACTCAGGTTAGCCCAGCTCGAGGCCTGACTCTTATAAGTAAAATAATATCATTTTATTAAAAACGACGTCATTTTTATTGTTTTATTTTAAAAATATTTTGGGTCTGACCCAATCGTGCTCGAGCTCAAGCTAGCTACTTTTGACCCGATCGGGCCTGGAGCAGGGCTTGGGCCCTAGTAGCCCATGCCTGAGCTATTGCCATCCCTAATTGTAATAAGTAAGTATAGATATAATTTTTTGTCATTTTTGAATTTTCTTATACTTATAAATACCACTTGTATTTCTATTATATATAACAAATTCTTTATATTATTTTATAATATTTTGTGTCTAATCTATTATTGAATAATTGTTGATTTTTTATATTTTATTAATAGTATAATATGAAAAGATAATTGGTATTGATTTAATTTCTTATAATTTTATTGGAGTGCTAAAAGAGAAATTAATAAGAAAATTGAAATAAATTAGTTAAAACTCACAACTTATCAAGCATTTTAAAAAAGAAAAAATTATGAGAAGAGAAAGGGTCTAACCTCTCTCTAGAAAATTTATTATCTGATTTCTTCTCTCCTTTAGAAATAAGATTTCCCTCCCAGTCCACTAGGAACATCCCTTAACGTTTCAATTAAGGGATTTGTACTCTGTCCAGTGGTCCTTAACTCATCCTTCCCCACCCTTAACCTCCTTAGTCTATAAACTAAGGACACTAAATCTCCTTCCCCTACTCTTACCTCATTCCTTTACCTTCCTACGTCCCCATGCATACACCAATTTTTGCACATACCCTCCCGACAATTAGCTGCTTATAATATTTAAATCACGTCTCTAACTTCAGTTATTCGTCATCCCCAGATCTTTGATGACCAAGCTCCTCCTGCTTTCTACTCAGTAGCTTTCTTTCCACCTTTTCCCCCAAACCTACCCTCTCAGACAATGTTGTCCCCTATTATAACCAAACCTACTCATTCACTACTCACTAGGTTATCGCTAACCTACCTTCTTTATCCCCTAATCAAACTATCTCTCCTTCTATTAATATTTTAGTACCAATACTTGTAAGACCATATTGTAGAAGGACCAAAGTTCAAGAGTAGACTGGGCAAAGCTGGTCTAGGATTAAGACATCAGACCAACTCATGCATTTATTTGTTGGTTGGCCATGAATCGGGGGTTGCTCACAGAAGATAAACTGAAGTTCCTAAATGAGTTGTGAACTTTGCATAGCAGATTTGGAAAGTTAGGAGTATCTTCTATTCAAATGCAACTTCACTAAGGAGATCTAGGCACAACTGCAAGCCTTACTAAGCATCACCAATTCTACCTCTTCATGGAAGGAAACTATTAGCTGGTTAGGGAGTTTGAAACTGTTGAATTAAGTAGATTACAAGGCAATCAAGATCAAATGGAGCACTTTGATTTACAACATCTGGAAAGAAAGGAACTATAGGACATTTAGATAACAAAATTGTAGCTCAGCAGAGGTTTTCCAGGAAATTATTCTACATAGTAGACTGACCTTCTTAAGGAGAGGGATAGCAAGTAATTTATCTGCTAACATGAAACGGAGATGGTCTATGGTATGATATATCTTGTATACTCAGTACTAGGAAATGTTGATGTCTTTTTACATGTCCTTTGACTTTGTAAACCCAACCAATCTAGTCCTTTTGTATTAACTAGATATGGTGCATCCTTGTATTGAAAGATAAATGAAATACCCAACTTACTTTTGAAAAAAATATCACGCTCAACGACAATTGGGAAGGATTATCTTGACATTCAACCTTAAGGTGATTGATGTCCTCTCATTAAAATAGTCAACGTTCTTTCATGTAGAAGTCAACTTACAACTGATTCCTAAAACTATCCAAATTGCTTTTACGTATGCCTTAAATCTTGCCTTTTAAAGAAGGTATTTATGGAATGACATTCAAGAGCTAACTAGGAGCATTAGAGGTCCCTGGATAGTGTTAGGTAATTTTAACTGCATCCTATACTCACCTGAATTTGAGTAATAAAGATGGAAGAACATATGAGGAATTCAGGGAATGTCTAGCTAAATTTGGCTTGGTAGAGCTCATTTATAGATGTAATTTGGTATAACAAACATGAGAGACAACATCATATAGTGAAGAAACTTGACAGATGATTCATGAACATATAATGGATGGCAAATCCTCTAATAGCTTAAGAATCTTTAACCCACCAAGCTTAGATCAGTCATCTATTAAAAGCAAAATGGTCCCCTATGTCAAGCAACTGAGAATCACATTCAAAATTTTTAACTTCCTCACTAAGCTAGATGGATATAAGAATGTGATTGAAAGGGGACTAGATCATCCAACTGAAGGATATATGGCTTACAAACTAGGATCCAGACTGAGGAGGATCAAGGAAGAATTAAAGAAACTTTACAAAAAGACGCTTGTAGGTTAAAAAGACCATGGATGCTTCAAAACGCTCTGAATCTGAACAGAGACAATGCCTTAACTAATGAACCTTGGGTAATATTTAGCCATGCCCTTTCTGTCCAACGCTAGCTTCCTATGTTCCGAACGTTGCAAGGAAAAGTTACCTGAACAGTGGTATGGATTAGATTCCCAGAGCTACCTATTGCTCGTTATCATCCTATGATCCTATCAGCACTAGGAAATCTTGTTGGGCAAACCATAAAAATTGATGATGCTACCAAGCATGCTCAGAAGGGAAATTTGCACAAATCATAGTGGACATTGACCTTAGTGTTCCATTCCGATCTAGAGTGGAGCTTGATGGGGAGACACTACTGGTGGCATATAAGGGTTGTCGTAGATTTGTATCCATTGTGGCATCGTGGGTCACGACTCCAGGCTTTGTCTGACAAGACAACAAGGACACACAGGAACTTAGTTTACTCCGGCCACCAGGGAGGCAGAAAGGCCAGCTGGGTGGGCTGGTATGGTTGGTGCGAAAGCAACTGAGGGCAGGACGTGGCTAGCAACGGTTATGGGTCGTGGTTACAAGTGCAATGGAAAGCACCATGCAATACACAGAAAACTTAGGCTCAACTAGATACACGCAATCACAGAGATGTCACTCGAGTGGGTAGCTCTAGGTATGCTATTCTGTCAGAGCAAGACAGCATGGGGGTGACTACTAAACAATAGTCAATTTCACAAAAAGCTAGCCTATCTTCGAGGGCAAACCAATAGGCTCCTTTGGAATTATATATTGAAGAAGCAAAGCAGAAGGACAATGGGATGGCGTCGACATCTTACGGACCTAAAAAGAGTTCAAGGGGTGCATATAAAGGCAAGTTGGTGGCCCCAAAAGATAAGGACTGTGGGGCCAGTCAATTCACTAGCATCTACATTGAGAAAATACAGCTGCAGCCCACTTCCAAGGATAAACACATAGCAGTGGTCATTAATTCTCACAGTGAAATGTTATGTGAAAGACAAGATGCAACATCGAGATCACTGGAAGATGGGGAGTGCGATCAACCTATAGAAAGCATTGAAGGTTTCGAAGTTCCTAGTTGTATAAATGGGAACGATTTCATACTTCTTCCTTCTAAACCTCTAGATAAGATGGCAGGAGAGACATGTATGGAGGAGGATTTGAGTGTACGGGGCTTTGTGGAGGAGGTGGTACTGCAACCTCCGGGAGGTTGCAAGCGTATTGCTCTAGACGGAATCCCAGATCTCACTTGGACGTAGGAGTCTTTTGTTAGAAATTCAACTCTTCTCTTATGTCTATACTCATTTGAAATTGTCAAGGGGTAGGGGGTTCAATTTTTAGCTATTTTTAGGAATTATATTTGCACTTATAAACTAGGGATTTAGATGTTAGTGGAAACTCGAATTAGTGGAAGGAGAGCTCAAGAAGTCATCTGTAAATTGGGTTTTAACTATTCCTTCCGTGTAAAAGCCAAAGATTTTGCTAGAGAGATCTAGTTGCTATGGAAGATGGAGTTTGATGTCTCTGTGGCGGTAGCTCATTGACAATTCATTCACACTATGATAACGCATGGATCCTATTCCTTCGATTTTACTACAATTTATGTTAATCCCTAATTTTCAACTTAGAATTTTCTCTGGCCACATTTGAGATGGGTAGGAAGTCACACACTCACCGACATTGGATTATTGGAGGGGACTTTAACGCTAAACTGGATATTACGGATAAAAGAAGAGGATCTCCCTTAACATCGATTATTAACGAAAAATTTTAAGGAATGGGTGCATGAGTGTGAACTTTATGATTGGGGTTATGCTGGATCGAAGTTTATTTGGAGGAGAGGAAATGTTCAGGATAGATTAGATAGAGTTTTTGGTTCTTCATTTTGGTTAGCAGAATTCCCTCACGCAGTCAATCACCATCAACCTTTTCTTGGATCCGATCATCAGCCTATGCTGTTAAATTTGGTTAGACAGAGGCCAAGAGATATAGGTCAAAAAAGGTTTTGTTTCTAATCTGCGTGGCTAGCTCATGACGGTTTTGATACCGTGGTTACTGAGAATTGGCTTCCAGCAGAGGCGACGTTTAGCAATTCATTAGCCACATTCTTAACCCACCTCCCATGATGGAATAAGTTAGTCTTTGGCAATATATTCCATCGAAAAAAGTTTGTTAGCTCAGTTGGCTGGCATCCAAAGGGCAATGGATCATGATAACTCGGATTCGCTTTTGGCAATGGAGGATAAGCTTAGTGCATAATTATTACAGGTGCTGTGTGAGGAGGAGATTTATTGGCACTAGCAAGCCCACTGTGCATGGTTGGCATAGGGTGATTGCAACACCAAATACTATTACATTGTAACTGTGTCTAAAAGGCAAAAGCTGAAGAATGAGCAATTAATGGATAATATTTGAACCAAGATATCTAATCCAGTGCAATTGCGAAACATGGTAAGGAATTATTTTATCAAGTTGTATGCTACCAAAGAGGTTACCAATTATATGTTTCCCATTTCAGGAGCCTTCCCTATCTTAACAAAGGAGCATATCAACGACCTTGCTACACTAGTCCACGCGGCAGAAATAAAAAATGTTATTTTTGATATGAATCCTAATAAAGCACCTGGGGTAGATGGTTTCACTGCTTTATTCTTTCAAAACCAATGGGGCAAAGTTGGACCAGCAGTGGTGGGTTTTATTCAACAAATCTTCATATATGAACACTGGGAGCAGGAGCAGAATCAAACTATCCTAGTACTGATTCCTAAAGTCTCTTCTCTGAAGTATGCTACTCAGTTTATACCTATTAGCCTCTGCTCAGTGATTTACAAGATTATTTCTAAAGTTATTATGAATAGAGTGAAGACCCACCTTGATTACCTAGTGGCGAATAACCAATGCAGCTTTATTCTTGGAAGGCATATAATGGATAATATTATCATCACACAGGAGGTAATCCATTTGATGAGAAAGAAGAAAGGGAAGACAGGGTATTTTGCTCTCAAAGCAGATTTGGAAAAAGCTTACGATAGACTCCACTGGGATTTTATAGACGACACACTTAGGGATATTGGGATTCCGAATAGCTTAGCCAACGTCATTATAAAGTGTGTGACTAAGGTTACGATGCAAGTTGCTTAGAATGAAACTCTTTCTAATTCGTTCGCTCCTTCAAGGGGTATTCGGCAAGGCGATCCAATCTCACCTTATTTATTCATACTGTGTATGGAACAGTTAGGCCATCTTATATCATATGAGGTGGGTCAAGGGCTTTAGAAATCGATTAAGTTGAGCAACGTGGGGCCTTCCATTTCCCATTTGTTCTTTGCAGGCGACCTCGTGCTGTTTAACGTAGCTACGAACACTCAGATTCAGGTGGTCTCGAGGACATTGGAGTCTTTTTGCAAGGCTTTAGAACAAAAAGTGAGCATCGATAAAACACGAATCTTTTTCTCCAAGAATGTTTCTAGGGAGAAAGCGTGCAGTCTCAGTCAAGCTTTGCAAATTCAATGCACTAACAATCTTAGTAAATATCTAAGAGTACCTTTGATCCATGAGCGAACAACCAAGAAAATGTATCAGTACATCCTAGATAAAGCACAACAGAATGTTGCAGGCTTGAGTATGAGGGCTCTGTTTCTTATGGGGCATGTCACTTTAACCCAATCATTGATCTCGTCCCTTCCAATATACACAATGCAAACTGTGAGACTACCCAGACAATTCTGCGATGACTTGGAAAAAATAATAAGGGATTTTATCTGGGGCTCAAAGGTTGGCCGTTATAAACTGCACCTAGTTAACTGGGAGGTAGTTTGTCGAAAAACGTAAGGGGCCTTGGGCTTAAACAAATTCGTTCCTCCAATGATGCCTTACTAAGTTGGGCTAGGATTTGCTTACTAAACCGTCTGCTTTATGGGCACAAATACTTCAGGCCAAATATCGATTTGATGTTCACCACATCCTTTAGACGCTAGATAGGAAAGGGGCTTCGGTCATTTGGAGGGGGATATATGCTACATGGCGAATCGTCTACCAAATGGAAAATCGGTAATGGCAGCCGTATTTATTTTTGGTTGGATCCTTGGTTAGATGATTGGGGTCCTCTATTATTTGTGACAACATCCCACCTTCCTGAAAGCTTGTTGTATACCAAAGTCACAGATTTTGTGGATGAGTTTGGTAATTGGAAATGGACCCTGTTCCAACACTATCTTCCCTCTACAATTTGTTTGGATATTGCAACAATTCTTCCCCCACTAGAACGAATGGGGGAGGATAGAGTAGTGTGGGGACCAGCTAAACATAGAGGTTTTACAGTAGCTTCCGTATATGACTTAATTGAAGACATTGCTTTGGAGGACCGTAATAAGATTTGGGATTTGATATGGAAATGGCCGGAGCCACAACAGATTCGCTTGTTTCTTTGCTTTCTTGTTAAAAGGAAGCTGCTGACTAACCAATAGCGAGTCACTTGTCATCTAACAATAGATGGTAGTTGTTAGTTTTGTGGCCACAAAGAGATAACCTTGCATGCAATTCGGGACTGTACTAGGGTAAAATCCTTTTGGCTTCAATTTCCCTTCGACGTGTTCGATACTGATTTCTGTCAACAGGATGAGGTGAAGTGGTGGAAATCCAATCTTGCTAAACAACTACAAATATAGCTGAGTGAGTGGACTACAATCTATGGGGTTTCTTACTGGTATTTATGGCAATGGAAAAATAAGAGTATCTTTGAGGATGGGTTTGTTTGGCCAGAAGTGGGATCCAAAGTAGTTTTGCACTATGTTGCTTAAATAGGTATGGCACAAGTTGTAGCTGGTCAGGTTATTAAGGCACAGAGTTTGCCATTGGGTGCGCTACTTAGATGGACTCCCCCGACAGAGGGATGACTAAAATTAAACACAGATGGTGCAATTAAGCTCGGGTCAAACATTGCAACTGCTAGAGGATTACTTAGGGACTGCAAAGGACATTGGTGTGGTGGTTTCATACAGAATATTGAAGGGTGATTGCCATTAACTGCTGAACTCTGGGGGGTGCATTTTGGGCTCAGCTTGACATGGGACCTCGGTTATCAACGTGACATCATAGAAGTGGATTCTTTAGAGATAATCAACATTCTTTCTTCCTCCAAATTAATGTTGATTGAGAGTCATTTTTTGGTGCAGGGTCTCAGTGCTTTATTGCATCGCGTTTGGGATGTTCAGCTTCAACAGGTCTACAGGGAAGGGAATCAGAGTGTCGACAGCCTAGCTAATTTAACCTTACTATCAAGTCCAGGACTACATGTTCTTCAGGAACCTCCAACTGCAACTAGGGAGTTGGTCCAAAAGGATCTGCAAGGAGCTTTATATCGCAAAGTATTGCGATAGTGTTGTAGTAGAACTCTTTCCTCTGTAATCACAAAAAAAAACTTCACAAACAACACTTAAAAAATGACCTGTCCAAAGAGATAAAGAGAACCAGAAGAGAATTAATGTCAACTAAGAATGCAATTTATACAGATCCCTTAAATAGAGGACTGCAGTAGGAGGAGAGAATTAAGCTTAAACCTTACCTTACTAATTTAGATGCCTATAATTTGTTGTAAAAAAAGAAGAAGAATATTCTGGTTCAAACAAAGGAATTCCAATATAGCCTACTTCTGTAGATCTATCATACATAGAATAAACATTAATAAGATATTAGGCATTATATTCCTGGATTCCAATTCTAATCCATGTTTTGATTAAGATCAACTTAAGATCTTAGCCTTAAATCACTTCAAATCCTTTCTTAGAATTGAGTTAGATATTACAAGTACACCCTCACTTCTTTTAGAATTCATCTCCCCCTCTCTCAACCAAGCCCATATTCAATCTCTATGCAAACCTATTGCTAATTAGGATATTAATAATGCTCTCTTTAACCTAAATCCACAAAAAGCCTTAGGACTTAACGATTTTAATGCCTTTTTCTTTCAAAATTCCTAGAACATAATAGAAAACCATATTTGTAAATCTATTGAAGATTTTTTCACTTAAACTCACTCCTCAATGATTTAAACAAAACCTTTCTCTATTTAATTCCTAAAATTCCTAACTTCACCTCCTTTTACGATTTCATACTGATATCTTATCGCAATTTCATATATAAAATTATTCTAAACTTTTGGCCTTGAGATTGAAGCTACTTTTGAATTTGCTAATACAATTTTCTCAGTCTGCTTATATTGTAAGTCACAACATTATAGATAATATCTTGATTGCTTGGTAAAATTTAAAGGAATATTACTCCACAAATTCCATCAAAAGTTGTTCAATGAAGATTGACATCTCAAAGGAATTTAAAATTCTCAATTGGAGGTTTATTCTACACATATTACAAGCCTTTGGTTTCCTTTAGAGTTCCCCTAATTAGGTACACCAATGCATATCCATGGTATTTTATAGTGTACTCATTAATGGAAAGGCCACTCACTTATTTAAGAATTTAAATGTATTAGATAAGGAGATTCACTATCCCCTTATATATTTGCTCTTGCCATAAAGGTCCTCATAAGAATGATCTCTCATAACCTCTCTCTAGGAAAATTGTTCAGATATCTCTATAAATGAAAGAGAATCAAACACTTTAACTTATCATTTACAGATGACCTACTCTTTCTAAGTTGAGCTGATAAGGAATCAATGCAAATTCTATTTGATTGCTTACAGAAGTTTTATGAAATATCAGGCCTTCCTATGCATATAAAAGCCAAATTTTCATCTCATCGCTACCAAAATTCTTATAACAAGGCTTAAAACAAAGCTTAGGGCTTCAATTGTGTAAAACAACATTCAAATATCTGATATTACCTATCTCCTCAAGGAAACACCTAGGATGACTGCAGATCTATATTTGATGCCATTTTAAAAAGAACTAGTATTTAGTCAAATGGAAGCTTGTCCTATTCAAGGAGAATTCAATTGATAAATTCAGTGCTCGATAGCAAGCACATCTACTAAAGTTCTCATGTGGCCTTGTCTATGAAAATAATAAAAGATATAGAATGGGAATAAGGAAATTCCTCATAAAAGATATAGAATGAGAATAAGGAAATTCATATGGAGCGGATCAAGAAATAATCCCCAAAGCTAAGTGGAAAGACATATTCCTTTCCAGGTCTCAAGGGAGAGTTAGAATCAAATCAATTAGAGTCTCCAATAAGGCACTAATGGTAAAAAGAATTTGGAGTCTATTCAATAATAAAAAAAGCACTTTGGATGAAATGGATGCACGAGGAGTATATCAAAGACTCAATCTTTAGTCCTTAAAAGCCAAAGTCAGCTCATTTATTGCTATAAAATTCCTCTTGAATATGAGGAAGATAGTAGGTAAAGAGCTGAAATACATAATAGGCAATGGTCAAATAATAAGTTTTTGGTGCGATAATTGGTTAGAGGCTAGTCCTTTATACCTACATTCTTCATTTCACTCTCTCCAACATTTTCTCCCATTTAATGCTCAGATCAAAGCTATAAGCAATGGCAATCAATGGAATAGCTTACTTAGGGGAATGAGATATCTTATTGCACTCCTCCTTAACTATTCTCCCATCCCTTCCAAGACAAAGTGATTTGGCCTAAAGGTACAAATAAGCAATTCACAGCAGCCTCATATGCCTCCCTATTTGGCCTTATTAATCAAGAAATGAAATAGTATAAATTGGTAGGATTCAATAACCTTATACCTAAATTCTTCTTTATTATAAGGGTGACAATAAAGAATAAGCTCATGACTATAGACATGATCACATGGACTGCCTTTTCACTTTACAGTCTATGTCAAACACCTTCAAAAATCTAGGGATCAGATATTATTCATATGTCCCTACTCACAGAGAGCATGGAGGATCACTATGGCTAGGTGCAACTTATCACACATGCCTTAGTTAATAGAAGGCATAATTGACTAGGCTGTAAGGATACAATTCTCAAAAAGAAAGGATATCCAAAATTTTAAAATGTATCTAAGTGGGGTGATCTATGAAATATGGAAAGAAAGGAACCAAAGGCAACTCTTCAACTCCAAATAAGAAGCATAAGTTCTAAATAAATACATTTTCAACAAATTGAGGGAATTAATATTGCTAAAAACATCCATCAAGATAGCAACACAACAATAAAGGAAAACCAGTGCCTCTAATTACAAAATAATACATGGGGTTGTAGATATCCATTCTATAGCGAATAGCAAAATTGGAATACCAAATTACATAGCGAGCATTAAATGGGTGAGAATAAAATCATACTAAGAAACAGATAGAGCTTGAATTATAAGCTTATACATCACCAACACTACTAGATATACAACATCCCATCAACCAGTAGAAATGCAATTCATCCAATACCAAGAGAAAAAGACTAATTTAGTAATACTCAACAAGAAAAAAACTTTATATTGTTAAAGGAATATACGGTGACTAGGATATTACCTAAATAAGAAGTCAATTGAAAACATTATGGAGGATAGGGAAGCAGTGAGAAGGAACACAACTAATCAACCACATCAAAAATCAAATGGAAATAGGAGGATAGGTCAAAGGAACCAACATCCCCAAAACCTAGATTGAGTAACATTTAAGGACAATGATCACGAGAGGTTAAAGATTAAAGACTAGGATATGATTTGTTGATTTGAATAATATACAAAGATAAATATAATTTGCTAGAATGGATAAATATACAAGGATAAATATAAAATGTTAGACTGGATAAACGTATAAGTTTGTTAGAGTTTTGTTTAAATATAGTTATATCCAAAGTGTAATTTTACCTCTATATATTGCCTCCATATGAAAGAAGAATGTACTACAATTTTTATTTACCCTAAAAAATCATTATTTTATATGGTCTCACAGTAGTATCAAATTTTTGGTTTGTTTTTGAAGAGCATGTTCTTTGTTTACTTAAAACTGTAAACAACGTAACGCCATATAAACCAAGAGAGCTCCACATAAAACAATGTAGTGTTAAAGTATATTGTTACTCAAACTCTAAGCGTATCCAATATCAGGAAACTTTAAACTAAAAACTAGCAAACCAGGCTATTGCCACTGCCTGTTCAAGGTGTTTCAGTCACTATCCAATCTACCACAGACACCGTTTGTTCATCTATCAACTAACAATGAAGCAACTTCACGCTACCAATTTCTGCAGTTGCATTAACATAATAGCCAAACAGTGGCTACCATGTAACTTCATGCTGTCAATTTCTCTAGTTGAGCAATACAATAGCCAAGTAGTGGCTACCATTGTTTGCTTATATTTGAATTTGCTTTCCCATAAAGCTCCAGCGTCCCACTTCGGTTCACAGCATTAATGTATCAACACTCCTTCAAACCAATGTAATGTATGTCAGTGACCAGACCTTTTTCACAGTCATACTGAAACACACAAATTGCACTCCACTAACATTGCAATAGTCCCGCACCCACCATCATTGCACTACACCAACACGCATCTCAACCCCTTACTGTTAGCCCTCCTATTGTATACCCACCAAAGCCTTTGAAACCTATACTTAAAAAAACCAGATGGACTCTAGGGGATCTCTTTTCTTAACAACAACAAATAACCCACCAACACAACCAATTATCATTCAATAAGACCATTATGCTTTTCTATCAAGTATTATACTCGATAAAATCAATTACTCATTATGGTCTCAACTTATAAAGATGTGAATAGGAGCGCGCAATAAGGTTGGATTTGTCACTAGGGCAACAGAAAAACATGCACCTAAAGACCAAAATTTTAAGACATAGATTACTGAAAATCAAAGAACAAAAAGTTGACATATTGATTCAATGATTCTGTCACTGATGTAATGATTTATTCATCTTCCTACTACCTAAGAAATATGTGAGGCGATGTCAAAAACTTTCTATGATAGATATAATGAAACCTGTCTTTTTGAATTGAATCAAAAATCTTTTTCAACTAGACAAGATAGTAGACATTATCAACATACTATGATGAACTTGTGGCTATTTTTCAGGAAATTGATCATAGGTCAACTTATTAAGAAGGGACTATTAAAGGGATGGTCTAAATACATTCAACAATGACTAGGCTTCGACTTCATATTTCACTAAGTGGACTTGACTTTGAATTTGATCAAATTTGGGGAGAGAAATTATGTAAAGACCCAAAACATGACTTGGAAAGTACATATGAATATGTAAGGAGAGAGTATTAACAAAGACAAAAAATTAGAGGATCTTGCTCAATCTCTGAACACTCAGTGTTGTTGACTAATAAAAACTGATAAGGATCATTATCTAGCTCAAGAAAGAATCACAAAAATCAACCCATTGGAAAGTCTAATAATTTTGTGTGTGATTATTATGGTGAAACAGGTCATTTGAAACAACGTTGTTACAAAATTATTGGCTATCCTGATTAGTGGAAATTAAGAAAAACACAAAAAATATTGTTAGAAAGTCTATGGTGATAACTATGGACCAAGTGGAATCTAAAGGAGAGGAAATGTTAGTGCCCATGACAAATATTACTCATTCAGGTATTGTAGGTAAGGCAAATGCTTCCTCTACAATTTCTATGAAAGATATATAGATTATTGGTACAGGTGCATTTTATCACATGATTAGAGATTCTAGCTAATTACAGACCATCAGTCCATCCCCTCAATCCATTATTTCATCAACTGATGGTAGTAGGTGCTCTATTATTGGGAAAGGATCTGTTACTTTGTCTTATTATCTTATACTAAATTTAGTTTTAGTCGTGCCATCCCTAGTGTATAATCTCTTTTCTGTTGGATATATTATTTCTATTCTAAAATGTATTATAACTTTTTAGCCTTCATTATGTATTTTTCAAGATATTCTGAACTAGAAGACTCTTGGTTATGGTGTTAAACGAGACAAACTATATTACTTGGAATTAATGAGAATGGAGGACAAATTTTCATTTATGCATATTAGACTAATAATCAAGAAAAAGCCTAAGCAATTTTCTGGTTCTTGACATTAACGGTTGAATCATCTTTTTTTGGATATCTCAAGAAAATTACAACCACATCTTTTTTCAAACTTAAGTGATTCAAAATTTTATTGCGATGTTTGTGAACTTGCAAAAAGTCATCATATTCCTTTTTTGGCTAGTTTAAATAAAAGTTCTGGGCCATTTGTAGTTATACATTCAGATATATTGGGACCTACAAAAATTTCTTCATTGTTTAAGGCTGAATATTTTTTTACTTTCATTGATCAATGTACACGTATGACTTGGATGTCACTAGTTACAAAAAAAAGTGATGTTTGTATTGTATTTTGAGAATTTCGCAACATGGTGAGAACTCAACATCATAAACCAATTCAGGTGTGGCAAACTGATAATGCCATGGAATTTGTGGATACCATTCTTGGAAATTTTTTGCATCAGCTTGGAATTCGGCATCATACTTCATGTACTTATACTCAATAACAAAATGGCTTAGTGGAAAGGAGTAATAGAAAAATATTAGAGGTGGTTTATGCTTCTCTCTTTGGGATGAACATGCCACATTTTATTGGGGAGAGGAAGTAAAATCTACAATTTATCTCATCAATAGATCACCATTTCAAGTTTTAGATTTTCAAACGCCTCCAAAGAAAATGCAATCCTTACTTTAAATTCCTCATCTCCCTAACCTTGAACCTAAGAGTTTTTGGCTATATAATGTATGTTCATATCCCTAAGATCTTGAGAACAAATCTCAATCCTTATGCAAAAAGATGTGTGCCTTTTGGATATTCATATTTTCAAAAGGGGAATCAGTGTTATGATCCTTAAACTCAAAAATTGCATGTAAACTTAGATGTCTCTTTTTGGTAGTTAGAAACATATTATTCAGGGGGAGTTTCAACTTCTTTCATTTAGGGAGAAAATATTGGTGGAGATACTATGTTACAAGGCATATCAGGAAATTTAGATGAGTGCTTAGAATTAGAAAAAGTTATCGATATTCCAAGCAATGTAGATGAGTGTTTAGAACTGGAAGAAGTTGGTAATAATGACATTCATGAAGAACATCCTAGTAATACAAACTTGTCTACTTTAACACCATTAATCAAAGGGTCAATCCAAAATATCCAAAATGGCAACTCTTAGGTAATCTTGAGTCCAGTATTTAATAATTCTAGTAATAAATTTCTTGTTCCTCTTTTGAGATACCCACAAAGATCAAATAAAGGTGTACCAAAGAAACAATATGAACCTAATCTTAACACTAATATCAAATTCCCTATCAACAATTATGTTTCCATTCAAAATTCTTTTTGAGTCATATGAACTTGTTATTAATCAATTATCTAGTGTTTTTGTTCCTAGTAATGTGCAAGAAGTTTTGAATAAACCAAAGTGGACTAAAGCAGTGAATGAAGAGATGAAATCCTTGTAGAGAAACTCTACTTGGGACCTTATTTCATCCCCAAAGGAAAGAAAACAATTGGGTGTAAATGGGTATGTAATATGTAACTTAAAGATGATGGGAGCATATACAAATATAAAGCAAGGATAGTTGCAAATGTTTATATACAAAAGTATGAAGTAGATTACTAAGAGACCTTTGCACCAGTAGTCAAGTTAGATACAATCTACATTCTCATCTTTATTATAGCAAGTCAGGAATGGCCCCCAAAACAGTTTGATGCTAAAAATGCTTTTCAATGTGGATATAAAAGAAGATGTATATATGGAGTTGCCACCAGGTGTGAAGCTTGGTTCATCAAATAGAAGTAAAGTTTGCAAGTTGAAAAAATCATTGTACAGGCTCAAACAATCACCTAGAGCTTGGTTTGGGATATTTTCAATGACAACAAAAGCTTTTGGTTATAAATAAAGTGGTGCATATCATACCTTATTTATAAAACACAAAAGAGGTAAAGTAATGGTTTTAATTGCGTATATTGATGATATGGTATTGACACGAGATGATTATAAAGAGATGAAGCTCCTACAAGGACACCTAGCCACTGAATTTAAAATGAAGGGCCTAGGACATCTTAAATACTTCCTAGGTATCGAGGTAGTAAGGACATATCAAGGAATTTCTCTTTCATAAAGAAAATACGTACTTGACCTCTTGACTAAAATTGGAATGCTTGCCTGTAAACCAGTTAAAATGCCTATGGAAATGAATCATAAGCTTGGAATTTTCCTAATAAAATTCCAATAGATATATGGTACTATAAACAGTTAGTTGGGAGTTAATTTATATGTCTCATACTAGGAAGGATATAACATATGTTGTGAGTGTTGTTGGTCAATTTATGCATTAACCGAGTGAAGAGCACATGAATGTAGTATACCTAATCCTGAGGTACTTAAAGGCTCTCCAGGAAAAGGTTTATTCTTCTTAAAGGTGGTGTTTCCGGCATTGAAGGATACAAGGATGCAGATTTGGCAAGTGATCAAACAACCAAAAAATCTACATCTAGTTATTTTACTTTTAAGGAAGGAAATATTGTAATTTGGAAAAGTAAGAAACAAAATGTTATTGTAAGATAAAGTGTAGAAGCTGAGTTTCGAGGTAAGGCTCATAAAATATGTGAATTATTATAGATTAAACATGTTCTATCAGATTTGGAGATTGAGCATACATAACCTATGATCTTTATTATGATAATAAGACTACTACTGAGATTGTACAGAATCCTGTACAACATGATCGTACCAAACAAGTTGAAATTGAGAGACATTTCATTAAGGAAAAGTTAGATTAAAAGTATTCAGTTTTCGTATGTCAAGTCTAAAGGTTAATTTACTGATGTACTTACAAAAGCAGTTTCAAAAAGGGTGTTTCATAATGTGATTGGCAAGTTGGACATGTTGGATATTTATGCTCCAACTTGAGGGAGAGTGTGGATGTGATTTGTTGATTTGGATAATATACAAGGATACATATAATCTATTAGATTAGATAAATATATAAGGATAAATATAATTTGTTAGACTGGATAAACGCAGAAGTTTGTTAGAGTTTTTCTTAAAATAAAATTCTAGCCTAAGTGTAATTATAATATCTCTATATATTGTCTCCATACGAGAGAAGAATGTATTGCAATTTTTATTTACCCTAAAACATCATTGTTTTACAAAGACAAACCATCTGAATGAATCATCAAGAGGTGTATTAATTAAGCATGTAATGGAAAAAGACAACATATGTCCCCTTCATACCTAGATATCTTGTAAACCAAATGAGCTGAACTCTTATTTGTTTAACCTAAACTTTTTGTTTTAGGCTTAAGCTTAAAGCCATATGATTTTGTTGTTTTAACATTTTTGTTTCCTAGCTTGGTATTTCTACCATATTAGGTGATCCCAACAATATTGGTGATTATACCAATAATTCTTGAAAATAAATTCATTTGATTTCCAAAAAAGCATATATGAGAATTAAAATATTTTTATTTTAAAATTTATTTGTTTTTAACTTAAATTTTATATTCCAATATAAAATATAACTATTTAATATAGAATTAATCTATTTCCACAATTATTATGGGACTATAAAATATGTAAATTGTCATTTAATATTACAAAGTTATATCTAATAATTTAATACGAATGCTATACAATAATAGATGATTAATTACTATAAAAATACAATAAACAAACATAAATTAAATAAAAAATATAATTAACTTAACAAAAATTTTAATGACATTATACTAATTTAAATAAAGTTAAAAGGAGAATGTATGTGTGTGTTTCTATGCGAGCGTGCGTGTCTATACGTAAATATTAATCATAATGGATGTGTGTGTACACACGTGCCTTGTGTGTGTGTGAATATTAATTATGATGAATATAAAGAATCATTAAAATAATAATTATATAATTGAATCCAATTAAAAATAGTGCAAAGTACTCAATTTGATCTTAGTATATACCAGTAGTAATTTACTACGAGGTTGTTTATTTTTAGTTTTGATTTTCTATTTTTGTTTTTAAATTTAGTAAAAAAACTTGTTTGTTATAAAATTATGACAAAAATCTTCAAAATATATAAATTTTAAATAAAATTTGATTTAATAATAAAAGTAACTAAATATTAAAAGTAACTATTAATTTATAAATAAAATTTAATTATTAAATCATTTATTTTAATAAAATATAATAAAATTTTACTGGTAATTTTTCAATAAATATATTATCTACGAGATTAAAGTAAATTTAATTTATTTATTTATTTATAAAATAATTGACCTTTAAATTTTATCTATTATATAATTATTATAAATAATAAAAATACAACTAAATTTACATTAAAAATTTAATAAAATTTTTTATTTTTATTTAAAAATTTAAAAATTTAAAAATTACAGTAAAAAAAAAGAAATGAAAGCAAACACCCCCTGCATATTTAAGTTTGAGCTTAATCATCTATTTTTTAGTCAATTATAGCAATCAGATAAGTGTTTTTTCAAATGACAAATCCTAGAGAAAAAAAAGAACAAGAAAACCCTATTCTTCAATAAAATCCTATTTTTTAATACTGTGGTAATTCATGAAGATCTCCATCCTTCTGTATCCGATGAGCTGCTTGGATTAGCTAGCATAGTTGAACTTTGGTTGTTTTGTAGTTTATTATATGTTTTCAATCTTTTACGGGAATTCATTTACGGGAGAGTAGAGCAAAAGATCCGTTCAATGTTCTGCCTCTTACGGGGTCGGGGTAATTTTATGTTCACTCGACTTGACGTGAACGTGGAGATGAGTAAATGTCTGACCAACTTGTAAACAACAGTAACAGAAAGTCTCATTGTGCAGTATGATTGCGAAAGCATGACAACAGACAACAACCAACTTATGATCTAATCAAAGAAACGAATATGAAGGTGGAACACGGGTACGAGGAGCGAGCCCGGCGACTCGTTGCACGCTCTTCAGGCATACAACTTTCACGATGGTGCTGTTTGTCACACCAGATCGGGACCGCTCCTTAAATGACTTGCGATTTTAATGAGTTGAATTTCAGTTTTACAAAAAGTTGAAGAGCTGATTCCTATTGAACATTGGATTGGTTAAAGATAAATACCACATTCCAAAAGCTAACCAACACAAAAGACATTCACCTTGTCAACTCCACAAAAGGTAAGAAACAGCAATCTCAGAGGCTCAGTTATAATACGCCATAAAATATATCTCAAGTTTTGGCAGAAAACTGCTTTAGTCAAATCTAGAACCTAGATTAAAAACATTAGGAACGTGGCAAACGTAACTCAAACTAGAAGCAACGGCTTTAATTAGGAAACAAGCGTAGCGGTACTTTCGTCATTAAGTTGATTATTTGACCAACTAAATCCAGTCTTACATTTAACCACATGCCTATTGTCCATCTCCACAGTCCTCTAAACATAATTTCATAGAACAGTAGGCCGTAACAGCAGCACTAAGCCAACATCTGATGCAAGGCACAAACTATACAAGAAGCATTCTCATCAGATTCTCTACCTCATGTTTTCCCTCCTACGCACATAACGAGTTCGGTCATTGTATCTTGGTCTGTCATTAGCCCTCTGTGGCTGTGGTTCTACCCTCCTCTGCCTTTCAGGAGATCTCTGAACTATCTCCCCATTCACAAACAACTCAGCTGCAAAATCAAGAAAGGTAAGCAAAGTTTAACTCAAATCATAATGGACGTCAGCTCTCAAGATTACAACACTTCAAAAGTTCTTCAATTGCATAATGCATTTAAGTTACAAGAAATCAGCCATTGAACTGTTGGCACAGGTCAATAAAATTAACACAATTTATTTTCCTCCCCTCCCCCATCAAATGAACCACAAGGCATGTAATTAACTTCAACTAACACAACCACACAAAAGACAAAGGTAGCTGCAACGTTTTGAAGATCTAAATAGACCTGAAATATCATCAGCGCCATAAAAAAGGTTTAAGAAGAGATTCAAGTAAAAGTCGCAATCAAATTCAAATCTCAGCATAGTCACTCTGCCAAATGTACTAATTAACAATAAAGACAATCAGAAATTTCAAATATAAGCAGTCGCTGAAATTCTCGCTTACCAAATGTGCTGATTAACAATAAAGACACTTCTGTAAATTTCACATCTAAACATAGTCATTGAAATTTCAGCTTGTCAAGATGAACTACTTAATGATGAAGGCCACAGTAAACTTCAAATCTGTGAGTAGTCAGTGAAAAATTAGTTTGCCAAGATGTACTGTTTAATAAGAAGACAATGATAAAAGTAGACTCGGGGCCATTAAAAGGTAAGGATGAAATATATAGTGCAATAATTAGCAAACTCTACACAAATATGAATCAAAAGATATATGAAAGAATTTGTCCAATGTAACTCGTTTTATGATAGAAATAGAGCAATATTTTGATTCACAATTGAAAAAGCTGCACCAATCACATAATCTCTATGATATAAAAAGACACAACAAAAATCATATGTCATCTCCACTGATATTCAGCTACATAACATGTATGTATACGTAAGAATTACGTGGAGAGAAGCTTTAGTGTAAGTCCATTAGCATTCAAAGCTAAACATTGCCCATCAGACCTTTTAGCTTTGCCAAGATGGACTATCAGTTTGAATTAAAGTTGAAATTGCAAACTTCTCATAACATACTGCACCAAACTTTAATTTTCGACAAAGCATACATAACATTTCGTTTGCAATGCACAAATACATGCATTCAGTGGCACCAGAATACTACAACATGGTACATCAAAAATTGCAATGATCAGCACAGAAACATACCACCATAATCCTTGTACTCAGCGTCAACATAAGAATCCGGTAGAACAAACAGAACACCAGGTAGCCCTGTAAACATAGAACCGCCCAAGAAAGAAATAAATTCACAAAAGTTAAGAAACAAAAAGAACACTTAATGAACCCAAGAAAGAACAAAAAAAGCAACTGAAAACCATACCTTCAAGTTTGTTAGAGGTCTCCTCATCAATCTCACATCCAAATCCGAAGTACCTCTCACAAGAAACATTGTAAATCTTTTTCTTCGCTTCCTCCTCGCTAATACACACACAATCACAAACAAATAACACAATATAAACCAATAAACCTAAAAGCTTCAAACTTTGTTGAAACCCAAAAGAAAATTTCTGATTTATAAGAGACTCATTTACCTGCCAACAACTTTCGCGAGAGTTTGAATGTAACAATCAATCATCTGTTGTTTGGTTGCTCCCTCACCACCAGGCTTGTCCATGACTATGAGCCAGTGCTCGTAATCGCATCCAGGGAAAAGCGGCGCCATTTCATTAGGCGGCCGGTCGCTGAAGTTCGACCCTGAGTTCAACGGCGAGTAGGATGAGTTGCCACTCCGATTGACTCGGCAACGAATAGAACTAAGTCTGCTGGGGGCGATTAATTGAGCAGTTGGGAGCAAAGATCGCCGGAGAAAAAGTAGAGACGGCAGTGAAAGAGGACGGGTCACACAGACGGAGGAGGGGGAGGAGGAAACAAGCCTTTTTGGGAGAAGGAGGAGGTGGCGAGACGTTGTGGAAACTAGGGTTCGAGTTAGTGCTTGCGCCATTGAAGATTTGATGTTTGGGATAGCGAGGACGCCGACAGGTTTACGATAGGGTTTTTCCGGGTTTCATTAATATAATCAAGATTGGGGGTGTTTTCGTCCTTTGATTTGTTTTTCTTTCGATCATTCATTCACTTGCATAGTTTGTTTAAATCTTGCAAGTTTTTGTTTTTTTTGTTATGAAGTGAAATTTGAGCAAAAATTTTAATTGTATATCAAAACTTTTATGCCAACCAAAATTCATGTTTTGAAATAATTTTTTCTAAGTCCATTATAAACCTAAGTAAGTTGATTAACATGATTTTTTTCCATATTTTAAAGAAGTTGATATAACAACAACAATACTTAGTAAGAATCTCGTTGATATGCAAAATTTAAGAAAGTTCAGTAATACATAACTTTATCGTAACTAGTAGATAGGTTATTTCCCATTTTTTTTATTTGAATATGATATAATTTTTTATATTAAAGGAGAGGCTTTTAATATGTTTTAGTTATTTATAATTTTGTAAGAATTTAAAATATAAAATTCCGTTTAGTTCTTAAAAAAAATTGGGAGCCAACTATCTCACTATTAAATGGTAGTTTATCATAAGTCTAATAGTTTTATTTATTACATAATATATTTAATAATTAAAAATATATAATTGTTGAAACTAGCACTCAATTTTGTTTCATAAATTTTCTTATAGTTTTATTTTTTTTTAAAATTAATAAAAATAGAAAAACTACATTTTATTAATTGTTTTGTGTTCGTGCTAGCTCAATTTTATTTTCCTAGTCTTTTTATTATGTTTGATATTTTCTTCATGTTGTTAATTTTAATTACTTTAGTTTTTCTTGAACTTTTTAATTAAATCTGTCACAATTAATTGTATTTAATTGATATTAATTTCTCATAGACTAATTTGACTTATTAGAGATTAATTTTGTATTTTAGAAAAACTTATGTTAAATTGAAAATA
This sequence comes from Erythroxylum flavicans, assembly GCA_027576715.1. NCBI lineage: Eukaryota > Viridiplantae > Streptophyta > Magnoliopsida > Malpighiales > Erythroxylaceae > Erythroxylum > Erythroxylum flavicans. The sequence goes on along the minus strand of JANZXP010000195.1, from coordinate 33,891,087 downwards.
AAAAACATTGGGAATCAAATGAGGAAATTGAAAAACTCTTGAACTGAAAAATTAAAAGAAATGTAAAAGGGACGAAATTGCAATTAAGGACTAAAGTGCAAGACAAATAAAAAGACAAGGTTACTTTAGAGAAAACAAAGGAACAAAACGACAAGGATCAAGGACCAAAGCATGAAATGGTGGTAAAGAAGGGCAGAAAGCCCAAATTGAGACTTAACTTTTTTTAGTTTGATTAGTTTAAGACTTAAACTTGTAACTTGATCAACGAAGGTATAAAATTTCACGAGTCTGCTCAATTTAAGGCTTTTTTGGATAGAAATTATGGCGTATTTTACGCGTGTCATTACATGCAGGCCAGTTAGTCTTTAGATGCCACGTTAAGAACACATAAGTTATTGTCCAAGATAAGTGAAATTTAAGAAAAATTTTTTAATTTCATTTAAAATTACACTCTTCAACCCTAAATCAATCATTTTTTGAACAGGTGTTTTCACACTGTTTCTCTTCTCTCGGTTGTGCCTTCACTCTAATCCCTGCACATATCATCACTTCACGCATGTGCCTTCACTCCAATCTCGCTTCTACCTTCTACGTAGTGTGAGCTCTCTCTTTTGGCATTAGAGGTGAATGGGTGGTTGGGTTTTGGAGATTTGAAACATACATGTTCTCTGATTGAAGGCCTAAGTAGGTAACGACTTATGCTCCCTTCTAATTTTTGTATATAATTTATGGTATTTGAATCTTCACTTTGTTCCTTTTCCCTTTTTTCATTTTTATGGAAAGTTTCGTTAACAATGTTACATTAGGTAAATTACTTTTATCTTTTTTAAATGCGTTTGCTTATAGGATTGAATAGCATGTAGAATATAATTGTTTTCATGTGCAATTCTATTATACGTTTGTATGTTGGATATGATAAAGTTTTCTCTTTCCCATCTACTTGACATTGTACGTAGGATATGATTTATGTCACTTGGTTTAGGTTCATTGGTGGTTATCCATGTTTTGTTTATCTCTATCAGTTGGGTTTAAGATAAAATATGACATTCATGGAAGAGATGCAGATTATTAGGAGTAAATAAATTCAGTTCTGTAGACATCATTTAGCTATTAGTGGGTACACAATCAATATTACAATATTGTGTTGTAGTATTTGAGAATGAGTTTAAGTAGTAGTTCTTCAAGGTAATGGGGTTGATTAGAGGATTTAGTTTGTTGTTTTCTTGGTTGTAATTTTATGTTGAGTTTAAATTTTTGAAAAATTCATCTTTGATAGTAAAGGGACGCGTTCTAAGCTTGATTTGAGGTCATACAAACTGAGTTCTTCAACTTACCCAATTGAATGGGACTATGATGCTGAGGCTAAATATTGTTACTGTAACTTGAAAGCACTTAGTTGGACTTCATAGACTGATGAAAATTCAAGAATAACGTTTTATGGATGTTGACTCTTTCCAGTAACTTTGGTACATTTTTATGTTGTTTTAGCTAAATAAGTTCATATATTTCATTAACAAATTGTTATTTTTTCCTTGATGGTAGAGTGAAAATATTTATGGATTTAATGAATTGCATGATTAAAGATTTTGTTCAAGAGCAAGTTAGATTATTTTAGAGCTAAAAAATAAAGAGAAGATGTTATACCGTCAAAGTAATATATTGAAGGCTGAAGTGGCAGAGTTAAGAGAGAATGTAGTTGTAACACCCCAACTCCCGCCGGACCCGAACCCGATATCGACAGTGATACCCGAATTCGTGCCTCGCGAGGGTGGCGTGTCACATCACTTAACACTTCACTAAACACTTAGCAAAAGTCGGTGTGATTTTTTTTTTTTTTG
>JANZXP010000195.1:33854968-33889149 GCA_027576715.1 Erythroxylum flavicans | reverse complement strand
ATCGAGGGATAGCACATAACGAGGTTAGTTTATATTGCATAATTTGCTCTTTTTTATATTGATTATACTACTTTTTGCAGCAACAATGGCTTTTTTGGACGTCTTTAGTCAAGTGTTATTTGGATCCAATTTCGGTAAGTATAATTATAGTATTTTACTACATAGAGAGCCTTTGATTCAAGATTGTAACAATTTACATTTTCGATTTGTCACAGAAGACGACCCTGTTGTTGATGACAATAGCTGGATTCGACGATTTTGATAGAGATGGTTTAGGTAACAATTTTTTGTCTTTTTTGGTAAAGAATATTAATTAATTGCATTCCTTAATGCATGTAGTTCTTTTAGGAATTATTTTTAAGTTTAGAGTTTTAAGGTTTAGGATTTAGAGTTTAGGAGGATTTAGGATTTAGGATTCAGGATTAAATTTTTAGGCTTACTTAGGATTTAGATATTAGGATTTAGCTAACAACATCTATATACAAACTTTAATAGACAGTCGATTATACTTAAGCTAGTATGTGTGTTCTCTTTGGATATACAATCATATTTACCAAGTATGTCAATAAGTCTCTTTAATTTTATTAATTATAAGCAATGATCTACCTTTGGGTGATCTCCAAGCATTATAATTAATAATCTCAATTATTCGATTCATCTTTTATGTCATTTATTAGCATCTTGTAACATGAACAATTAAAAGAATGCATAATTAAATATTTAAATATATTTTCAAGAATGAACACTTTGGTGACTAACAAGCTTTCTATACAGTAACCATTTAATTAAGTAAGTATAAATAAATTTAGGAAGTTCAAAAACTAACAAGCTTTAACATGCATATTCATTTATTACCAGAGAACCAAAACATAATTTATTGCATGCATATTCGCCCTTTTGATTTGTCAACATGGAATTCACGATGTCCACACATTTTAACTCCAATATCATTTTGCTTTACAACCAGAAAACCAAAACATTTTAATGGTGGGCCCTATGCACACAATCATGTTTTCCAATTAAACCTATGCTTTACAACTAGAAACCTAAAGTCTTTTAATAGTCGACCCCACGCACACAATCACGATCCCACGATATAGAGTCTTTCGGTTTATATTGGTTTCAAAATCCCCACTCAATTCAAAGACAGCTATATATCCAAATTGTTATACAAAAAAGGAAAAAAAAAACAAAAAAATGCAAGACAAGAGCCCTACGACCCTCGAAATCCCCTACTATTATTATTAATGAGATCAGCTTGATCAATAACTTCAACCGATTAAGCCAAATCCAAAAGACATCTCACAGAAGTCAAGAAACAAAACATCCGCAGTCTGAGCTTTTTTCTCATGACTTACGTTGAGAGATTGCGGAAGCAATACAATAATTTTTCCATAACCTTAAGCAATATTAATGGCTACTATGAATCATAAGGTTAACTTTAATGCAAATCAAAGTGTCATAATCTTGTTATGATATCACATATAAAATCTATACTATAATATTCTAAACAATATCTCAATTCTAGAATTCTCTTAAGATCATCAAGAACATAATTAATTCAACCTATTCAATTAGGATTCATGCTATGAAAGAGAGATAGAAATACTAATCTTAGTACATGTTTAGTATGTGTTTACAATGATAGATCTTTTTTTTCTTTTGGTTACAATCTCCTTCTCTATGTAAAGAAGTTTAACTACTTTATCCTTTCTGTTATTCTTCGTTCTTTTCCAATGATGCAAGAACGTATCTTTTCTTTGATAAGTGTTAACTTAACTTTAAGGGAGAGAGAAGGGTTCTTATTTATTATAATAAAACCACGGTGACTTTAATATTCTCTTCAAGCTCAATAACCATTATCTTGGGCCCACCTTATATTAGAATCAACCTAAGTAATACAGGTCATACCTTTATGATTGTTAAATTAATTAACACTATGTTATAATCATATGTTGTGTTATTTAATGGATTTTTTTCTCTTGTTTCAAATAACTGTTCCTTTAAACAAGCCATTTTTAATTTTGTAATTTGTTCTACCAATGAATTGAGAGCTTAATTTTAAATATATGTGAATACATTACTCCTCGTTAAACCAGTTTAAAAGAGAACTGAAAAGGATATAATCTTCGTATGCAAATGCAATTATCCAAAAGAAAAAAGAGAAGAAAAAAAACACTAATAAGAAAAGGAAAACTTTGGCAAGAAAATTAAATTCACGTATATTGACCAGCGCAACTGGAGTTACTAAAAACAAAATAAGTAGTTTTTTTTATTGCCTATAAATTTTGGACTATATCTAAACTTTATAAGTATCATTTTAATTATAATAATAATTAAGTGTTCGATCTCTTATCTTCTCTTAGTTGTAACAATCTTAGTTTTCTTAATCAACAAGAAAATTGAAGTAATATTTATTGCAGGCGGCAATACTATTAGTAACGTCATCAAGTTTTGAGAACTGAAAGGCCCAATGCCGGCTGAAAAAGTTGAAAAGCCTAGTTGGGAGGGCTAAAGAGATGGGCATTTGAAATCAAATTACTCAATCGGCTTTGACCACTAAAAACATGGACGTCAGCTTCTCTATGGGCTAGATGCTGTGGTTAAGCCCTGACAGGCTCTAGCTTTGTATACCAAAATGAGTAAACATGCCTATCATGAGATTGAAGAATATAAATCGATTCATAGTTATTTAGGGCCTGTAATAGTCAACGAGATGGTAAAGTCACAATAATATACCATCAAATAACCTCTTTAGGGTGGTTTAAATGATTAGTGAAGACATAATAAATATGAGTTTATTATTTGGATAATAGTAAAGTAACCTAAGGGTAATAGAAAAAGGAAAAGATTAATAAAAAAGAATTGTCGATATAATATTTACTATAAATTAAGTACTCAAATTTCTTAGCTCTTTTTAAGTTTTTAAATTAAATTTATGAAAAATTCTTATTAGTAAGAGTTTTATTGATGCAATTTCAAAGCATAGCAGTGGCAGATACCCCATTATATTAAATGTATAGTTCCTTTTATACATGCTTGGAGGTCTCATGACAAAAGAAACTAGGATCCTTTCTAAGAAGAGAGACCGACAGTCCCAGTGGGACTGTAATGTTTGATGAGATACGAAAGTAAGATGGTAATGTGAAACATTTCTCCTGAAGTGTTGGGTGTTGATAATTAACGGTAGGAGGGAGACATTATTTTATGGACCACATGAAGGCTTTACACTTTACACCATTCGACCATTGGCATTAATTCAGGGCATCTTGTACCACTTTCTACCTTTAACGTGAGAAGAACTTGGTAAGTTCATAAATGTAAAATGGCTACTGTTCACGAGTCCAAAAAAACATCTAAATCTAACAAGTTCATGATTGAGAAGTGCCATACATATGTAATTGACCGTTTAAAAGGCTGCAACAGCGTAACCTTACGGATTGTCGTTGGTTTGCGTTTGACTGATTCATCACCCAAACTGGACCAGTGAATGACCTCAAAAGGAAGGAAACCCCTTTTCTATTTTGTCTTGACTTCAACTCTCTTTTGATTTATCAGATCAAAGGATCCTTAAAGATTTGAACTAAATAATAGCAACTACTCGTTCTCCATTATTAAGAAAAACAAAAAATAAAACAATTCTTTATGGCAGATTGCTTCTAATATTTGACAGGTTTTAGTATCAGGACCAAGTCCATCTTGGTTTACAGTCTGTCAACATTTCTTTAGGTGACAGTTCACGTCTTCAAAATCTTACAAGCTCATTGGACCACAGCTCCCACGTGGCTGCGGCATCCCTCGTCGTGGATCCTTTCACAAATAGAAGAGGACCACTTTCGTAAGCACATAAACACCACCTATCAGTAATTGCATAATATGATCCAACACAACGCAGCACAAATCCGGAGTGCCAAGCTTCCAATAACATCAAGTCGTTTTCTACATGGGCCATGCCCAAAAGGTCCAAAGGCCCACCACTCTGAAATTTAAATGCCTGGGAAAAAGTGAAAAGAAAGGAAAAGAGCGGCAATATTATCTCCAAAAGGGTGCAGCCATACCATGAGAATGTTGGTCCCTTGGTTAATGTAATCGTCTGTGAAGAAAGTGACCCACTTTGAGAAGGACATTGCTGTTCTTCGGTTTTTTTGGCTCTCCAATCCCAAGGCCTAGGTGAACAAAGCAACACACCCTCCCTTCCAATTAAGCTAGTTAATTGTCCCAATTATTAATGCAAATTATAGATAGTAAGACCTTATATCTAGAAATGACCTTTTGGAAATTTATTTAATATCATTTTTATAATAAAATAATTAAAAAACAATAATACTTAGTAAAAATTCCGTTTATGATAAAACAATTTAAAACTATCATTTCTAAGTTTATATTAGTTTATGCTAAGATAAATCTTAAAATTTTGGATTTTTTTTCAAGCCACACATATTTTATGTTTTCTTAGAAAGCAATTGGGATGACTAAAAAATTTAGAAATATTTTAGGTGAAAAAGTTAAGTAGAGTAAATATGCATGTAGTGATTTCCAAGTTACATCCTCCTCGAATTCTTCAATCCAATTGGTCTCCCCTAACCTTTGATCAAAAGCCAAGCATATAAATACTCAAAGTTTCTTTCTCTAGTGGCTATAAAAGTGAAAAAGGGAAAGTCTCCAAAAGCGGTCACTGTCAGTAGTATTTTAATTAGTTTGGTCTTTATGCAATTGTCTTACCCGGTCCATAATCACATAGATTACAATAAGGTTGTGTATAGTTTATTGTCATTTGATAATAATAGTGTATCATAAAACATAATATTATTAAATGCCTTTAATAATGAATGATGATGGAGACCCATATCTTATGACTACAAAGGATCATTTCTTATGTTGTTTATTTGTATTTTTTAAGTCAAATTTTAGAGTTCAAACTTAAAACAATCTATGAGATGATGCACTCCACCAAGGAACTAATTATAAATAGCAAGTTAGCTTAAGTTTGACTGGTAATTAATCAACCCTAGATTATATAGATTAATGTGAATAAGATGAGATTAAAAAAAACTAAGATCATTATGTCACCATGAATCATTTTTTTTCTTAATTCCGTTACTTAATTGGTAGTCACCGTGAATCTGATCAAATCATTGCTAGCTAAACTAAAATAAACTGACCGACATTTGCGAATTTAAGTGCAGTTCTTGCATTTACATTTAATCAAGACAAGTTGAATACAAGAAGTTGTCAATTTATTAAAATTATCAATATACAAACAGGATCGATTTTGCTGCTGATTGGGTTATCATCGTAAGCCTTATCTATGGTTTCCTTTCAATGAACTAATTAATTTTCACACTCATAACTGATTGATAAATAAACCAAGCTAAGAGCGTTCTTTTGGAGATTTATTCTGATTTAAGTGACTTAATGTGGTATTTCCCATTGTCCAAAGTTAACAAAACACTAACTTAGTTGATTTGTGCGTGACGAGAATAGCACTTCTAATTTGAATATAAAATATGCTTCTCACACACTATTACGACATATTTTTTCGTGGTATACTTTCTCAGCAGGTGTTGGATTTCAACTTTTTGGACCAATAGAAGAAGCGGATGAACCTTTAAAATAACCAGGATTCGGTAGTGCTCAGGGATAGATATAATGTACATAACACATGTATATTGTCTATGGATATTTACTACCTCTAAAGCATGAAAATGTTGGTTAAAGCTTAACATCATTAGGTGGAGGTTACCCATTTTATAATCTTAACCTTTTAGTTGATTCCACATACAAACAAGCAACTAGGATACAACGGCAGTGTAATTGTGCATTATTTTTGAAAAGATAACGTAGAGTTTTATATTGGAATGTCATTTTCCTATCTTATTGTTTGGTGGGATTATATAGGAGATGGCTAAGGAGTCACCAAACTATTTAGATGGCCATATACAAAATGTTGAACACGGGAGCATAGTATTACATGGTTAATGCTTCATTTCAATATCAATCATAATTTAACAATTTTACTTGCAGAAGTTTAACTTATCGAAAATGTTTACGAAAAAAAGTTTGATCCCACTTTTATTGATTTGTCAAGAATCTTACATTGGACAACTATAAGAGCATTCAACAATTTATAATAGTGTACAAACCTTCCCTCTTGAGCTAGCTTTTGGGGGTGAGTTAGGCCTTTCTAACATGATATCAAAGCCAGTTTGTCTCGATAGTTTGGGGCGGTGTCCGGTTATGTCCTTTTGCCCAATATGTCTATCAGATGTCCAGTCCTACTCTGGACTGAGGGGGGGTGTATTAGGAATTCCACATCGAACAACTATAAGAGCATTCAACAATTTATAATAATGTGAAAGCCTCCCCCTCTTAAGCTAACTTTTGGAGGTGAGTTAGGCCTTTCTAGCGGTGAACTTGAGCTCCAGTCAGCTCGTTAAGGCATTGCCTGTCTTCTTTAGGAAACCTTGGTCAAAAGAAGACCTAGCTGCCATTAAAGCTGCTGTCGCGCGCCACTCATCAGTCATCGCCTGCAACCAGGTAGCACCGTCGCTGCCACTTGGCAGACTGTTCACTTATATGGCCATCTAGCCTGCATGAACATGTTGCCTAATCTTTGCCGGCAAGCCACTGTGCCTAGCCATCTTGCTTGAACTCCTCAATAGCTCCGGATCTACAACAACCAACGTGTAGTCATCATTCCAGAAAGCGCATCAAGAGTTGCCAAGCAACAGTCGCCATTCCAGAAGCATAAAAACAAACACAACAATTCTAGGTCACTAGTATCAACGAATACCCTAAGCTGATGACTGCATCAACTCAAGACGCCTGTTACCAACTCCAACAATCACCGTACTGCTTGTAAATAGTTCAAAAGGCCAGAACTAGTGGGTAACCAGTCTTGTGGGCTTCCAAAACCCACTCCTTTTCTATTGTCTTGGGAGCGATTCTGGTCATCTCTAGATGAAAAAAGCAAATTTTGTCACAAACAAACATAAACTAGAAGCAGCTCTGAAGCAATCTTTGTGGGAGCTTCATAACTTTAAAGCAATTTGTTTAGTACCTTTTTTAGATTTTAAAGTTTTATTTATTTAATTTATAAAAAATTTTAATCCCAAAATTATGATCGAGAACAATTAAAGAAGAAATCAAATCGCGTGAATAGTGTAGAATAATTATGATGATTTCAAATATAACAAAAGAAATATAAAATTTTTTGTTTAATTTTTGAAAGCTAAGATAACTTTAGGTTTTATAACATGATCGATTGATGTCTGAATAAATTAAAACATAGAAGTAACTTGATTTTTTCTTTATAATTTCCCTACTATTTTTTAGCTTATTTATCATAACCATTGCAGCCTCATACATGATCAGCCTTTTTTAGAGTCGGTATGATAGAAATTGGACCTTTTGGTTATTTAGTTTAATCTAATTCTAATTTTAGTTCAATTTTAATTAGAATTATAATTAATTCTAGTTAAATACTAATTAAACCCAAATTTAATATATAATATTAGTCTTTGTTTATTAAATATCTCATTTAATCTTTAAATTCTGAAACTTTACAATTATGTTCAATTATATTAAATTAGTTTTTCTCTCATTTACCATTCTTTATATATGATCTATTAGGTTCTTAAATGTGTTTCCAATAGTTATAAATTATCACCCTAAATCATATTTAGTATTAGATAAAATAAATTGTTTAATTTATTTTTAATTATTTAATTAAATAATTTATATCCATCGATCAAGATAAGTATCTAATGACACATTATAACCACTCAAATATTAGAAATATCAAAATAATTTTAGTTAATCTTTTGTATATGATTTTTCTGTATAATTCAATTTTTATCATATAATATTTCAATTAGGCATAAGGTATAGAACTAATTTCTACTTTATTTGATTCCAATCATATTATTTCTTCATCATTAGTAATTGATTATATTAGTGACATTTAGAAAACTATTTTCAAAGTGTTATTCCATTTTGACTAAGGATTTTCTGAATCAATATTAATTGAGAATAATAGAGCATTCTTCTTAATCACTTTAAGTTGATTAATCCTTTATTAGTCAATTAATTACACCTATATGTTAGGGAAAATTACTATGTTCTCGTCAACAATAATAGCAAGAGAAACAAATTAAAGTGCAAAAAACTAAATCAACGCACATGAAATTTACGTGAAAACCCTCTTAACTAGGGAAAAATCATAGTCTGAATCTCCACGGACTAAAGTCAATCCACTATAATAGTCAAGAGTACAATCGACAACCAACAACAATAGTCTCAATGACAAGCACAATTATCTTTAGGTTCTAATACAAATTGAAAAACCTAATTAATTTAGTACTCTCTACAACCTAAGAAATTCCAACACCGAATACTTGTTGATGATGATCCGTTGTCTCTTAATTATCTCACCAAATAGCTGCTGTCCCATATGCCAAAACAATGGAGTAGACCTCTCATTTTCTCCTCCTCTGTTCTGGTTTTTACAATAATGCTCCTACATAGCAAAAAGGGTAAAACCTATTTATATCATCATAAATTGGCTTCTCCAATAAGCCACCAAAACCTACCATCTATGGGCCAATCAAAGAACTCTTTACTTAGTTGGCAACCACTTATAAGTAAAGCAAAGCCCACACTTGCAAAACTCACGTAACTAGTATTTGGGATTTGGAGAGATACCCAACATATTCCTCCCTCGATCCAAATTACCAAACACCTCTACCTCATTTGAGAATCAGACCTTATTCTTGTCCCTCTGGGTGCAATGACCCTCTATATAGCAAATGTTGTTGTTTGCCTTCCTCCCTTGCATCACCAAGCGAGCACCACGGTACACTTTGAATCACCTCCTACTACCAATATATCTATGCCCATACTTTGTCAATTCACCCAAGGAAATAAGGCTATCACGAGCACTTGGTACATACCTCACATTGTGGAAGGTTCGGGTCATACCATCATCAAGCTTCATCCTCACGGTCTCCATGCTTTATACCTTTAAGTTTTGATCACTCACAATGTTGACGTGGACATACTCCCCATCTTGGCGCAAAATATCAAACAAGGTTTGGTCTTTACAAACATGAATCGACGTTGCTGAATCCAACACCCAACTCTCTTGGCCCTCCTTCACCTCACCACGAGTAGCCAATAACAATTCACCACGACCATCACCTATTACCATATTAGCAAATCACCATCATCATCTCCTTTAGTCTTTTCCTTCTTCTTATTCATTAAATAGAGACTCTTCAAATGTTCCATCATCTTCAGATGACTGCTTTGGATGTGACTCTTCTTCTTACAATAATAACACTTCACGTTACTAAAGTCTTTCGTGCGTGATTTCGATCTTCTCCTTAAGCCATCTCCCGTTCTCTCTTGATTCCTCCCTCTCTCAAACTCCTTTACAACTAGTGCTCAATCACCATCACCCAGAGAACCTCCATCAACATGTGTCATCATCCTTTCGTTCTCCCTCAATACCCCTATAGCTTCATCTAGCGTAATCTTCTCCCTACTAACAACCAACGTCATGATAATAGGTTGGTAGGACTTAGGTAGTGAAACCAATAACAAGATAGCTTGTTCTTGATCGATGATCTTCGCATCTACATTCTTTAACTGGGCCACTAGTTGATTGAACAAATTAATGTGGTCCTGCAAGATTGTACCCTCCTCCGTCCTCAATCGGTATAACTCCTAACTTAAACACTAGATGTTAGTCAAAGATTTAGAGGCATACACAGTTTGGAGCTTATTCTTCAAAGCTTTTGGATTCGTCTAACTCAAGTAGTTGTAATTGATCTTTGGAGCTATAGCCAACTGAATTGTACTAACTGCCTTCTTCTTTATCAACGCCTACTTGGCATCATTCAAACTTGTTGGCTTGTTCGCTTCCAAATTCACATCTAAATCATGTTGTACGAACAAATCCTCAATAGTACTCTTCCACACCCAAAAGTTTATTTTCTCATTAAACAAGGGAACTTGAAATTTAGAAGCATTATTTTCACCCATTCTCTTCTCACACTAATTCCTCCCCAAATCAAACAAGAAATAATTTTCCCTACATAAGGATCCTCCAACCACAACTCTGATACCACTTGTTGGGGAACATTACTATAACCTCATCAACAATAATAGAAAGAGAAATAAAGTGCAAAAAACTAAATCAACACACACGCATTTTAAGTGGAAAATCCCTCTTAATTAGGGAAAAATCTACGGTTCGAATCTTCACATCCTAAAATCAATCCACTATAATAATTAAGAGTACAATTGACAACTAACAATAATAGTCTCAACGATAAGTACAATTATCTCTAGATTCTAGTACAAATTGAAAAACCTAATCAATTTAGTACTCTCTACAAATCCAAGAGATACCAACATTGAATACCTGTCGATATAATCCGCTTCCTCTTGATTATCTCACCAGACAATTGTCGTCCCACATGCCAAAACAATGGAGTATACCTCTCTTTTTCTTCTCCTCTGTTTTGGTTTTTATGGCAATGCTCCTACGTAGAAAAAAAGTAAAATCTATTTATCTCATCATAAATTGGCTTCTCCAATAAGCCACCAAAACCTACTACCTATGAGCCAATCAAAGTACTATTTACTTAGTGGGCCACCACTTATAAGTAAAACAAAGTCCACCCTTGCAAAATTCATATAGCTAGTATTTGGGATTTAGGGAGATACCCAACACTATATAGTTCATCTTATGTCCAATGACTACCAATTAAGCTACCATTGACTAGGATAGTCATAATTAGTATTAAAACATAGTAATCTCTGTATGAGATACTTTGAAGATCTTAACAAAATAATATCACTTATACAATCATGACAATAAGAATTTCTATAGACATACAAATAATATTCTAGATAGAATTTTCATATCGGGTTAGTTTAGTAAACTTGTTCTCTAATAATTATCTACACGTTTATTTATGTATTTATATATTTTATATTATGACTTCAATTACTTCCTTTATAAGAAGTAAACATAATATGTGTTAGTCTTTTTGCTCTATTAATGTTCAACCTCATCAAAATAACGATTAAAAATAGTTTAATGATAATATATAGATGCAATGAAAATTTTATAATTATAAACTTATCATAATTTTATTTGTTATATACATTTATCCTACAAACATTTTTTTATATGTCAATTAATTATATGAATATGCATTAGATAAAGAATGCTTTTAAGTAATTATATTACAAAAATTACAATCAACTAGTTGTTGGTTTATATCTCATAGTCAATCAGTTGATGTTGTTGACTAAATGTGAAGATAATCGAAACTTATATTTGGTAGTTGTAAAAGTATGCATCTAATGTGTTTACTTTGGTCTAAACTAATTTGAAAGACCATTATATCAAAAAGTAAAGAATAAAAGAAAATAAAGGCATATTTATAAGAGAATGAAAAAAATTTCATTTAAAGGAGATTGTCAAGACAATGTTATCATGAAAATAAACTGAATGTTTGTTGTTGGGTTCCTAATTTTGTTATATTTTCTTTATCACAACCTAAAAATTAAACATTGAGCAGAAAATTCTTTATCTACTTTATTTGTCATTTTCTTTACCTAATTTAAAAGAAAATAGAGATGAAAAAAATAAGATCTAAATAATTTGACTATGAGATAAAGAATGCCAAATTATTTTTGGAGGAATATATCTTATTGCTATTTGCAGTTTGCATTGTATGATTTATTTATCATTGTAATGGATTGAATGTTAATATTTGAACATTAATATATTACAAATCAAATATTTACTAACATACACGTAAACATTTTGTAAATTAAAATAACTAAAGTATTAGATAGTTTGAGTAACTTTTCATCTGGGATGATAATGGGCCAGGCCACAGGCTATCCGACCCGTGGCTTGATGGATTGAGGGCTGTCGGGCCTATGGTTCAACTTCCAGCCAGACGAGTCATAGGAGGGCTGGGCGGGGTTGCCCCAATTTTATTTTTTTTAAAAAAATATAAAAACGACGTCATTTTGTACCTTCTCGCCGAGCTACGAATAGAGCCCTGCTTAGACCAAGCAATCTTGACTCGTGGTCTGGTCAACACGGGCCGGGCCATATTTGTTATCCCTGCTTTAGTTCTCAATTTTTTTCATTTCTATATTGCTTTATCGATTATTTTCTTAGCATATTCTAAATTACACAACTGTATCCTTCTCCCTGTGCATTAATTTATCTTTTTGCCCGTTTTCTCCATCCAAATCCGAAGGTGATTTTGTTTTAATAATATGACATGATTCCACTATAGACTTAAAACACTCTTCTCTTTGATTTGGGCGCAAAAAGAAGGGAGGTATCATATATACTTTGGAAAAAAACCCTATGGTTTGTTGGGATACTTGGTGTTAATGATTTTGAATGTAAATTCCGAAAAGATAAAACAAATGATTGTTGAATGCACATTCTACGCAAACAGCAAGCCAATGAACTTAACACGTGTCATTAGTGACGATTTGGGTTAACTTATAATTTTACTAGAAAAAGTATGGTTGTTAACAATAATGTGTAATTTGTCATTTTCGAAAGTTGAATTCTAAAGCGGAATTAAGCGAAACACTGGTGAAATGTTCCAGAGTTCTATTTATCCTTCAATAAATAGTAAGCAAATCAATTAAAAGAAAATTGTTTTATAATTTTATATGAAATATTTAAATATAATGTATTATATTAATTAACTTTAAAAATATCATTAAAATAATAATTGAAAAATGAATAATGTTTAAATATTTAACATATATAATTTATAATTTCTTAAAATTGTTAATTAAATTATTAATCTTCCTATATCATACTCATTTACTATTTTGTTGATAATTATCTCTAAATTAAATAATTTATTAAAATTTTAAGTACTTCCAGAAAGGAAGGCCAAGGCCTTATAATATTAGAACCAATGTTTTAAAATTTCAACCAGTTTAGCTAGTTTTATAGTATCGGCTAATTTTTTTATTTAATTTTTAAATTTTCAGTTTGATTTAGTAAACTAATCTTTGTTATTAAAAAATGATTATTTATCTATTAATTGATTAATTTTTTTAAATATTCTTCTTTTTCAATTAAACTTTAAATTTTTAATAGGTAAAGATAATATTCTTTATTTATTTTTTAAATTCTTTAATTTTATTTAATCTCTAATTAATTTTATAAAAATTTAATATTAATTAAAATTTTAAAACTTTAAACTTCTTATTTCATCGTTGTAACTTATAACCCAATTTTTAAAACACTGACGAGAGTTATATAAAAATTCGGCGTATAGTTCAACATTGATGAGAGTTAATATAAAATTTTGGCGTATAGTTCTTTGTTCCCTCGACACTAGGCAACAAAAGCACGAAAACAAGGGCTTTGTTGCTCGTGTATTCAACAAAATAATCTGGGATTCCGATTTCTAATTGATACACGTAATTTTTTTTTTATAAAAAATTTAAGTAGCTTTTATTACACGGGTGTATGCGTATCCGATATTGACAAATATATGATTGTGAATAGAGGGCCGACATTGGGGACCGGCAATTGATGACATTTCATTATCAATCACAATACATTACTCCTCTTGATCCTATTAGAATACTTGTAAAGTCAATTAAACCTGCAGGCCTCCTCCTTTTCTTTTCCTTTTGTCTGTTATATTCTCTTTTTCTCACTTTTCCTTTTGGGTGAATTTTCTTTTTAATGATCAATCATGCCATTAGGTGATCAATGAGTAGTGTATATGCTTATGAGTGAATGACACATGCTTGTGTCTGAATTATTGTTATAACTTAGAAATGGCTCGTGCTTAGTTACTAGTTAGGAATTCATGTTGTACTATGATTACAAACATTATTACTGTTATCATTCATTGTTTGTTCTAACCCAGGTTTTCGACAACTGCCTATATATTTTGCTGCTTAGAACTTGAAGACTTCCAGTCGCCATTTACTATCTATCTTGTTGTTTTATTAAGGCTAAAATCCTAGCACCTTATAACCAAAAAAGAGTATAGTCATCCATTTTAAACGTTTGATCTTGATTAATGTTTCAAATAAATTGAAGATAATTCTAGGCATTGACTTTAACCATCTACTTTTTGACAAGCACGTACTTTGACGTAAGAAATAATATCCGAAATGAGTATTGATAATCTAATATTAGTTTTCCTCATTTCAAAACTTGCATTTTAGCTCTTTTAAGGTTTCACTGTACGCTCACTGTTAGTTCATCTGCAATGATTTCACTTTTCACATTGAATAAGGTGACATGTGAAAATGGAAGGAACCAAAAAAAAAAGTTCCCCATAATTTAATAATTTATATTAGTCATGAGTACAATAATTTTTGCTTGTATGAAGTTCCTAAATCAGCGGTTGACAAGTAACTCATGTATGGTTAAAGTAACTGCCACCAAAGTCGAGTACTGTTGTCCAACAGGTACATTACCAGCCACCAACAATAGCGAAGAGTTTTCTATATAATCCAGCCTTTCGTTTGTTCACTTACTACTTTAAACACAAAGCTCCTCTCGTTTTTAGCTATAGCAGCTTTTTATCAGCGCCCTTTGTGACATCTTAAGGATTTGCTCTCAATCAAGTTACTGTTCAGGGTGGATCTGAGCAAAGATACCAGCTTTATTGTTAACTGCAAGTGATTGAAGTGAAGGTTTGTCTTTTTCTTTTTTTTTCTCCTGATATATTTGAAAGTTCAAGACTATAATTTTTTTTTATCCTCCTGTGTATCTTCTGATCTGTTTTTGGGAAATTATTTTTTTGGTTTAATGTTGGCAGTTTTGTATTTTAGTAAAAGATAGAGTATGGTTTCTGGGTTTCTCAAGATTCTGTTAAATGGTTGATTTTCTGGGTATGGTGAGGATTATGAAGTTTAATGGCCTTATCGACCAAGTCAGCTAAGGTTTTTTGATATTTTGAAAGCTGGAAGGTGCAATTAGCTAACGTTTTTGGTGTGAATAATTAGGGGAAGATTAAAAGTGCTTGCGTGCCTTTTGCTTGATCGGTTTCTCAAATCAATTAAGAATACATAGAAGGTGGAGAAAGACACAGTGTTAAACTTCGAGTTAACTAGAGAAAAAAGGACTTCTGGTAATCTTGTTCCTGTGGTATTTTGCTTAATAAGAGCGTGGAAATCGTTATATTAATTCGTTTACTTGTGTTTTCTTTTAATTTTGGTAATCTGGTTGGATCGTTTACATTGATATTTTTCCTATGTAATTGCATTTTTGTGTTGATTATATCTGGGACACTTCTAGCTCTTATGTTTTTTCTTGTTTACTACCTTGCAGCAACTTTTGGTTACACCACCTAGTACCATTACTGATTTAGAAGTGAAGCTTAAAAGTGGGTTAAACAGAACAAAATGCCTTGGTTGACTCGATCAGTTGATGTCTTCCGCAAAGTAGTGCCCTTGAACTTGTATTGCAGGGTTATTCTGTAGATCTTCAGCCACTGCAACCTTATCTTCAGGAGTAAAGACTTGCCCCTTTTTCTTTTTTTTTTCCCTCCTCGTACCAGGAATTTCCGTGTCATAAGTTGTATCTAGATAGACTGAGATTTGAGGTGTTGAAAGAAGTGATGGTGTGCCAAGCTGCAAGTCAAACAAGATTTCGGGCATTAAAATATGAGAATGGAATTGCTGGGAGACATACAATTATAGTTAGAGTTATTGCATGCTATCAACCATTGCAGGATTGCCAGGTTAGTACCGTGAAAATTTATACCTGTTTTCCTACTTGACTGTTTGCATGATGCAGTTGATTACTATTTTCATTTACAGGACTTATACTATAATTAAACGCTTAATGCCTGCCTACATTATTTGCTGTTATGATCTTAACTGCATAATTTTCAGCACAACTTCTTAGTAATCAGCCTGGAATTTTTGTTGCTTTTTTACAGGCTGAATATTTCCGTCATTTGCTTAAGCCGGTTACGTAGGTGGATTCTCTGTTTGCGTTGTGATACTAAGCTGGAAGTTGTAGTTTGCCTTTTTTCATTTTGTTTTTCTGGAGAGAAGCAGCAATTCTTGGCATCAAGTATTGAAGCAGTAAAGTTGGTAAGTTTAGGAATATCCTTCTGTTCTGACCCCAAGATAAGCAGATGTTCTTTGTCAGATACTTATTTGGTCCATCTTTCGTTTTGCTAATTTGAGGTAAATACATTGGTTGCTTAGTTAAGGCCAGCAATATTTGGCTTTGTCCACCGCATTATACTTGGCAATCGATAAACTTCAATCGCATGAGCTCATCACTGGAGCCTCAGCAAAAGGGATATGTGCCAACATATACAAAGCCTGGCGCTTGCACGCCATCTGAAGATGTGGCTATGTTTGGTTTTCCAGTCCCAAGCTTCCCAAGTCTGTTTCCACAACAAAGCAGTCAAGTCCATGCTATGCATGGTCATTTACGTCCTCACTTCCAGAATTTGGCTCCTGCTAAGAACTTTTCTGTTAAAGAAAAGTTATCTTGTTGTACTGGGGTGGAGGCTGTGCCTAGTTCTATTCCTGCATGTTATAGGGGATATGTTATATTCGATCAGTCTGGGAATGGAACAAGGGTCATGTATAGTCCCTTTTGTTCAATTATCCATAAGCCAACTATAGCTGGTACAAAACTGGAATCTGGTTATGATCAAGAGGCTGATGAATGTGCAGCTAAAATGGATCAAATGAATCCAGAAAAACTGAAGGATAAAGAATCAAATGAGAATCACTCAAAAGATGAGGAAAGTGAGATGCATGAAGACACTGAAGAAATCAATGCGTTGCTTTATTCTAGCAGTGATGGTTGTGATAGTTACAGTGATGATGATGATGATGATGAGGTAACCAGCACTGGTCACTCTCCAGTTGTGATCGGGCCATGTTGTGGGATGCAAGAACAAGAGGAGGAAATGAAAGAGGAAGTTGCTAGTTCTGCTGTGCCAAACAAAAGGCAGAAATTGCTTAATGGTGAGTACAAAAAGTCTTCTCTTGGGGACACAACAAGCTCACTTAAATCAAAAGTTCTACGCACATTTTCTGATTTGAGCTATATTATAAGCCGAATTGAAGAAGAGGAGGTTGTTTCCAATATGGGAAACAAGGAATCCAGAAGGGATAAGAATCGTGCAACATTGAAAATCCTCAAGACCATAGTTCCAGGTGCAAAGCATAAGGACCCATTGTTGGTACTTGATGAAGCTATTGCTTACTTGAAGTCATTGAAGCTCAAAGTAAAAAATCTAGGAGCGAATCAAAGTTAAGTTTCGCTCAGTCCTACAGTTGTCTAAGGAGTGGAGGGAAGAATGAATTAAAAAAGTAGCGGCCTAACACATTTTTCTTGGCTTGAATGATTGATGAGTTTGAAGTCACTACATAGGCTTTTTACATGTGGGGCCCCTTTTTCCCTGCAGATTTATATAATGGGCCAATGAAAGGGGAGTGATAGTGTGAATGATACGATTTTAACAGGACTTGGGGTTAAATGGGTTGTGTTTGTTGACCAGAAATGATTATCTTTTAGCTTTGTTATGGATTAAAGGCTAACAGAAGTCGCAAAAGATACGAACGCATGGGATTGCAGAAGTGGTGGGCTATGGTCTCATTGAGGACCTGTAAACCCTACAAATTTAGTGCATGCGCGTTAGGTATCTCGGGGCCCACTTTCCTTTTGCATAAATCATGCTGGTATTAAACTAAACTCGAAGTCCAAAGTAAGTTTTCTGATGCGGCTGATTGCCGTGGATAAAAGCAGCCCTTTATTGCCGATTGCTTGGGGTCGAGTGCACCTGTATTCAGAAGTAACGGCTTGCTTGTTTCGGGACTATGACTGTTCTATTTGTTGTTTCAGTTGGCATGCGAATGGTGTTTGTGTTTGTGTCTGTGTTTGTTTGTGATTGTCGATTTGTTTTTCTCGATGTCCCACGTCTGGATGTATGTATTTGTATTGCGATGGCACTGGTGTGTAAATGTGTCCTTGTGCATGTAATAAATAATGTGAGATACTTGCTTACGCACAATTACACCTGCTTAAGTTATACTTTAATAATAATGCTGGAAGGTCCAAAGTTTGGAGTTAACACTTGGCACAATGTTAAATTCTTTTCTATTAGACTTTTAATCTGCTGTAGAATATGCAGACGTGTATCGATCTTAGTTTTCTTGTTTCTCAGGCATTCGGATTCTTTTCTTTTATGATAAGGATCTCGTCAGATTGGCATGGATAGTGGAATAATTATTTAATAGAATCGGAATGATGACAAGGGTTGATGCAGCATACTCAATTAGGATGTTGAATTTCATCAACACTACGAGCCTTTTGTACTCTTTCTTTGGTTCCATCATTAATTCTCATAGATTTTTATGCATGTGAGAAGCAGCAGCTCTTGAACAGAGGGCCTCATAAAGAACGGGGAAAAACCTACCCCTACTTACCCCTAGTTGCGCTTGCAAGTAAAATGCTTGCTTTTACAAAAGTTGATGTACGTGCCAGCATTTAACACATTCAATAAGTCGTAAATGGTTAATGGGCCATTTACTAACCAAAACCCGCTTTCTTCCTTAGTCTTTTGTTTAAATTGTAAATGTCCATTTACTAACCAAAACCCGCTTTCTTCCTTTGTCTTTTGTTTAAATTGTAAATGCACTTATCATTATCATGTTACTAGTATGAGCTAGATAGAAAGTGGCCTTTGTTGGTACCGTTTGATGCAATATCAAAAATCAAAATTCACTGACGATTCAGAACTTTGCATATAAAGTATCCACTGGTAGTAATCAGGAATACTTTCTATCTAGCACATAAAAGAAACAAGACACCTTCTGGGAATGAAAGAGAAAGCACTCAGATGTCCTTATCTTTGCAAAGTGTGTAAAAAGTTTTGAGCAGCCGAAGAACGCACCTTTTAAAGTGTGCATGCAAGTGTTGAAAACTTAGTCCATTATAAGTAGTATAGTGCTCTCCTATGCACGACCTTGGCGGGATTAGGAAAAGTACTCAATAGGACTTTGGTCTCTTCTCTCTTGCCTACCAGCACTTTTCTACTTTATGTGGCCTAAATTCTTTGGTCACCAACCCAAGGGAAGACTACGGAACTTCAGATACAAAATTTGGTCTCGTGAAATTCTTGAAGTGCCGCAATTAGGAACAGTAGTGCCACTGAAAACAAGCTGTAAGCTACTTTCAAGTCTTTTTTGATGCTTCAATAGAGGAAATATTTGCCTATTTCACTGCTGTATATGATGAAAAGTTCTTTGAAATTCGGATCACCACATACGGCATGCCTTTTGGGTTGGTGCATATTCCTATTGAGGCAAGTGGTTGCGTAAAGCGACATTGAAGGAAATCAAGTCCTGTCCCCTAGAATCTAACTAGATAAGCATTTGAAGGTGCCCCACTCTTGAAACCAGCGAATTTTCCTCACTTGAACATGCAGAAGACTTGAGGGAATTGGGTTCCACTTGAAGTGCATTTACTGACACCATCTATAGAAAGAGTTTGCGGTGGAAAATTAACGAATTTGAATGTTGCATACCTAACACCCAGCATCAGTTAACATTGCAGAACAATGAAACAGAACCCAGAGAAATATGAGCACAAAAAGACTACTCATCAATCATTTGGATTTACGTTGATTATAATTTCACGGCAAGTTTATTTCACATGAACGCTAAGTGGAAAAAAAATCAAGAAATATATTTATTATCATGACATATATGTCACTTTAGGGATATTATATTTCAAAATAAAGAAATGCTTTTTATTTTAATTTTATCTCCAAAAATATGTTAGTTATAATATTTTTTAGTTTAAAATAGGGTTGATATATTACATCAAAAAAAAAATGTTTGGCAATGTAATTATTGGACCAAATATTTATGATCATGTTAAAGGCCCTTAGGTTTCTAATGGACTGGCCAAATCCTGATACAATGTTTTCAACGTTAATCATAATCAAGTTATTTTAATTGTCCTTGACCTTAATTAGATTAGAATCACCTAGCTTAACTCGCTTCAATGTGGTAATTTTAATCTAATCAAGGTTGTTTAGATTAGAATCAAGTTAGGGCGTCTATGTTCTCGTTTTCACATTTTCTCAGTTTCCACGGATCCCTTTTTGTATATTCAACTATGATCTAACAAATGAAGTAAGTAAATTTGGTAAGAATGTTTTATTACCATGTATCAACCAAAGACTATGTTTGCTTTCATATTCATTAGTAATTGTCCACAGAAGTTATTAGTCTTTTATTTTGGTAGGAGCCATAGGAATCCTTCAATGCTTCAATGGATGGTAAATAATTTGCTATTTATTTGATGTAAACGTTTCGAAAAAAATAAAGAGTATGCATTTCCAAATCTATTACCAATTAAAATATGTGATAACACATTGTTGAATAAGTCATAAAAAGTAATCTTATATAATAAGATTTTCGAGTGCAATTTTACAAATGTTACATAATTTATGTAGTCTATTTCTCATTTGTAAAGTAATAAGTGGATAAAAAGGGATGATAAGGATAAATGATAAAGTAGCTCATGCTAGAATGTGTACTCACTACTTAAAAAGTCTAATTTTATTAAAATGCTATCATATATCTCGAACAACTACTATCAACTATCTATTGATTTTCTCTTGTCTTCATTTTGAAGAATATCTCATTGTCTCCATATTCATCCATAAAGCAAACATTGCTAGCTTATTCTGGCTCTTCTTCTTCAAAGTTTTCAAAATCTTCATCTGAACAAGCTGTAGTTATCGCTTGCTTCCTGAGTTTTCTTTTCTCTGTTTTGTCCTTTTGAAAAAGGGGACATTTTGGTCTTATGTGTCCAGGCTTCTTACAGTGATAATATATGATTTGATTGTTTTATGTATTACTATTACTATTGCTACCTTTTGGTAGGGACCTGTTGCTTTCGATTTTCCTATTCCCTCATCTTTTCTTCATCAACTTCTTTTTATAAAAGCGGGCATATTTCCTGACCATAAAATTGAATTCTTTATCTCCATCTATTTGCAACTCAAGGTCGCTTTCATCACCGATTAATTCATCAATTGCTTTTAATGTCATTCCTCTTTTGTGTGAGGATCCTTCATCTCGTTTAAGTTCGGCTTCATAGATCATCAAGTTTCCTCTTAGCCAGTCGAGTGACATGGTATCAAGATCCTTTGTAGTTTCTAGAGTTGTCACCTTTGGTTTCTATTCCTTTGGTAGTGATCTTAGAATCTTTGTTACGAGTTCATCATTTAGAATTATCTTTCCTAAGTTCTTTAAGGTTGTGATAATGTTGTTGAACCGTCCTAAGAATTCATCTATGGTTTCTTCCTATTTCATGTTAATAGTTTTGTATTGGTGCACTAAAAGGCTTATTTTTTGTTTCTTTACCTTATTCGTTCCTTTAAAGGTGACTAGTAGTTTATCTCACATTTCCTTTGTTGTAGAGCTGTAAGATATCTTCTCATATTCTTTTGGAGATAGTGCACAAATCAGATGATGCTTTTCTTTAGCATTCAGCTGAGTATTTCCTCTGTTAGCATCAGACCACACTTCTACATTTTCTGTACCAGGAAGTGTAGCTTAAACTCTGATAGCTCTTTAGACTTCAATATCTACAGATTGGAGATAGATTATCATTCTCTTTTTCCAGTATGAGTAGTTGTTTTTATTGAATAAAGAGGTTTTAAGACATATTGTCCTTCAAGGCTTCTCAAATTATTTGCCATGATCTATCACGTGTTGTAAAATACAATAAATGTGAAACCTCACTCTGATACCAAATGATAAAGAAAACACACGCAAGAGGGGGTGTGTAAATAAAGTTTCAAGTTACTTTCAAATTGATAAGATCCTGCTAAACAAAATAAATTTATATATAGAAGGTCCTATAAACTTTAGAAATGATCCTGTTAACGTTGAAAATAAAAAAAGCCTTTTAATTGAAAGGAGTCTGCTAACGCTCAAAATGAAAGGAGCCTATTTAATCGATAGGAGTCTGCTAGCACTTAAAAAGAAAGCAGCCTATTAGACGATAAAAACCTATTAAATGACATGAGTCTGTTAAATGATAGGAGCCTTCTAAACGATAAATCCTATTAAAACATTTTAAAACAGAAAGCGCCTATTAAAACTAAAAAGAACCTTTTGCAAGTTGAAAACAGAAGAAGCCTATTATAAAAGTGAAGGAGCCTCTTGCAAATATAAAACACAAACACTATAATGCGAAAATTTAAAGTTAAGAAGAGAGAAAGAATGACACAATCGATTTATACTAGTTCAGCTTATAACCCAAACCTACGTCTAATCTCCAAGTATCTGACTTCAGTGTTTCACTAAAATTTCAAGTAGTAATTTGATAAGCCTCTTCAAGCTCACAATTACATATTTTTCAAGGTTCTTCAACCTTCCACACTAGTAGTATTTAACTAGCATCTATCAGCTCTTAACAAATGAAAAAGTGGTTTGCTCAATATGAGCTTCAATGATTTCTCTCAAAAAGAATTTTTACTTTCTAAGGCACAAAAAATTTGATAATGGTATGACTTTCAAGAGTATTGATGCCTTTGATGTATTTTACAAATCTAGCTTCTTAACTTCTTGTTCGCAACTGCAGTGGCACTTTCTTAAATAAACATTTTCTTCAACTAGTCATTGCTTTATTTTGATTCTGAGTTGACTTTGTGTCTAATGAATCTTTGATATTATCTCTACTGAAATCTTCCAATATTCAGATGTTAAGAGATAAATATGGCAATGTCTTGGAGCTAATTGACGAAATATATAATTAGCAGGATCCTTCTAGATATTGTAGAATCATTTATAATAAGGTAAGGTCATTAAGAAGGTTCCTACAAGAAAGGAAGCATTATTCCTATGATTTTATTTAAAAGAATTATATCGTTGCCCATACAAGGAAATAAATCCAATTTGAATTTTGAATTATTATGTAGTTATTATCAAAATCATTAATAATAAACCGTGAGCTAACACTAATCATATATCTGAGTGTTGACATTTGTTTTCATCTTATTCACCGATTAAAAACATTTCAATTCAGTTGCCTAAGGTTACTAAAGTTGCAATAAATATTATAGGCACTATTAAAATTCATTATGATATGTTATGCAAAATGTTCTTCATGTACCTTCATTTGCTTACAATTTACAATATATTAGTCTAGGACTTGCCTACCCAGATAATGACTAGAAATGTTAGTTTGCATGGAGGTTTATTCTTGTTTGATCATCCTTATAATTCAGTTTCTCATAAACCTTCATTTCTTACCATCAATTCGTCTATTTTGTCTACTTCTAGGTCTAATAATTCTGCTATTATTGATGCATTATAGATTATTACATACTTAATTTGATAGAATAAATCAGTTACACAAAATCGTGTCTTCGATCTATTAAGAAAATAAAAAATTGTGTTTTATTTATCCTTTAGTAAAGCAGAAAATTTTACCCTTTTTAGATCATATTAGAGACACTATAAAGCCTTATGAGCTGGTTCATTAAGATATTTGGGGGCCATATTCTATTCCTTTTATTAGTGGTGATCACTATTTTTTGACCATTGTTGATGATTTCACTAGAGTTACATGGTTACATTTGATGAAAACAAAATTAAAAGTATCTTCAATCATTCCTTCCTTTTATCACTTTGTTCAAACTTAATATGGGGGTTAAATCAAACAAGTTAGATCTGATAATAGACTAGAATTCAATTTGTCTCAGTTCCATTTGGAAAAATGGATTATTCATCAGTTAGCCTCTATTGGTACTCCATATCAAACACTAACATTTGTTTGTGGTTACTATATCTCTTTTGTTTCGAAACTCTTTTCCCAAAAACTTTTTTGGATATGCTGTTCTTATAAGAACTTATCTCATCAATAGAATTCCTACTATAGTCCTTAATAATCTTACTCCTTATGAGATCTTATTTCACAAACCCCCGAAATATGATAACCTATGAATTTTTAGTTCCTTGTGTTTTTCTTCTACCCTTGCTTATAACAGAAAGAAAATTTCCCCTAAATACAAACTTTGTATCTTTATTAGATATCGTCATAGAGTTAAAGGTTATTGACGATATGATTTGGAATCTCATTCTGTTTTTTTTCCTTATGATGTTATTTTTCATAAGAGCATCTTTTCTTGTTCCATTTCTTCATTATATAAAATTTCAGTTTCTAGTTCCTCTCCCTTATATCCATCTCCTGCTCTTATTTTATTTTCTTACTTTAATCCAACTTCTATTTTTCCTTCTAATTCTAATGTTTTACATGATGATAGTGCACATATTACATTTAATCATAAATCTACTTCTTCTCCTTTGCCTACTTATTCGTCAACAATAATACCTGCACCTTCTTCTTTATTCCCATATGTTCCACCCATGTTAGATAAAGTATCAGAGTCAAGTCTTTACCTACCTATCTTTATGATTACTAATATACTTTACCTCCTTCCCTTATTTCCTCTATTTCTAAAACCCTTATCATATTCACCATTTTGCTACTTTCTCCTAGTTATAAATCGTTTTCTACTTCTTTGTCTTAAATTTCTAAACCTAATACATATTCTCAAGTTGTTAAATTTGCTCATTGACAAAATTCCATACAATCTAAATTTGACTTTTTAGAGGAAAATAACACTTGAATATTTATCCCTTTTCTTCTTGATCAACACATAATTAGTTGTAAGTAGGTGTATATAAGGTAAAGCTGAAAGTTGATAGGAGTATTGGTTGATGTAAGTCTAGATTAGTTGCAAAAGGGCATAGTCGACAACCTGATTTTGATTACTAAGATACTTTATGTCATGTGGCTAAGCAAAGCACGATTTGAACATTTTTAACACTTTCTGCAATTAAGGGTTGACAATTATTTCAATTAGATGTTAATAATGCTTTTATTCATGGTGATTTAGATGAAGTGATTTACATGGATTTGTCTTTAGGGTGTCATCTTAAGAGGGAGTATGTAGGTTGTACTGGTGGGAAATTGGTTTGCAAATAAAGTAATTCATTGTATGGTCATAAGCAGGCTTCAAGATAATGGAATATTAAACTTGTAAAATCATTAATAGAGTGTGGGTTTGTGCAAAGTAAGGCAAATTACTTGTTTATTAAGAAAGGTTCAGAAAGTGTTTTTGCTTTACTTGTATATATGAATGACATAACTATTGCAAGTAACTCAGTTCTTATAGTAGAACATTTGAAGAGGTTCCTCATAACTAAGTTCAAACTAAAGGATCTAAGTACTTTGTGGTATTTTTTCAACATTGAAATTGCTAGATCAACAGTTGGACTTGTTAAATGAAGATGGTTTTCTTGGCTATAAACCAATTTCAACTCTGATTGACCCTAATCACAAGTTGTTGATAGCTTCAAAGAATGATGTCCTTACATATGGTACGTAATACAAACAAATTGTTGGGAAGATATGTCTAACTTTCACTAGGCCAGATATGTAGTGCAGGTCCTGTCACAATTTATGGACAAATCTACAAAAACATATAGACAGGCTAAGGATTGAGTTCTCAAATACATATCAGGAGCACCAAGGCAACGCATTTGTTGTCTGCTATAACAAAATCTGACCTAATTAAGTACACTGAGAATGATTGGAAAGGATGTACAAATTTTAAAACATTATTATTAGGTTATTGTCTATTTTTTGGGAGACTCATTAATTAGCTGGAGATCAAATAAATGCTTTATTGTTACAAGAAGTTTGACTGAAGCTAAATATAAAGCTATTGCATTTGAAACATGTGAACTCTTTTGGCTTCTATCCTTGATAAAGGAATTTTTGATTGAACATGAGAAGCTTGTAATGACGTATTGTGATAATCAATCAACATTGCATATCTAAAAAAACCCACGTATCACCATAGAACAAAGCATATAGAAATAGATTGTCACTTTATAATAAAGAAAGTTCTAGCTAGAATTATCAAGCCTACATATATATCAAATTTCTTGCAGAGAACAAACATATTTATAAAGGCCTTGGAACCAATTCTATTTCAGAAGGTATTAGCCAAAATGAGCATTATAAATACACATGCTCCTCTTGAGGGGGAGTATTAGAAGATATTGGTCAAACCACCATGATGATGATATATGGGCTCCTAATGATCACAGAGAAGAATTCTAAGTAGGTAAATTGTGTGGTAATTATTATCCAATCAATGTAATTAATTCACCTAATTAGTTTTGGTTATTTATTAAATCTAATTAGTTAATTAGATATTTTGTGTAGTAGTAACTGGATAGATATTTATGTATATATACTTTATAAACACGTTTCTGGAAGTTAAGTGAATATATGAGAACATTCTATTGGTTATACCTTATAGCCAATCCATTGGTTGTAGTTTATTGACAAAATAATTTAATGACATTCTTTATTTTGTACATATTTAGATGTCTATAATAAAGTCCAAGGGACAATGCAAATGAGATTATAATTATGAGATTAATATTACC
The DNA here is from genome assembly GCA_027576715.1 of Erythroxylum flavicans. Taxonomy (NCBI): domain Eukaryota; kingdom Viridiplantae; phylum Streptophyta; class Magnoliopsida; order Malpighiales; family Erythroxylaceae; genus Erythroxylum; species Erythroxylum flavicans. The sequence goes on along the minus strand of JANZXP010000195.1, from coordinate 33,862,602 downwards.
TTTACATATTATCTCTAAATTGTTATTAGTTATTTTTATATTAAGATTAGACATTAATAGAATATTAAAAGACTAGTACATGTTATGTTTTTCCTTATGAAGGCCGATATTATAAATTAAAGTACGGAGATTCTTAAACAAATGTATGGGTGCTTGTTAAAGAACAAATTCACTGAACTAACCCCACATGAGAAACCCATTTGAAACATTATTTATATGTCTATGAAAATTCTTATTATGATGATTGTATAAGTGGTCATTTATCTTAAGAACTCCAAAGTTATCTTGTATAGAGATTACTCTATTTTGATACTACTTATATCATGTTCTAATCAAGGATAGCTCAATAGGTAGTCATTAGATGTAACATGAATTATATGAAGGTGGTTAAGTGATTAATATAAGATTAATAATCCTAATTAGGAGAATGTTGCATTGTTTTCGATTGGTATTGATTTTAAAAATTCTTGGCTAAAGTGAAATGATACTTTGTAAAATATTTTACAAGTGTAATTAATTGAATCAATTACTAATTGTAAAGAAATAAAATGATTGGACTCAAAAAATGGTATACATTAATTTCATACTCTATGTCTAGTTAGAACATTTTATGATAAAAGGATTGAATTATATGTAAAAATTATGCAAAAAAAGGTTAGTCAAATCCACTTTAACATTCCTAAATATTGTGTGATCATGGTGTGCTGCTAGACGTTGATCTATGGATATACATTGTTTAATTAGAGAATTAAAATATATCCATTGCGAATATATTTGAGAACTTAATGGGTCACATACAAAGAATGAGTTAAAGAGAACAAAGATATTTTAATCAAGTTGAACTTGGTTGTAAAGTTTTAGAAACTTTATAATTAAATATGAGATATTTAATAAATAAGGATTAATATGAGATATTGAATCTTATTTGGGCAAAATTAGTATTTAATTAGAATTATTTGGAATTTTAATTAAAGTTTAATTGTAATCAAAATTTAATTTCAATTAAATCACTATAATATCCAAAACATATTATAAATAGAATTAAGCTCTAAGAAAGCTATCACTCCTTGCCTAACCTTCTCTACAATAGCCGTAAAGTTCTCTCAGCATATTCTGTGGATAATATTAAAAGTTAGACATTTGTACGGCTATGGTAGTTAAGATGTGTTAGTTTTGAAAATAGTTCGAGGGATATATGATCAAGCTTTAGAATAAAGTACGAATTATGAGTATTGCTTTATTATGATTTATATGTTAATCATGTTATAGAATTTTAAGTAATGTTGACTTTTGAAAAATTAAATACAAAAAATTTTCGTAATTATTCCGTTGCAGGCGAGATTGGATCCCACCGTGATTTCCCAACAAATTATTCCTTCATTTCTAGTAAATTTACTAATACATGTTTCATTATGAAATGCTACTAAAGTTGATTCCATCAAACAAGGTGTCGTAGTTTCAGAAGCGCAACAAGTGGTCAAATCCGAAGCCTATCCAAGCAGGTTTTGCCCTCAAGCTTGTTGCTCTGTTGAAATTGAAGGTAATCCTTGTACTTCATTCCAGTGTATGCTGGTCGATTGCTGTGATTCTGAAGCAAGTGAGGTGAAGGGCTAACTACTGACTCTAGAGAAGGTCCATGAGGCATTGCTATGGATATCCGAGTAGCTTTGTTGTTCACAACTGCTCGGTGCAGGACACTCTTGTACATTCCATTTGTCAGAATCTGCATATATAAGATATTGAAATAGTCTTCAGTTTTAGGAATGCATATATAGCTCATGATATAGTCATAAACTTGAGCTTTAAGTTCTCAAATAGTATCCAAAATTAAACCGCAAGTCCATAACAAATTTAGCATAGAGAAGAGAAGTATAAAAGAAAAAAAAAACTAGAGTAACCTCAAGATGGTCTCCAGTGTTGACCAGAAAGGAATTAGGGATGGCATTGACATTGACCCACTTTCCTTGGTGTTGAATTTGAAGGCCATCAATTCGATTTTGGATGAGCAGGGTCAAGAGTCCATGATCAGAGTGAGGTGGCATTCCCATTGCTAGTTCTGGCTGTGGACATGGTGGATACAAATTGGCTATAATAACTTGTAATCCCTCTTCCAAATCCAGTGCCTTGTCTATATAGTTCTCTTCCAATCCCAAGCTCTTTGATATTCCTATAAGTAACTCTCTTGCTACTTCTCTGACCCTTTTGGAGTACTCTAGTGAAATCTCCCTACATTAACAGGATTACAGAAAATTCATTTAGACTTGTTTAATTTCCTGTTTAGGAAAGTTCCAACACTCAAAAAAAAGGTAGTTTGTACTGTCTTCTATCAGTTTCAATTAAATTAATCTGTGATGCCCTGCAGTCCTGTAATTTCCAACTCTGCTTTAGAATCATACGAGCTAGGAAGAGATGCTTGGTTTATGAATAGTGTAACATCAACTCTTTATCATCATATCGTAAACGAAGCAATCATTCACCAAGAAGAGTCCAAACTACCGCAGAAGGCAACAAAACAAAGTGGCCCACTGTATCACGGAACCTATGAACAGTTCTTGATAACCGATAAGGGAAATGGAGGTAGTATTTATGGTTTTGTTAAATCAAACATTATTAGACATATATTGGTACTCATTCTCAAGTATCAATCCTCAATAATTTTCTTGAATCGTCTATTGATTTTGAAATTATCTCAACTTTCAATTATAAACAAGCTAAAAGAAGTAGCACAGTTACCTGAACATTTCAGGTTTTGTTGGTGAATGAAACACTGGATTTACAAGAATCTTGAGAAAATCCTTCCAGAAGAAAACCTTCTCAGCAGAGGTATTGAAGCTAGTACCACATCTTATAGGATCCAACACATTCTTCCCTTCGTATTGCTGTTTCTCCTCCTCCGTCAGATCGAAGAACCCTTTACAGGCATCAAGAATTGACCTCATTAAACCCTCTGGAACTCCATGATTAATCACCTGATATGCACCAAAGTTCCGTGGGGCCATTCATAAGCTAAACATAGAGAAAAACATGAAGATAGAAAAAGAAGCAGCAGTAGTACTTAATTATGTGTTAATATTTGTAAAGTTCTGTACCATAAAGAAGCCCCAGTCTTGACAGGCTTTGCCAAGGTCATGGATTGCATTAGACCTTTGATCAGGAGTACCTGAAACAAGAAGAGAGTAATCGATGACTGGAAGTGAAACCAGTTCACTTGAAATCACTTGTTCTTGAGGGTCAGGTCTGATTATATAAGTTGAAGGGATAGAGATAAGGTCAGGTGATTCAGACAGTGTTTTTACTGTTTTCATATGGGAAGGATTTGATAGAGATTGTTGAGAAGGAAGTGGTGGAGGTGTTTCGGCCATTAATGAAGGACAGGAGTGAGTGGCTGAGAGACGGATGTAGAACTGATTTTGGCACCAAGGAGTTGAATATGATTCATTCAGGTGTCATAATGGTAAGTTACGTATTGAAAGTGTTAGAATTAAATGGTTAATTTAAAGAAATATATAAATTAAACAAGATAGTAATAATAAAGTAGAAAAATAAGTTCGAAAATGTCTCTGTCATGGACAGTGGAAAACCTTTATTATGATAATTTTAATAGAATATATACATAACTCAATAATTGACATGCACAAAAAGAGTCATAAACTGATACCAATATATAAAATGAACGTAGTCATCTTGAAATTCTCAATCTTTCGATATTGTCCACTTCGATAGAATGGTTGTAGATCTCTTTTCTCATTAAAGACGGCTTGAAGTCTTTCCCTCTAAGATTTCTCTCTCGTCAAGTGATAAAAAACTAATATGAAACTCTCATTCTATGAAAAATATGGTCTAAGTTATAACTTGAAACCAATGAAACTTACGTTCTTTATTCAGAGAGGGAAACAAGCTTTAATATATGCATGTTTAAGGTTATATCTAATACTGTCACTTTGTTGCTAAGTGACATGGGTTCTAACAAGCTCGTATATAAGATCGTGTCTTCAAATCCTAACTCTAAGAATACGACTATCTCTAAGGGCATGTTGAATCTTCTTATCAAGTTTTCCTATCCAAAAAGGGACACGTCCTATACCACACATGTTGTCCTGGACCCAATTCAGCTAAGTGGCTTTTGATTCATGTAGCTCTAGATTGAGTAGCAGAATGATAATTGTATCACCTTTGTTTCTTCTATTCTCCTCTTGCATTTATCAAAAATCCACCTGATGAATTGTTCCCAATTACAAGCAGTGCAGTTTAAATTACAAAGTTGTGAGACCATTGACCATAATGCTTAGGAAACTCTATAACTGAATAAGAGGTAGTCCTGATTTTTCAATTATTGTTGACACAAACAGGATTGTAGGTCAATGCTATCCAGATAACATTTTAGCTTATCTTTCATCCTCAATTTATTTTTTATTGCTAACCAGGCTAGAAAGGATGTCCCAGAGAGCCTTTGAGTTATCCCACACCAGATTGGTCCAGTACAGCTTATGGTTTAGAGTCCTCAAGCTTCTAAAGTAGGATCTGTCCGTAAGGGAATTGGATGGATCTACTAACCATAACACCCTATCATCTTGGTGTCTTGGCAATTCATCCTTTAGATTATTTTCTCTAATTTAGATAGTCCTTTGTGCTTGTTAACCTAGACCACATTCTCTATGTAATCCTTTACCTTTTCTTCATAATGTATCAGATGATATATATGTATATATATATATAGGTAGTAATATCAGTGAACCTAGGTTCCAATTGTCATGCCAAAAAAGGTTTTATCTCTATTCCCTATCATGTTTCTTATCTTCCCCATGATGCTATAATAGCTGGTTCATTGTCCGGGAAAAGTTAGCTGTTGGGGATTTAAACCGAAAGCTCTTATCTTTCAAAAAGTGGGTGTGTACCCATTGGACCCATATTCTTTCGTTATCTATTAGAATTCTCCAGATTTTTTTGACCATTATTACCTTATTTATAAAACTTAATGATGTTATTCCGAGCCCTCGCTCTTTTTTTAGTTTACATCCCTCTTGCCATTTAACATTCGAGCTTTGATAATTATCTATTCCTTCAGTCTACAGGAAATTTTGATCACCCTTTCAATTTCCTTAATAAGCTTCTTTGACATTATGAAATGATTCATCCAGTACACTGCAACCTCCCTATATAGGAAAGCCATCTTTTTCCCCAGTTATTTTTTCTTTTATGAAGTGCTTTTAGAAGTAGTTTACCCTCACCATATGATAACCTCTTTGTGGTAACAGATACCGCCAGATATCTAAAAGGGAGGTCTTGGATGTTGAGCTTTGTCATTGTATTGAGACATGTGACATACTTTTTAGCACTCCTAGAGATGGATATCTGACTCTTCTTTGTGTTGACTTCCAGCCCTGGGAATTTTTCAAATATTTAAGCCTCCCACAAGGTTATTATATATGCTTCAGTAACACTACATAGAGTAGGAAGCCGTCTATAAATTCCAAGCTTCCAATCTTGAAGTCCCCACATTTATAGTGATATACAAACCTAGGTCGTGCATGAATGTTTTTAACAATCATACTGTTGAGTACCTCTAAACATATGGTGAAAATGGAGGTGGAAAGAGGGTCCCTCTGTCTCACTGCTTTAGCTCCCTTAAATATTCCGTCAGGTTCCCCATTATAAAGTACATTGAAAGCGGTTGTCTATATGCATTAGCTAATCCATCTTTTAAATATTTGTAGGAATCTAAATGCTTCTAATGCATATCGTACGAACTGCCAATTGAGGGAGTCAAAGGCTCTCTGGAAATCTATTTTGAGAGCACAACACTTGGGACCCTTCTTCTTATTGTAGCTTTTAAAGAATTCTGAAACAAGCATAATATTATCTCCTATGTTGCAGCCCTTAATGAAAGAAACCTGGCACTTGTTGACAATGGAGTCTAACACCTCTTTTAATCTGTTTGCAAGGAGCTTCAAAATTACCTTATATATAAGGTTACAATAAGAAATGGGCCTGTAGTCTCCTAGGCTCTCCGGATTCAACTTTTTTGGGACTAGGGTTATATTGGTTTTGTTTAGTTCTCTAAGCATAATATCCTTATCAAAAAATTCTAGTAAATAATTAGGCATTGTTTGGTTCCATTTTTTTAAACTATTTTTCGTTGTGGTTTTCAAAAAAAACAAACCACATAAGAAATCATGTTTGGCCAGTGTTATTGCTATTTCTAGATTCTAAAAAAAAACGGCAATAAGTTTAAGAAAACGTAAAAAAGACGTTTTCGTAAATTTTTAAAACAGGTTTTGTTTTTCATCAAAACACGTTTTCGTATAAACAAAAACTGTTTTTGTGCCACCCGACTCTTCTCCATCTTCAGGTTCTGCTATCTCCATCTTTAGGTTCGTCTTTTGCGCTTCTTCACTGGTGTTCCAATATCTCCAGGTTTATTTCATATCTCTCTTGCTTCTACGTTTTCTCTTATCTCTCCAGATCCGTCATATTTCTTGCGACTATCAATCCTATAGGATCAGTCTCAGTTTGGTAGTAAAAAACAAAATCAGAAACCAGGCATAGGCATGATAGAAGAGAGACATGAACCAGTACAGAATGTGAAAAAGAAGATAAATATGAAGAAAAGCACAGCGTTATAGATGTTGCGTACTTACTGAAAATAACCACTAAAACTTCTGCTGTGAGCTTAAGCTTCTGTGTTTTTTCTGTGATATTAAAGAAGATGTTGCACTCTCCTTCTGCTTCAGTGTTTGCTTCATGTCCTCTGCTAAATATTTCACAACACAACCGTGAACAGCCCATAAAATACAACGAAGACAGCTATAGCTTTTCTATTTCCTCACGTTTTATACCTGTTTTGTACTCACGTTATTTTAAACTACGAACAGATATAGCTTTTCTTCTTCCTCACGTTTTGTAGCTGTTTTGCTCTTTTGAAGGACACGTTATTTAATGTAGCCGTCTTGTTCTTGAACTTCACGTTATTTGTTGCATGAGGAGGTTCGTTGTGGTGGCATGCCTTCTTGTCTTCTTGTGATTTATTAGCTGTTTTTTTCTTGGAATTCACGTCCATGTGAAAGGCTAATTCACATATGTGATCTTCTGTTTATTACAATAGCACGTGTTCTTCTTGTCTTCAAGCCTTGTTGTCTTCTTGTGATTTATTAGTTGTTTTTTCTTAGAATTCACGTGCATGTTAAAGGCTAATTCACGTCTGAGCTCTTCTTGCACTCAAGCCTTCTTGTCTTCTTGCACGTCTGAGCTCTTCTATTTATTACAATAAGACGTGTTCTTTTTGTCTTCAAGCCCTATTGTCTTCTTGTGATTTAATGTGGCTTGTTGCACATGTTTTCTTCTTGTCTTCAAAATGTGGCATATTGCAATCAGACCTTTTCTTCTTATCTTCAATCATTTAACGTGGCTTGTATTCTTCTCTTCACATCATTTATATGACCATCGAATTTCTGCTTAAGTGTTGGCATGTCAAGAAATGCTTAAGGACGATGATCTACTACTTCCATGTTCGTTGCTTTTATTTTGAATAAATTAGAATTTAATGTTTCTAAAGTCCTTCTTTTTCTATCAATTTCATATTGTGTTGATTTATTTTTCATTTGTACCATCTTAATTATATTATAAGCTTCTTGATT
>JANZXP010000195.1:33798482-33819554 GCA_027576715.1 Erythroxylum flavicans | reverse complement strand
AATTCTTGATCTATTATTGTCAAAAGTTGTTACAGTTATTTCATTCTTTCCTTTCATAAGGTTAGGGGTCAAAAATGTTTGACCTTCTAAAACCATCTTCCTTCTAGTACATGACTTTGCATGTCTCTTTAAATGAGACGTCCCACCTTTCGAACCAGTTTAATACAACTTATGACAATAATTGCATTCTACTTTTTCAATTCTGTCGATTGATATAATCTTCTTAAAGTGATTCCAAACTTCACTTTTATGTTGACTAACTTGAGTTTTATTTGAACTTCTATCGCCACTTTGTGTCGGAATAGAAGTTTCTACTTATATCTCTGATAGTGGATTAGAACCCTCAATTGAAGGAATATGTTCATCCATCTTAAAAAAATATAAATACTTGAAGTTAGAAATAAAATATTGAAGGCCATAGTCTTTTAATAATATCTATTTTTATTATATCTTGTGTGGTCCTTTATTCATAATCATACAAGTATTTTCTACTAATAATGCAGGGTATTTGGGAAGTAACACATTCATACATAAATATATCGTGGTTTATTATTTGCTATATATCGGTTGCAAATTTTCATGAAAATCAGAGCATAAGCTTTTTGGGTTAGGAACAAGATATGAATTGCTAATATCCTCGAGGCAAGTTCAATGGCAGGTGAAAAGAAAGTACATGTTAAGCATGGGAAATTTGTTGGATTGGATATAGAATGTATAGGCCAATTGTCTTTGAAATAACAACAATAATACACCTGAAGTCTGAAGATCATCAACATCTTAAATTATAAACAAAAATCAACACTTAGAGCAGAGAATTGAGGGAAAATGACTGGTCTGATATGCTCTAGCCTCCAGTTGGCCACCACTATGTACTTCAAATGTCACATTCAGCTATGTTAAATGTCAAAACTCTGTCATCTGTTAGGAAATAAACTCTGTCGTATGTTAAGCATTCTTGTTTATAATCACCAGCACCTATGTGTCTATCACTTTCACTTCACAACAAAACAACACATACGATCTTTTGTTGACTTAAGAGAAGCTGTACAACATACATTGAACCCGTGAGATAATTAGTATTCTCAAGGATAACATTGTCCTTCGAATCCTAACCCTTATTCCCTTTGGACTTGAGATGAAGAAGTGCCATATGAATCGTCATTTAAAGTCATAACAAAACCAACCCATCTTAATAAACTAGAGACACGACATCACCTTCATAGAAAAGCATAATCTTTATATTGCTTAATTATATGCATATATAAAAGATGCCGAACACATTACAAACACATTAGAAATTACAAACACATTATAATCTTGAAAAGATGGTTTGATTAATATCTGCGGCATTTCATCAAACACATTACAAGCGTTATCCATTATTATCATTATATGCAAAGAAAGTTCTCAAATTAGCCAGATCACATGTCTACACAACCAAAAATACCAAAATGACGAAGAGAGAATGAGAGCTTACCTTCGACGTTGCCATGATAGACGATATATTAAGAAGAAGATCGAAGGCAAATTGAAAGTCTGAAATGAAGAAGATGAAGGCAGGCAGGAGATAGTGCGAGGGAGGGAGGGACAGTGTGAGGGAGGGAGGTAGAGGGAGGGTCGACGGAGAGACGGTGCTCGGGCGGGAGGGACGAAGGGATCAGAGATTCACGCTGCGTATGGTTACTGTGATTCATAGGCTGAGACGGAACGAGACAAAAATTTGGAGACAGAATAGAACAAAAATTGAAGACAGTAAGGTGTTTGGTTGTGATGGACAGAACAGATAAAACTGTTTGCGTCTCGAAGACAGAAATGTGTTTGGTTGTAGTTGACAGAACAGAAAAACAATGTCAATGGCCAAACTACCCCTGCAGTATAATATGATTACAAATATGTAATTCATTGATTATTTTAAAATGAATAATTTATATTAGTATTTTTTAATTGTATCTATAAATAAGGGATAAAAAAATAAGGAACCTAAAAATTTAATGAAATGAGCTAAAAAAGCGGTTGCGGTTGCTGAAAAGAGATAAAATGACTAAAAAACTCATTGATTTAATAAACTATTAAGTGTTGTATAAATAATTAAAAAATATATTATTAGTCATATAAATTTAAAATTATAAATAATAAATATTAAATTAAAATAAGAAAATATAAATAAAATAAATTTAGTAAATAAATATTTCAAAAAAATAAATTATTAGTCATATAAATTCAAATTATAAATATTAAATTATTAAATTAAAATAAGAAAATATAAATAAAATAAATTTAGTAAATAAAATATTTCACCTTACTTAAATACTATTGGCAAAAACTTCCTTCTATTAATTAAGTAAAGGTATAATGGAAAATACTAAAATATCATGAGGTTATTATTGGAAAGTAAAATTTCTACCGCATAAGCAGTTTCTTACCGCAGCCTCCTTTCTGCTTATCTATTTCTGCGGTGGCACCACAGTTTTCTCCAACCTGCGGTTGTCGGACGCGAATCTAAACGTGTGACTGCGTTTGAAAACTGCGGTAGATAAGTACTTATCCCCACCGCACCGCAAATCCAAACACAGCCTTAGACCTTTTTCAAACTCTTTATGTTAGTAAAATTTCTAGAGACTAGTTTCTTTGTCAAAACTTGATATTATTGGATATTCTTTTAAATTTGGTAATAGATATTTCGATTTGTTTAAATATAACTTTCTTATTAGTTATATTATTCTTTGTGATGGTTTGTATAAATTAAAACTTGATAATCTTTTTACTAAAACTCTATTGACCTTGCATTATAATAATGGTATAAATAAGGTTTTATAAGTGAAACTTTGGCTTAATTGTGGTATAAATGTTTAGGTCACATATCTAAACAAAGATTGATCATATTGGTAAAGAATGAAATCCTTCTAGATTTAGATTTTACTGATCTTGGCATTTGAGTGGATTAATTTAACCTAAAACATACAAAACACATAGTTAAGAAAGAAGTTATAAGAAGCGCACAATTCCTTGAAATTATGCACACTAATCTATATAATGTACCATTATTTAGTGGATAAAATTTTGTCACTTTATTGTTGATTTTTCACTTTATGGATATATCTATTTTATTGTGTAAAAAATCTCAATTAATCCGATAAGGATGGTGACTATTATAGGAGATTTAATAAAATGGACAATCTCTTAGTCCATTTATCAAATGTTTCAAAAAAATGTAACATATATGCTCAATACACAATGACATGTTTATTATAATAAAATAGTGTAACCAAAAGGTATAATCCTACTTTAACGAATATGGTTAGGAATATGATAACTTATTTTTCTTTACCCTTGTCATTACATATGTTTGCTTTCAAAATTGTTATATATTATTAAATAGGATTCATAGTAAAGCAATTTCTAGGACACCTTTTAAACTGTAAACAAAAAGGAAACCTAAGTCAAGGCACTAATATATTTTGGGTTGAGAAGTAAGAATTTATAATTCACATGAAAGGAAATTATATTTAAGAACAATTAGTGGATTCTTCATTGGTTATCTAGAAAATGCTAAAGGGTATAGATTTGTTATCCTAAACATAGTACAATAATTGTTGAAACTAGAAGTGCTAGTTTAATTGAACATGGTGAAATTAGCAGGAGCTTAGAACCACATGAAGTGAAAATTCAAGAAGTTAAAGTATAAGTTCCATTGCTTATAAATCTTTCTCAAGTATTTACTCCTAGAGTTGTTGAAAATTTTTACAATTTACACAAAAAAAAATACATGACCAAACTCTAAATGATAAAGTCATCATTAATGAACCTATTGTAAATAAGCCCTATTAAATAACATTATAATGATAAAAAAGACAAAAAAGATTTGTTATTTTTGATGATTATGTAATTTATTATAAGAGGAAAAAAAAGGTGATTTAGGAATTAATAAACACCCAATTAGTTTTCATACGACATTGAAAATGAAAATTGTAATAATTGGTTAAATGTCATGAAAGAAGAGTTGAAATATATAGATGACAATGAAGTCTGGGATTTGGTCGTAGCAAACTACAAGAGAGTTAGGTTTAAATGGTCCTTTAAGATCAAATATGACTCCTATGGTAATATTAAACAATATAAAGGTAGACTCATTGCCAAGGATTATACTCAAAAGAATAGTATTGATTATAATGAGACATTTTCTCTTATTTCAAGAAATGATTCATTTAGAATTATTGGTAACTCATTATGATTTGGAACTCCATCAAATAGATATAAAAACTACCTTTTTGAATGAAAATTTAAACGAAAAATATCTATGTAAATCATCCTAAGGGCTTTTTAGTTAAAGGAAAGAAAAAATGATGTGTAAGCTTAAAAAGTCAATATATAGACTTAATGGTATCTCAAATTTAATGATAACATTACTCCTTCTAGATTTAAAGAAAACACCATTAATCAATGTTAAATATGAAGATTAATAAGAACAAATTTATATTTTAGGTCCTATATATTTATGATAACTTGCTTGTTACTAATGAACTCGGTTTACTATATGAGACTAAGAAGTTTCTTTCTAAAAATTTTAAAATGAAAGATATAGAGAGGCACTTTTGTGATAGGAATTAAAATATTAAAGTGATAAATCACAAGAAATGTTAAGATTGTCTTGAAAAGCATATGTTAATAAAATTTTAAAGACATTAAAAATGAAAAAGTGTTATAAAAGTGTTGTTTCAATTAAAAAAAGATAAATTTAGTCTTAAACAATGCAATGAATTAGAATGCATAAGAATAGAAAAGATTCCTTAAGTATCTATTATTAGAAATTTAAATATTTAAACCTACATTAGACAATGGTCATCATTTTTGTTATTAGAATGCTAGGCAAATATAGTAATACTCATGGGTTGGAACATTAGAAAGCTGCAAAGAAAATATTAAGATACTTGCAAGGAATAAAAGATCATATGGTCACTTATAGGAGATTTAATCATCTTAAGGTTATTAGATACTCAAAGTTAGACCATATAAGATGTTTTGACATGAGAAAAATCCACATTTAACCAAGTGTGTCTTTTAGCTAGACGAGCAATTTTATGGAAGAGTTGAAGCAGTCTATCACTGCTTCGTTCACTATAGAAGTTGAGTTTATGGCATACTTTAAGGCCACCGTTCGTGATTTATGGCTATAAAACTTTACTTTAAAACTTGAAACTGTTAACAATATTATTAAGTTTTTAAAAATTTATTGTAATAATTTTGCAACACAAATCTTTTCGAAAAAAATAAGTATTCAAAGAGCACTAAACATATGGAAATAAAATTTTATTGTTAAAGGAGAAATTCATAAACAAAGAATGTCAATCGTATACATTGGCATCAATCTTACAATTATAGAACCATTATCAAAAGGCTGGTTAGCAAGAAATTTAATGAACATGTCAGAAGAATGGAGCCATTAACAAAAGGATTATTGACAAAGACATGTACCATGATTGAATAAAATATTATTATTAATGTAATTTAAACTTTGAACTAGTTATTATTTCTAATATTTAATTATCTTGCTATTTATTGTTTTATATATTTATGATTATGTAAATTTTAACACGGTCGCCATTTAAGAGACATTATTATTGAATCATTAAGATTTATCTCATTATAAATCATATTGAGTTTTAAACTAATTTTATGATACATAGAAGGGATTGTGTCACATTTAAGAATGTACAAAGGCTATGATCCTCTCTAATTTTTACTTAATTATGATTAATATTATGACTAAAAATTAGAGGATTTAGCTTTTAGTGTATGCATATATGTTATATTGTTAAACCATGATTATGTTATATAGTTTAAGCAGGAGATTGTTAGTTAATTTCATTAAATGGATCATATTTGATTTAATGATTTAAGTGTTTAATTCTTATTAATTTAAAAGTTTATATAATAAAGTATTGCACATCTAAAATTTACATGAGTTTTCATTCAAGTGCATATCACATCCATACAAATAAATCAAAAGAGCATTAATTTATTTTGGCATAACCTTATAATAGTTTAAAAAATACGTTACATATCAAAACTCAATATCTAAATACGGCAAACTAACTCTTATCGGCTTTCTTAATGGATCTCATTGCACAAAAAGGTATAATAGAGATGTTACGGCTGATGATTTTCAGAAAGTTCCAAAAAAAGGGAAGCCCTAAAATGGAAGATGACAACTTTCATAAGAATTATTTTGAAAGCCTTTAAAAGATAAAACAATACATTTAAATTACAATTTAGGCATGTCCCAATACCTTGCAAAATATAAATTTGAATTATTGATAAAAATAGTGGATTTTTGGGCTTACCAATAAGCCTAACCTTAGTCACCATTTGGAAGAAGATAACAAACTTTTTAAAATATACAGCAATTTTATAATAATCTCTAGCTAGCAGATGATAACTTTACTGTAATTATATAAGTGCAACGCACCTAAATTAGTGAACATAATTTCAGTACCTGTTTAGTATATTTACTCCAAATGAGTACCTAGCTCGCATTACTGATGCATGAACTTATTTATTTGCACAAGATGAATTTTTCAACCACCTCTCCCCATTTTACTAAGACGAGCTCATTGGTCTTTATCAGCTACAGGCGATAGATTTCAGTTATGATCAAAAGAGCATTGCATCAACTTGAAGTTTTGTACTTTTAAAATATTGAAACACGAAAGTACTTTATCAAACAAAAGGAACTTAAAACATCTGATCAAACTACTTGTCATAATCAATACTCACTTCACATATTGATTAGACCAAATAGACACGATATAAAACTGTTCTATCTAATAATTGATATTGCCAGGAAGCTATCAATTCCACACAAAGAAAGGTCTGAATTAATTGATAATCATGTTCATGTGTATATATAGAACATCCAGGAGATATCATAACATCAATGGGCATAAATCTGTAAAAAAGAGCAAGAAATTATTCAATACACGAAAGTATACAAAGGAACAACCGTTAATGTTTGCACATTCTAATCTTTCTACGTCACTAGAACGGCAGAGGATAAGCCCACAACCAAAGAGAAAATGACGCTGAACCTAGCGAACACCGCAGTGTTGCCCTCTGGAGCAGGAGCTCCACTCGGCGGCTCACTAATCGAAGAGGGAGTAGTAGAGGGTGGAGATATAGTGGGACGGTCAGAAGGCGGCGAAGGAGGAGAAGGAATCGGAGAGAAAGACGGTGGTGTCAGTGGAGAACCGGTGGGGACCGCTGCTGGTGGAAACAACGGTGACGGTGCATGGAAGTGTATTGGCGATGGTGCAGGCGCGTGCAATGGAGACTGTGGCACGGTGGTGGAAGCCATTAGGGCTGACACTAGCACAAACAACGCAACCCTTGTGTCTGCCATTTCTTTGTTGGAGAAATCTTATGACAAACTAACGAGAGAGAGACCAATCAGAGTAGTAACGAACTGCTTGAAGTGTGAGAATGGGGTGAGAGAGAAGGGTGTGTATATATAGAGAAGATTTGCAAGTTCGCGTACAGATCAGTTGATTATGTTTGGTAATGAAATCAAGTTATGGAATACGGATCTATGAACTGTAATTTCGAAGTTTCACACACGTACACGACTACGGATATACGCACCAAAACGCGCGATGCATAAATTTATTATTCCTTTTCTTGTTTCTTGTTTAACGTGTATCATAAAAACTGTATCTCTATTTATTTGTGGTAGAAGTACAACATATAATGGCTTTTTAACGTTAAAGATCTGAAAGATTGAACAAAATATAGGCAAAGGTTTGTCTGATTAAAGAAGAAAACAGAGGTTTGGGTGTGATCCAATGATAAATTGAGCTAACTATGGAACAAATAATATTATTATAATGAAGGTCCCGGATGGTCAAAGTTAAGGTGGTGGTGGTATGGTCGGTAACGGGTGAGAGCACTACTATGGTTACATTTTATTGAACTGTCAAAAGGTTCAACTTTTCATGCAATAAGTTGAAGTTGATTTTCAAACTGATTTTTTGGGTTTTCGAATTTAGTGTTGTTCACAACTAAAATAAATAATAATGCCTTTAGAGTTTACGAGGAATAGTTACGCGAGCTAATGCCTGAAAAAGAACAGGATAATATCAATAAAGAAGTTGAAAGACACTTTCCTCGAAGATTCGAGAAATATGTAAGTTTTCACTTACAATTATTGAAATGGTTGAATTAGCAGATCAAATTGTTCAAATGAAATTATACTATTTAATATGATTTTTTTGTAGGCCTTAGAAAATCTAATAGAGAACAAGTTCATATGTGATCTTGTGAAAGGACTATTGCGAACTGTTAAATCATATCCGATGTATTTCATTAAGGGATAGAAATTTTATATAGAACATCATGGTCGTAGCATAACAACAGTAAATAGTGGAATTTGCATACAGGAGGAATTGATAGATTACTATGATAAAATTATTGAGATACTTGAAATTGAGTACCCTACATCGCCAATAAAGTGGAGTGTGATGTTTAAGTGTGACTGGTTTGATCCAACTCCTAATGTTGATACAAAAGTTCACAACTGATACAATCTAGTTAAAATCAACCAGTGAAGAAGATTTAGCCAATTTAAACCTTTCTTCTTGGTGATGCAAGCAATCTAGCTATATTATGTTTCTTTACTAGCTTACGTTGAGATAAGTTAGATTGGTTGGTTGTTTGTAAAGTAAAACCTAGAGGTATTTTTGAATTACATAGAAAAGGAGAAAATAATATAACTGAAAGTGAAGCGTTTCAGGAAGATATTTATGAAATAAATGCTTGTTTTACATATGAAGAGAATGAACCATTGAACGATCCAAATAATGAATATGTTGAAATTTTTACTAGAGAGGATGAGGAGGGTGAGATATCTAAAGAAGAGCCTAAGTTTGATTCTAATTCTTCAGAAAAAGAAGATGATGATGATGATTTTGATTTACAATTAAGTGATCATGATAACAATTAATTTTTGTTTGTAATAGAATATTATATGAATAAATCTATTATTGCATCAATAATATATTGTTATATATTCAATTTATATTGTTATATTACTAGAATATTCAATAAAATATGAATTTTAGGTTAAAAATATGCAACTAAAGAGAAAACAGGATATGATGAAGCCAAGGTTAAGGTTACATGATTTGGAGCTAGTTACTTTCTAGGTGAAGCAGCACATGTTGTAGCTGCTACAGAATCAGGTATTGTACTTCCAGCTACTACACATCCAAATGAGGCACCATCTTCTGCACCTGCTGCTACAGCATCCAACAGTCCTGCTACACTATCCAGCTATCCTACATCATCCACCACCCCTATACCGATAGAGATATTAGGGGTAAACATTGCGGATGAAGAAGGCGACCTCCAGCCTAGAGTTAAAGGAGTAGATGGAAGAACGTACGTCACAATAGTCTACAATATGTGAGTGAAAATACATGCATGATAAAACCATAGGTTTATACTAAAATTATAGGTTTTAATTTGAAAATGATCTAAAATTGCTTATATATTAGGTTGGTTCCTTCTGGAATGTGCTTAAGAAACATGACATCCAAGTTCAAGGAGAAGATTGATCTTGAGGATTATATATAGAAGAATATCTCTCTGGAGACAAAGGATTTTTTATTATCAAGAGTTTGAGGTACAAAAAACAATTCTTTTGTATTTTTATCTAATTTATTTTATACATTAATTAGATAAATGATGTAGGTTATAAGTATTTATAGTATGTTTTTCAGAAAGAATTTTTTTGGGATTCCAAATTTGATGTGGTAATTTATAAAGTATGAGAACGGCGAGCTCGTACACGTTATAGAGACTTTCTTAGTGCGCTACACAAGACTGGTGTACGACCTCCATATATATCTAAAGAAATATGGAGTTGTTGGTAGTAGTATTGGACATCACTCGAGCCAATGTCCATTTCAATGAGTAATTCTGCCAACAGATGTGGAGGATTAGGGGGAGAGCATCGTCCTGTACACACTGAAGGATCTATTATCCCCCACGAGCATATAGAGAAACTTTTAAGTATCTACACTTTACATTTATATTCTGATTTTTTGATTTGATATATTTCAATTTAATTTAATGTGTGAATTTTGGAATAAAAATATATGCATATTATGGATAATGATAATGTTATAAATGTCTGATGCCATATATGACTGTATTTTTGAGTTGCTTTCTTTGTTCAACAGGGGGTAAAGATCATAAAAATAGAGGAAACTTTATCAAAAAATTTTAAAATTGTAGTTCACTTATAACATTTTATTCTAATGCATGAAAAGTCTATAGGCAGGAAACCTACACTCCGTCAGCTCTTTTTGCACACCCACACTAAGAAGCATGATGGTGTAACCGTCAACACTCAATGTAAAGAACTTAATGTATGTGAAATTTATGCTTTAATATTAATTCTTAACAATTATCACTTATTAACATAAACATTGCCTCTTGATAGGACCAAATACAAGAAAGCATTCAATAATAGTCTCGGAACTACGAAACTGTTGATGAGAGTTAGACATATCTTGATGCAGTCGATGGTAAGGACCGTCATGGAAGGATCTGCGGCGTAGATTCATTTGTGAACATGTTCTATTCGCAATCTTCCACATCCAATACAACTACATCTAGTAGGTGGTCGACATTTAATGAGAGAGTCATTCAGCTTGAGTTCACAGTAAAAATGCTGGTAACTCAGTTGCAACAGTCGATGAAGTATATAGCCCAGCTCCATAATGAGGTGGATGAGTTGAAGGGAAGGGGCAGTACCTTATCGCACCAGTCAGACCATCTGCCTTCACAAACTGCATAATTTAGTTTTGCTACTCTGAAGTCATTTTGTATGAATTACATATTTATTCTTATAAATATTAATTTTTTATTATCAATTAAGATAATTTTTACTTTATATTATCATTCAGTTTATTGTTTAGATAAATTAAATATAGAAAAAATTCAATATATTATCACCAAATAACTTTAGAAATTAAATATCAATCATAAGATTACCAATCAAAATTGAAAAATGAAAAAAAAATATAAGTGCCTTTACCGACGGAATAAATTTTCTAATGGAACTTCAATAACTTGATTGTCACTAAATTTACCAACGCACATATAATATCCGTCACTAAATTTGCTATGTTCTAACTTATTTTCAATACTTTGTCCATCGGTAATATTTACCGATGGACTTAAAATTTTAAAAAAAATTATTCTTCAATAAATTATTGAAAGAATATTTCTATTTCGTCGCTAAAGATTACCGACGGTTGTTTCTCCAACGACTCATGCAGTTGGTAATTTTCATCGGCAAATTCACTTACTGATAGAAAATGTTCACATTCTTTCGGTAATTTCCATTGCAAAACATCCATTTTCTTATAGTGTAACTGACCGTAAGAACTTGAAATATCTACTAGAGCAAAGAATATCAGCATCATTCCAATAGAACTAGTTACCCAAGCTTATAGGATATGGTTTCAAAGTTACATATCAAAGTGGAAAGGAGAATGTAGTGACAAATACATTATCTAGGTTTTCAATTCTTATGTTGTTAACACTTAAGGTTTCCCAAGTTCAGACAATGTTAATAATAGAAGATATTAAAAAGGAGTGGAAAAAGGATGCTACCATCTATTGACTTAATCAAAAAGTTAGAGGCCCAAGAAGTGCAATTAGGGAATTATAAATAGAAGAATGACATGCTAAGGTGGAAAGGAAGATTGTTTATCGGATATGATAGGGAACTCAAGAAGAAACTGATATCTTTGGCATATGACAGCCCATAAGGAGGGCACTCTAGTGTAACAACAACCATCAAATGGTTACAAAACCCATTTCACTGAAAACAACTGGCTAAAGATGATCAAAATTATGTAACGAAGTGTGTTATTTGCTAACGAAGTAATTATGATCATACAACATGTACAGGGCTTTTAAAGCCGCTTCCCATACCAAAGGGTTGTTGGCAAGAGTTAAGCATGGATTTTATCAAAGGATTGTCCATTTCTAAAAGGCAAGCATGCATTTACATGGTAGTAGATAGGGTGAGAAAATGTTATCACTTTGTGGGTCTTGGACACCCTTACATAACTTAAGACATCGCATAAGCTTTCATTGATAATGTTTTCAAGCTTCATGAAATGCCAGAGTGATTATGATCCTTTGTTTATAAGTGCATTTTGGCAAGAGAGTTAGAAAGACAGCGTAATGAAAGAAGATGATAGGCACGCACCAACACAGTGCTCACACCTCTAGTATATATTATTATAAAAATATAGAGTTCGATAAATGACATATGGGTAGACTAGTTGTAACCATACACGTGTAAAGTAATGATACAATATGTATGGAAGGAATATTACAACGTAAATTAATCATCTGTTCTAACATTCCCCCTCAAACGAGAGGGTGCTGAAACCAGCCTGATTTTGGTACAGATTTGAGTAAACAGAGAGTGAGTTAATGCCTTGGTGAAGCAATCTACTACTTGATGAGATGAAGGTATATAGTGAATGTTGATAAACCCTGAACGTATAAGATCACGAATAAAATGAATGTCGATCTCTATATGTTTACTGCGTGCATGTTGTACTGGTTTGGAAGAAAGAGCAAGAGCAATGATATTATCACACCATATCATAGACGGTTGTTGTAAGAATAAACCAATTTCTGACAGCAATGAATAGATCCACTTAACCTCAGCTGCACCATCTGCTAGAGCTCGATATTTAGATTCCATACTTGAACGAGAAACGACTCTTTGCTTACGAGAGCTTCAGGAGACCAATGTATATCCAAGATATACAAAAAAACCAACCATGGATTTTCGATCGTCAATGTCTATGGCCCAATCTACATCAGTGAATGCTGTCACCTGAAGAGTTTTAAAGGGCTTGATGCATAGACCTAGATGACAGGTACCTTTAAGATATCTGAGAATGCATTTTACTCCTTGATAATGAATGTCAGTGGGCTGAGATAGAAATTGGCTAAGTTTATTCACTGAGTAGGCTATATCAGGTCTAGTGGTAGTAAGATAATGAAGAGATCCAATAGCTTGTCGATAGAGAGATGGATCTTACATTTTTCTATCATTTTTAGTGAACTGACGACCAGTGACCATA
Source organism: Erythroxylum flavicans (assembly GCA_027576715.1). Classification (NCBI taxonomy): domain Eukaryota; kingdom Viridiplantae; phylum Streptophyta; class Magnoliopsida; order Malpighiales; family Erythroxylaceae; genus Erythroxylum; species Erythroxylum flavicans. Next base: position 33,806,385 of record JANZXP010000195.1, on the reverse strand, counting down.
GGAGTGGGTACCGGTGCACAATTCATCATGTTAAATCTTTTTAGGATGTCAAAAGTATATTTAGCTTGACTCAGATGAATGCCCATATTATCTCTGCAAATTTCTATCCCAAGAAAATAGTATACGGGACCAAGAACCTTTAGAGAGAATAAGTTGTTTAGTTTCAGAACTAGAGACTTTAGGTAATTGGGATCATTAACTGTGATTAGTATCTCATCGACGTATATGAGGATGAAAACCTTGAGTTTTGTTGTGCGTAAGAAGAAATGTGAAATATCACTTTTAGCATTCTTAAATCCCCAGCTTAATAGTGTCAGCCGCAACCAATCGAACCAAGCACGAGGTGCTTGCTTGAGTTCATAGATTGCTTTCATCAGTTTGCATACATGATTTGGACATCAAGGATCACAGAATCCTTCCAGTTGGCGCATATAAACATTTTCTTGAAGAATACCATTAAGGAACGCATTATTGACGTCCAATTGTTGAATTTCCCAACCGTAGGTGACAGTAATGGTGAGAACTATCCGGATTGTTGTTGGTTTTACTACGAGACTGAATGTTTTGCCATAATCAATTCCTGGTGCTTACTAAAATCCTTTTGCGACAAGTTTGGCTTTGTACTTGAGAATGGATCTGTCTGGTTTAAGTTTGTTTTTGAAGACCCATTTGCAATCTACCGGCTTCTGCGCACTGGTGTAAGGAACAAGAATCCATGTCTTGTTTCGCTGAAGGGCTGTGATATCATCAGTCATGGCTAGTTTCCAGTGTGGTGAGGTCAGGGCTTCTGTGACAATCCGAGGTTCTGTGAACTGAGCTAAATGGGTAGATTTTTCTGAGTGAAGCAACCCAATAAATGGGTATTTGGGTTTATGTATTCCATCCTTTGCTCGTGTTGTCATTGGATGTGTGTTTGTTTGGATGGGTTGCTTCTTGTTCATTTCTGCTTTGCTCACTTAGGCTTAATTCATCTGTTGAAGATGACCCGTGTCTTGATGAATGAGGCTTCTGTGGGCGTGTATAGCTGTTAGAGAATTATTTGTTGCGTCAACTTGTTCAGTGTTGAAAGATTATGTAATATTGTTATTCTGGAGATTACGAGTGTTCTCTCTATATGGAGCGATAATCAAAGGGATAATGTATTCATTCTCAGTAGATGTCGTTCGTCTATTTAAGAATCCTTCAGTGCATCAAAAAAGTGAAGCATCGAACACAACATGTCGTGAAATGTATATTTTTCCTGAGGAGCTGAGACATTTTGATCCCTTATGTTGAGGAGTTGGCCCAAGATAAACGCATTTCTAACTATGGTATTAAAACTTATGCTCGTTGTATGGTTTTAAGAAAGGATAACATGCACATTCGAAAGGATGTAGGGTTTTATACTCAGGTTTTATGCCATAGAGCTGAAATAATGGAGTTAACCCTTCAAGTGTGGGTGTTGGTAACCTGTTGATGAGATAAACCGCTATTTGAAAAGCATCTACCCAGAATGTGAGGGGTAACTGTGCTTGAGCTAGTAACGTTAAACCCATTTCAACAACGTGTCTATGCTTGCGTTCTGCTCTCCCATTCTGTGTAGAAGTGTAAGGGCAGATGAACCTCATTTCGATTCTAGTTGCTTGTGTGATACTTACAAAGGGTTTGTATTCAGTTCCATTGTCACATTGGATTGTTTTGATCTTTGTGTTAAAAAATTTTTGAACTTGTGCTCGAAACGGGTTAAATGCATTCACAGCTTCACTTTTATGTTTCAGAGGATATAGCCAGGTATATCTACTATAATCATCAATGAAGTGAATATAGAAACGATGACCACTTAGAGATTGAACTATTGATGGTCCCCAAAGATCCGTATGAATTAACTCCAAAGGAAAAGAAGTATGAGACACAGATTTGGAAAAAGGTAACTGTTTAGATTTTCCATATTGACATGCTTCACAAATAAAATTCAGATGTTGAAGATTCACATTGCATTTATTCGAGATTTGCTTTAGAACTCTGTTACTGGGATGTCCAAGCTTGTAGTGCCACTTTAGAAATTTTTTCCCTTGCTGTGAGAGTGACGCGATATTACTCTGAGCCACCGGAGAGGGTTCAGACATCTGATACATTCCTTGATTTGCTATCCCGCGTACTAGAGGATGACCTGTCTTCTTGTCCTTCACAACACAACCATCAATAGTAAAATGAACACTTACTGGATTGTCTTCGTGAGTCTATTAACACTCATAAGATTTTTAGTCGCAGAAGGGACTACCAGTACATCTTTAAGATGAAGTCTGGAATTAGATACAGAGAGAGATGTAGATCCTATTCCAACTACGCAAGTTAGTTCTCTAGTGCAAGTGTAAAGATGAGTCTTACCTGTGTGAGTAACATTCTCCAGTTGATCAGCGTATGGAGTCACATGATAGTTTGCTCCACTGTCCATGTACCATGATGGATCGGAGATTTATGAATGAGCATAGCACCCTTCTGTTGGGTTGGCATAAAACTCTTATAGAACAGAATGGTTTCTAAAATCACGACTAGGGTTTGATGGAGGTTGAAAATTTCTGTCGAAACGATGATAGCAGTTTGCTACCACATGTCCTGGTTTTTCACACAGATGACAGTATGGTCGGTTTCCTCAGGCTCTGTGTCCTCGCAAACTATTGCGTGATCTTCTCCAGGAACCTTGCTTGATAGTATTATTTAAGGTGTGGTTAATAATGTCGTCGGGTTGAGCAACGTTCGTAGTGGGTTGAATAGATAGAGTCGAGAAGTTGTTAAGTTGCTCCAAACGACTCTCAAAGGCTAGGAGAGCAGACTATGCTTAGATCCAGGTAAGGTTGGGTTGATCTACCAGCTTCACTATAATAGCATTATAGTCTGAGTCGAGACCATTTAATGTATAAAGAATGAGATCTTCTGTCGTAACAGGAGCTCCAGCCAAAGTGAGTTGATTTGCGACACTCTTCATCTTACTAATATACTCATCCAACTTCATTGAGCTTTTACGTGTTTGATGAAGCTCCAGCTTGAGCACCGTAACACGTGACTTCATCAACGCACAGGTGAGTTCATGCGCACCGGCCCAGAGATCACGAGCTGTGTGGTAGTGTAGCAGTTAAGTTCTAACTTCTTGGGTCTTTGTGTTGTGTAACCAGCCGACTAGTAGTCGGTCTACAATATACCATTCTTCAAAGGATGGATTTGGAGTCATTTCTGCTCCTTCAGAATTGAATCGAGATGGTGTCAAGGCTAAGCGATTGATATGTGATTCAAGAAGGTTTCCTTCGATGAGTGGTAGAACCACTGATTCCCACACGAGATAGTTTCCTCAATCCAGCTTGATAGAGGTTGTTTAGCTAGAAGAGTTAAACAGAGAATACATATTGGACGTTTGGGTAGACGGGATTGAAGTAGCAAAAGGTACAGAAGGCACTGTTGAAGAAGAAGAAGCCATTTGAGAGATGAAGATGCTTTGATACCAAGTTAGAAAGACAACGTGATGAAAGAAGATGATAGGCACCCAGACACAGTGCTCACGCCTCTAGTATATATTATTGTAAAAGTACAGAGTTTGTTAAATGACAAAGGGTTAGGCTAGTTATAGCTATACACATGTAAGGTAATGATACATTATGTACGGAAGTAATATTACAACGTAAATTAATCCTTTGTTCTAACACAGAATATCAGTTATATAGACTAATAATAAGTCGCCCTCAACTGTTTTACTGTAGTCAAAATAAATTATTGATGAAAATTAGAAAACAAGCATAGAAAGATGTTAAGATCCTCGGTTTATATTTCTTCCTACTTTACTATCAGATTTTATAGAATAGTGTTAATTCTAATATGCCTTTTTATCACCTATGAGCTGTGCGAGATGAATGCCTCTTGCATGGTTTTGAATGAGAGAAAAAAGTGAGGAATCTTCATTTTGACTCTGACTCTCTTACTCCAGTCGTACTTCTTGGTCGTGAATATCTAAATAAGACGAAAATATCTTTGCTTCAGAACAAAACAATTAAAATTAGGCCCAGTTAACTGAAATGTATATTATCCGTATAGGAGATCTTAAAACAGAAAAGAAAGTAGATAAAAAAATAGCATTTGAAAATAGAAAAGGTTGATCGGTTGAATGTTGAATCTACAAGTAATTAGATTAGTGTCTCAAAATGAGGGGAGAGAAAAAGTGAAGGGAGAACAAAAGATTGAATAAAAGTGATTCTTGATTTAGTGAAAATACTCTTTATTGCTAAGCACACTATAGAAAGTATCAATATATAGTATCAATAACTTTTATCAATATATCACATAATCTGCGCTAGTTGGAAGGATGCATTGATTGTCAAGGTATTAAGGAGGAATGTTAGCTACATGGTGCTAAGGAAAATGCTTGAACTGTTGGCTTATGCCCTATAGCTAATTGCTTTGGTTGTAATTTAGTGACAAATGATTTAAAGGCAGTCTTTATCTTGTACATGTTTAGATGTACACTATAAAGTCCATGGAATAATTGTACATTATAAATGAAATTATAATGAGAATATAATTATGAGATTCATATTGCATTTATGTATTATTCCTAAATATTCCTAGTCATTTTTCTATTAAGATTGGATATTAATAAAACGTAAAAAGACTAGCACACATTTTGTTTTTCCTTATAAAGGAAGTAGTCGATTTTATAGGCTAAAGTATAGAGATACTTAAACAAACATGTGGGTGCTTATTAGAGAACAAGTTTACTGAATAGACTCGATATGAGAAATCTATTTGGAACATTACTTGGGTGCTTGTTAGAAAACAAGTTCACTGAATAGACCTGATATGAGAAATCTATTTGGAACATTACTTGTATGTCTATGAAATTCTCATTGTGATGATTGTATTAGCGATCCTTTGACTTGAGGTCATTAAAGTTATCTTGTATAGAGATTGCTATGTTTTAATACTATTTATGATCTATTTAATCATGGATCGTTTAATCGGTAGTCATTGGATGTAACACGAACTATATAGAGGGAGTTGAGTGATCAAGATATGATTCATCACCCTAAAGTAATTAGGGAGAATGTTTCTTTGTTCTTAATTAATATTGATTCGGGAAATCCTTGGCCAAGGTGGGATGACATTTGTAAATAGTTTACAAATATCATTAATTGAATCAATAGCTAATGGCGTAAAACTAATATGATTGGACTCAAAATAGAGTAGACATTAATTCCATGCTCTATGTCTAAATGGAACATTGGTTGATGAAAGGATTGAATTATACAGAAAAATTATACACAGGAAGGTTAGTCAAAATCACTTTGACATTCCTAAATATTTGAGTGGTTATGATGCTTTGCTAGACTCCAATCTTGATCTATGATTGTAAATTGTTTAATTGTAGAATTAAAGATAAATTAAAATGAGTTTTAATTTATCTAATTCTAATTATGAATTAGAATTAGAATTAGAATTTATAATCATTGCCAATATATTTGGGAACCTAATGGGTCTCACATATAGAATGGGTTAAGGAGAGCAAAGTTAATTTAATCAAGTTGGACTTGATTATAAAGTCTGAGAAATTTTATGATTAAATATGAGATATTTAATAAATAAGGATCAATATGATATATTGAATCTTATATGGGCATAATTGATATTTAATTAGAATTATTTGTAATTCTAATTAAAGTTTAATTAAAATTAGAATTTCAATTAAATTACCAAAACGTCCAAAGCTTATTATAAATAGGCTTATGCTCTATGGAGCTAGCACTTCTTGCTTAATCCTCTTTGTAAGAGTTACAGAGTTCTGTCAACTCATTTTATGGATACTGTTAGAGGTTGGACATTTGTTCAGTTACAATGGCTGAAACCGATGGGTTTTAAGAATGGTTCAAGAGATATGACAAGATTATTATCAAGATTCGGAATAAGGTACGAATTAAGTTTCAGCTTTATTATAATTTGTGTTAATCATTTTATAGAATTAAAGAGATCTTGGTTTTTGGGAAATCAAAGAATATGAAAAAGTTTCGTAATTATCCAAGGAAGAGGACGAATATCAATTGGTATAGACCACAAAGGCGTGGGTAGTTAGAGCTTGTGGCCACCATTGTTTGACTTTCTAGTAACCGTATACAAGTAAATTGATGATTAAGGATCCCCAGCCTACACAAAAAATCTAAATGAACAATATTTTAAGAAAAAGAGGCAGACTTTTCAATATTTTAAGGATCGTGTAAATAAAAGAAAAGAAAAAGAAACTAGAGAAATGGACACTGTACATTGCATAATTGTAATGGTAACATACTACTTTGTTTTTGGCAAATTCATTTCAGTATTTGTTAGGCTCAAAAAATTCAATCTTAAAGAAATCGATAAACTTGCTCGTTTGTGATCATAAGATCATATGTTCAAATTACGAAAACAACCTCTTTGTAAAAATACAAAAAAAGTTGCGTATATTATGACCGTCCTTAGACTCTCGTAATGTAAGAGCCTTATACACTAGATAAGTTGACTTTATTCGTCAAGTTCAACACAGTTTTAAAGACGATGATGATCAAATTTTGATTACTAAATTGAAAGTTTAATAAAAGCTGGAACTGAATTTAAAAAGTTGTAAAAATTAAGCATTTTTAAATTTGTTATCCCTAAAATTTATATTAAAATACATTTACAAAAATTTATCACTAAATTGAGTTTTAATCAGTAATTTTAAAATTGGATTGAACCAGTCTAATTTTTGGACCAATTTGTACTTATAACCCTTATAAAAAAAACCTGATGGTTTTCTTAAGGAAACCGTCCGATTAAGCAACAAAATTAGCTGGTTTTCTTATACATTGAAGAACCAAATTTAATAAATAAATAAATAACACAGAAAAAGTTTGGTATGATTGATAATTGAAGAAGATGAGAAGATTAAAGAGAGTAAATAACACCAAAAACGTTTATCAATAACATGATAATAATTCTTTCTTTATTCTTTATTAGCTTTAAAGCTCATTTCATATATCTTTATTTTTCAATAAATTTATTGTTTTTTTTTCTTTTTGAAGATTCTTACACAATCTAACTAACAAAATATATATTTAAAATATATATTCTTTGTTTATCTCTTTAAATTTTAATTAAATTTTTTGACTTATTATTATTATTAAAAATGAATTACTATTTCATCCTTAAAAATTTTAAATATGTTTAATCTCACTAAAAATTATATTTGTCAAAATTTAGGTTCTTTATTTTCTCTTATACTTTAATTGAAAATTTTTAAATAATTATTGTCAAAAACTAACTATTAATTTTATCATTAATTTTTTTAATAAATTGAATTAATAGTTACTATATATAAGTAATTTTGCTTAAGATAATTTGAGCATGCGCAAAAAATAATATTTAAACTATAAAGAATTATGTTTAAAGGACGTTGAAAAAAGTTAACCCAACTACCTAATAATCAAACAATCCAAACAGCTTTTTCTTAAAGTCAACAAGTTGAAGTGGGCCAATCAGCTAAAAAAGAGTTTATCAGCTCTTTACCAAACAAACTCATAGTCTTACGTCTTCTCATAAGAAATAGCCTTCTATTTTGAATTCAATATTAGCATGTGCTTGCACATTTCGTATCTTTACAAGGACTATTAACTCATAGTCTTACATTGTCTTGTAAGAAACAACCTTCTAATTTGAATTCAACACTAGCATTTGCATGTGCTTGGTGTAGCACCCCCTTACTGTAGGACACACACCGGGACGCCCGCAGGTCATTCCGGTACATATCCTATGATAAGGGAGAGCTACTACGATCAGTACAGTCACTCCATATAGCATCACATTAATTTGAACAGTAAAGCATTAATAGTAAACCACAATATTTTTAAAATCAACTTCTTCCTCTTTTCAT
>JANZXP010000195.1:33783541-33798382 GCA_027576715.1 Erythroxylum flavicans | reverse complement strand
CTCCCCCGTGGGCCACGGGCCCAGATGTCACGTAGGACGTCGGGCCGTGGACCCGCCCGGGGAGGGGTTCCAGCATGAGATGGAGAATTTGAAGCCATTAATAAGATATTAGAAACATATCTTAGGTGATTTTGCAGTGATGATTCGCAAAAATGGGCATTTTGGCTGTCAATGGTGGAATGGTGGTACAACACCACCCATCATGCAGCCATTAACACGAACCTATGTAAAATACTTTACGATTACCCTCCTTCCCTTTATATTCCTTACTTAGCTGGGGATTCTCGTAATATCTTGATAGATTATGCATTACAGGATAGAGAGATGGTGCTCCAAACAGTAAATTTCTACTTAAACAGTGCACAAGATAGGGTGAAGCAGCTTGTGGACAAAAAGAGAACGAGAGGGAATTTGAAGTAGGCCAGTGGGTGTTTGGCAGACTCCAACCTTATTGGCAGCATTCCATACAAAGAAGAACAAATCAGAAACTAGCTCCACTGTATTATGGCGCATTTCAGATCACTACAAGGATTAATAAGGTGGCTTACAAGTTAGAGCTTCCCAAAGATTCTTCCATTCACACAACCTTCCACGTGTCTCAATTAAAGAAATTAATTTTAGAGAAAACACCCCGATCTTCACGAGATAGGATCCTCTGTCTAATTTTATGGTGTCTTATTCTGTCCTATGAATCTCAGCCATTCATTTATGCGGATCCGGCATTTATTAATGCGGGACCCACGCGGGACTTACATAAATGAATGACTGAGATTCAGAGGACAGAATAAGACACCATAAAATTAGACAGAGGATCTTGTCTCAGTCTTCACAACTTCCATCGATGGTACCCAACACAAAAAGGACACCAGAAGCAATATGGGGAAAAAGGATGGTCAAATGACAAAATAGCGCAGTAACTCAAATACTGATGCAATGGTAAGGAGAAACCAAAGAAAGAGCTACGTGGGTAACTATGTTCAACTTACAAAAGAGGTTTTCGGAGATCAACCTGATAAATAAGGTGGCTTCTGAAGGGGCCGGATGGGGATGTTACTAGTAATAAGTTATGAAAGAAGGAATGCATGAGAACGATATCGAAGAGAGAAAGCGGAAGAAGAAAGAAGACAAAGCAAAAGACGTCGGAGGTTTAAGTATCAGTGAATAGAATAAAACGCGCCTTAGTTGTAAATGTCTTAACACACCATGCAAGATTGTAACAAATGTCATTATCATAAAGGTGTCGTACTGTTAAATAGTTGTTGTAACTGTGTATGTATGTATGAAAAATCTGAAGTAAAACATATCTTATTTTCTCTTTCGTTGTCTTCTTCTCTACTCTAGTACTCATTTCTTCCTACATTTTGGAAAAATACAAGTAACAGATAAGAGGGCAAAAGGCATCTAAGATGTGCACTAGGAGAATAGGGTTTCTTGAAGAAGAAAAAGGAGTGTTGGCTAGAGGATTAGGTTATTATAGGTTACGAACAAGGAAATCTTCCTAATTAAGAATATCTTTATTCTAATTAAAATTTAAATCGTTTTAAATTTTAATTAAATTCTAAAATTAAACTGGTTATTTTTCTTAGTTTTGATTAAGATCTGTAATTATATTAATTTTGAATTTAAATTTACAAATTTGTTTCTTAGAATTAATTATATTAAAATTAATTAGTTATAGTCATCAAAATTAAAAATATATTTTCTTTAGTAATTAAAAAAGATGTTTCTTAATCAAATTTATTTGCTTCAATTTTGTTGAGATAAATTAAATTTATTAGAATCAATCATACTAAACAATGGTAATTTCTACTTGGAACAAAATATAAATATAAGAGAAACAAATAATTGATTATTTATCATGACAACTAATAAAATCATCATTTTAATTATTTATTTGTTTACTCCCACTATTTTATTCAAAATAATTTTCTCTCACTATTATTCAGAGCTTAATGGAATAAGTTTATGTTCAAATTTAGTTAATTTTGAGTTTGCTTAACAAACAAACAAAACTTAAATTGGGTATATAAAAACTTTATCAATTATATCTCAAATAACGCTTAGATTTGTTATGTGACAATTATTGGCAAAATATATCTTATATGTTATTCTTAATCCTGTCTTTAAGTTCATGTGATCATAAGCTTAGTTATCTAAATCACACAAATTTAGTTAAGTATGATCCATTACTATAATTATATTAAACAAATTTAAGTTAAAGTAGCAGTTTTCTTAACAAGACTAACAATAAACCGAATTGTGATTTATTCTTGTAACAATGGAAGACAGTAATCACATTCTTAATTTGTGTTTAATATTTTAATAAAATATTTAATTTTTAGTCTTAACAAAATATATCAAATGTATAATAAAATATGCAATTTATGCACACATAGTCAAATTATATGCATAAAAATAATTAAGCCATGTTTAATTCTAGTTATTGATTTTCATAATCTAAACTAATATTTTAACTCATTCAATTATTAAGTTAGATTAAATTCATTGATTCCTAAATGAATTAAATTCCTATTCAATAATTCTCAATAAATTACTCGTAATTATAGTAATTTACAAAAAACTCCCTTTTCTTAAATTTATGGGTAAGACAATCTAATTCAATTAGAAAATTATTTATAATCTAATTAGAAATTATTTTTCTTAATTAAAAAATTATTTTCTATTATTAAAGGAAATAATTTTCCTTTCTCAAAATTAAATAAAAACGCTTCTAGATTTAATTAAGAAAACCTTTTAGATTAATTTCTTAATTAATTAGAAGTCTTTTCTCAATAAGTTAGAAATATATTTTCAAAAATATTAAAGCAAGCTCATTTTTCTTAATTAATAAATAAAAATAACTTTCTAAATTTAATCAAGAAAAAAATCTTATATAATAAATCAGAAAACTTATTATTCAAATAAATAAAGAAACTATTTCTAAATAATAGAATAGTAATTCTCTAAATAAATAAAATATAGTAGTTTATATGGCATTAATTAAATGAAACAATTTTTGTCATGAATAATTTTCTAATAAGTTAGAAATATTTATAGCATCTGTGAGTTCTTGGCATTAAAATGCTTCATATGAGAATACATTTTGCGTAAATGATTTAGATAATTATCATTTTGTTCTAGTGTCAGTGTTGCATTTCTGTATGACCCTTGTATTCTTACAATATTCAATATAATAAACATTCTTTTTCTTTCAGTCTTTGATGTTAAATTTATGATGAAAAATATATAATTATAAAAAATAATTCAATAAATTTAGCATCATTTACTTTTAATAAAATTATTCTTTTCTCAAATATATAATATAAATATTCAATATAATTCTATTTTTATTGACTATTTATTGATTTTATAAAATTCTAATATTATTAAAACTTTTAAATCTTAAATTTCTCTTCTCACTGATTTGATGTCCGGTTTAATTTTTAAAATATTAATAATAGTGTTGTAAAAAAAACCAACAATAAATGTATGAAAATTTGAAACTTGTATTACTAATTACTAGAGATTATAAGATAGTATCTTGATCTCTATTATTTGATTTACAAAGTACAAGTTACAAAAGAAAGTAGAAACTTGTAATGATATGGCCATGGAATATTCAACGATATCAGGCGGCAAGAAGTGGCCAGCCTAAAACCCCTCTCACTAAAACAGTCCCATCCCTATACAATTCAGCTCTATTCACGAAATCTTGCAATGTAAAACATTCATGCTAAAGATTGAAAGTACTTTCCAAAATTATTCAGTAACAGAAGGTGATACTGAAGATTCTAATACATTAACTCCAGTAACTACACGGTTAAAAGGATAAAATCAAGGTAATTTTCTTCTTCTCTCCAGTGATATTATTATTCAGTGGAAATGAAACGTTTCTTTGTTTTTTGGATATTAGAAGATTAGTTAAAAGCAATAAGGACTTGACAAAGTTGCATATATAACTGTGTTTACTCATATTCAATTTATACACCTTGAGGAAAAAGAATGGATGTAATCATAATCTTGTTTTCAAGTTAATACAACGAGCAAAAGATCTCAACTTTGTAAATCATATCCATTGGAAAGCTTCATTGTTCTCTATTGTCAAAGCAGCGAAAGTTTAACTGATTGGGGGATGCTCTATTCGTTTGACTTAGTATCTGATGTAGTGTCTAAACTTTAACTGATTGGGGGATGCCCTATTCGTTTGACTTAGTATCTGATGTAGTGTCTACTGCAGAGGCACCGTTGCTGTTTATCAGGTTACTGAAGCGGCCATTGAATTCCATTCCATATATATGGCCCATTTTAACACGTTTGGTCTCCAGGTATCTCTTGTTTTCCGTGGTGATCGGTGTTACTAGAGGAACTCTACCTGCAACTGTCAAACCATAACCCTTCAAGCCAATGTACTTTGCTGGATTATTCGTCATAAGTTTCATTGTCCGCACACCCAGATCGCGTAAAATCTGCTCCAACAGATTTAGCTTCAGAAACATTTTAACGGTGGAAAATAATCACAGTAATACTAACAAGTGAGATTTGAGTGTGAAAAGGATGGAATTTATTGTTATTATCTTATGAAACAATTCCAACAGACAATTTCCGTAGAAGATTGTTAAAACATCAACTAGGAATACCTGTGCACCAATCCCATATTCTCGTGAATCAACAGGAAGTCCCAGTTCCTCGTTTGCTTCCACTGTATCTCGACCAGCATCCTGCAGATCGTAAGCACGAAGCTTATGACCCAAACCAATGCCTCTTCCTTCATGGCCGCGGAGGTATACTAGTACACCTCTGCCAGCAGCCTCAATCTGCTGCATTGCAAGTGCTAGTTGGTTCCCACAGTCACATCTGGCAGATGCAAATATGTCTCCTGTGAGGCATTCCGAATGCACCCGCACAAGAACATTCTCTCCATCTCCAATTTCACCCTTTGGGTGGCAAAATTACTTGTAAGCAAGTAGCTTTTAAACAAAATAACACAAGCATTCTGTATGTTGTAACACAAGCAAGCAGGATACAATCAATGTTATCACTCTCCACAGTTGCTGGAACTTCAGCTTGTGTGAATTCGTATATAGCCAGAAATAGGTGCTCGTGCCTAAATGACTAGCTTCGGGAAAACCAAGTGGTGTTTCACTCATTTGAATATGAAAAGACCTAGAGTTAGATCCCCTCTAGAAGTCATCTCCTTCAACCATCTCCCTTGATTTAAAATCCTTATATTTAACTAGTTTTTGACTAAAGAAGAAAACAATACTTATAATGTACGAGTATTTCACAAAAGAACCAAACAAGATAACAGCACATTTTATGTATGGTCAAGATCTCTCTTCCACGTCAAGTTTACCTCTCTCACTTACAGATATCCTGCAACTGTGATATATAGGAAATTCAATTAATCATATGGTCTATTCTGCAACTGTGATATATATGAAATTCAATTGATCATATGGTCTAGCTTTCGGACTGGAAACAACTCAATTTCCGTAAACTTATAATAAATAGGAAACCTGCTGTCTACTAGCTAGAACTTGATCACAGATAAGACTGAAGCAAATAAGCAGAAAAGTGAAGAGTCAATAGATCATTGCCGAAAGTTGCAAATACTGCTCACCTTAACCATGGCAATATGCTCTATACCATCTAAGACTGATCTATAACAGTAAGCTGTGAATGGTCCCCACATTGTCGGTAACCGAGCAGCAGATGATTGATCTACCAATTTATCTCTCTTCCTCCTATACCTGTGAATTGTAATCCACATAGACATCATAAATGATACTATCAGGCTACCCTTCCCATGAGGATTATACATACAGAAAGACACTTCATTTCCACATATGGACTCAGCGCATCAAACTCTACAAACTGATGATAATCAAAAGAAGCTCAAACCTATACTTGGAAACCATTTAAAATGCATCAATGAAGATAGCCTTCAAACCAAGAACATCATGTAGAAGCAAAATAAGACATTGGTCCACAATAACTCCACGCTCTTAATTAACTTCTACTCTCAAATGACTACCTTAAGTGTTACAGACCAATATTAGTGAGCAATATAACTGTGTATCAGTAAACAAAAAATGCAAATGACAGCTAAAAACAACAATACAATTTGATCTTCATAACTGATATATTGTATGTTCTAACTTGATCGACACATAAGCAGAAAATTCAAAATAGTAACTAAATAGCTTCAGTTTATTCAAAGGCATCAATGTTTGCTTTTCAACAGAAAAATTCATTTCCTTTTCAAAAGAAAAAGTCATCCATTTAGTTACATATGATGGACCAACCCATGATTAAGTTCCAAAAGTATAGTGCTTCCTGCCAAGATGAGTGCAAAGCAAATAATCTAAAAGAAGAAAAAGATAACCTACCTAATTAGATCAGCAATTGAAATAATTTTCAGATTCTCCTGCAGTGCAAATTCACGAAGTCTTGGTAATCTAGCCATGGAGCCATCATCATCTACAACCTCGCACAGAACTCCAACAGGATCAAGTGCAGCTAAAGTAGCAAGATCAACTGAAGCCTCTGTATGCCCAGCTCGTTTTAAGACACCACCCTCCCGGTACCTCAGTGGAAAAATATGGCCCGGACGATTGAAATCATCAGGTCTCGAATCTTTGGAAGCAAGAGTTAACACTGTTGTTGCCCTATCATGAGCAGAAACCCCTGTGGTTGTACCATGTTTGGCATCCTACAAAAGTAGATGCAGGGAAAAACAGAACTTACAAACTGCCACATAGATTGACAGTATGGCATAAGATAGTTCAATATCCCAGTCATGCTGCCAGGCATTCAGACTTTAAGGCCTATTCTATTTCATGAAAGGTGTACAGAGAGCTTTTCAAGGACCTTTTTTGCAGTTCTAATATAAGAATGGAATTAATTCCTCCATCTAATATAAAAATATTTCTCCACTTGGAGAAATTTTTTTGCTTCCCATGATGAGAAGCTGAAGGTGTAAAACATATGTATCGTATGAGTATAATCATTTCCGAATAATGACAACAGGGAGAAGAAAAACAGAACCTCCCTGAAAAGGAAGTTTAAACTTCTCAAAGGGACTCAATCATCCTACTGTACGATTGTCAATGCTCCAAATAATTTCATACTCTCCATGACTTGAACAATTTGTTGCTCTTTACAAGCTTTACTTTGTTAAGAAAGTCATTTGCCAAATATTAACGTAATATGGAGAAAACATCAACACTAAATTCGTTTTTACTCAAAGGAAGATTCTTATTGCTTCCAGTAAGAAGCTATCCATGCAAACATCATTACTAGCATAATACAAAATTTTCCAGATATGAGTAAAGTCAGAAAAACACACACCACTGTAACTGTGAATGCAGTACGAAGCTTTTCATCATTTTCGTTTTGGGAAACCATCAAAGGGAGTTGCAGCCTGTCTAAATCTTCTCCTTTCATGCTCACACAAACTATTCCGGTACCATGCTTCACAATGAAAGCCATCGCTTCAGGTGTTGCCAACTGTGCTGCCATGATAAGATCTCCTTCATTCTCTCTGTCCTCATCATCTACAACAAGCACAATCTGTAACAGTAGATCCTAGTCAAATAACTGGAAGAAAAACTATAGTTTAATAAAGAACTTGTGAAAAATGAAGTTAAAGAAATGGTACTGAATAATTCACTATCTACATAAAGTTGGGCAAACTCATAAGATAATTACCTTGCCTTGGCGAATGTCTTCAATGGCCTCAGGTATGGAAGAAAAACCTGCTGTGGGGCGATCCAGATCGAATTCATCATTCTTAATGGGGAAAACATCCCTAATGAAGGTGGTATCAACTGACAGAGTTCCAAGAGCTGTTGTATCACAATGTACCTCCATGCTGACTGAACCAGCATTACTTGCAGCACGTTTTGCAGCAACATTGTTGCCATTAATATTGGACTGTAGCGTACCTTCATCAGATATTAGTGCTGCTTGAGTTTTGCCAACAGCCTTGATGCCCAAATGGGTTTTACAATCATTAAGTCGGATCAAGGTGAAATCAGACGTGTATCCGTTTACAGAGAGGGTGTTCATTGGATGTAATCCATTGAATAACTTGAAGTTTCTGCCAAATGCCACAGACGAATGCAGATCAACACATATCCCATACCACTATGAATAAAAGATTTGATTGGTAGAGAAAGAACAGCGGCAACATAACCAAAAAAATAAAGTGCGACCTTATGAACCCAAGCCAGGAACAATTCACAAGGTTTATACCTCTCAAGAAAATGTTAATTATGTGAACAATCATATGTGCATTACAAACGACTTATGAGGACATCTCAAGCAAGAGTGAAGTTCAGAGCTTTCAACTGAACCTAAGATAAGCATTTCCAATTCGGAAAATTTTCGGTATCTAATTTCAAGACACCAGAATGGCTGGTAATAAAATTTTGATTCTTTTGAGTAAGCTTGGGCGTTTCCAACCTAACAGAAGAGTGCTCATTGCTTACCAATATTTAAAAGGCTTCCACTTAATTCATTGTCTTCCTATATAACCAACTCCATAAAAACACCTGAATCAATTTAAAGTATCGGGAAGGAAAACATCCCATCTTTGACACACCAGATAATGAACCGCAGGGGTCAACTAATCTATCAAGGACAAAACTTGATCACCAAAAATAAAAAGGAAGAGTAAGCTCTTCGAGACAAGGACTAAAAGAACAAACTGAATAACCCCCATTAACTAAAATGTTCAAAGCAAGAAAAGTCAAGCAAAGGCGAAACGATCATCTATTAAAAAGCTGATTACTAAAGGTACAACAAGAATGGAACTTTCGAACCCAAAACAGGTAAACATTGAAACTCAAATGGAAATAAACAAACTGAGTACTCACTGAGGGCATGAAACAGATTTTCTCGGAGTGGTTGTTGAAGGGCATGAAGAGAAGTTGATGGACGCCATTGCTTGTTTTGGCTTCTTTCCTCTAAAAAGGTAACGATATTTCTGAATTATAATGCCAAAGAGGTCTCATTCGCGTATATTTATAACGGCTGACGATGTATGAAGAAGAAGAGCAGTGGGCAGCGTTGAAGAGGAAAAAAGATGGTAGGAAACTAATGAAGAAACGACGAACTTGTCCACAGAGAAGGGTCTTACACGCGGGTGACAGATAGGCATACGACCAACCATGTTTCGAGATCAGGGTCTCGTGTTTCGAGAAAATCTGCGTTTAATAAGGGCGGCTTGCCGAGCTGTCCGCTTTCAACCATTTCCCATTTTTGTGTATTTCTTTATTGAACACCAAGTTTTGTTTTGTGTACAATTGGTCACGTCCTTTTCTTAATTTTTAATCTTCAGAAATACGAAAGTACCAAAATTGACCTAGGTTTTAGGCTTCTTTCATCTGTAACACTATAATTAAAGCTTAGGATTCGATTCGTAAGTATAGGTTTAAGAGCTGCATACATGATTATGTGATTTTAATATTGTTTCCACTTGATTACTTATGATTCTGTAAGCTTTCAAATAATAGATAATTTATGGGCAGAGGAAGTTGAAATACATGCGAGCTTTCTTGCCAGCATTTATTTCTAACGTTGTTTTATGGATACAGACAATGGAATGTGACCAAAATGTGGGCAACTGTACTCAAAGATCTTATTACAATTGCACGTACGGAGGGAAAGATATTGTCGGGAAATTTGTGGGATTGAGATACGCATATTCGGGATCAGATCTCATGTTTCAGTTATAATGTTCCTATCATCTTTCATTAAATTTTATCCACACATTTATATAGATCCTGCATAGATATATGGATGAGATTTAATGGAACATAATTGAAACAGAGTAATTAGAATAGAAGATTTGATGTGCTTGCTCGGAGGTAATTAGCGTATTTCTTATATTTTTATTTTAAGATAAAAGTAATGATTAAAAATTTCAACTAATTGGATCGATTCAATTGTAAAAATTGTGAATTTTTAAATTTTTGATTTAATTTATTTTAATAATTTTTATTGTTAAAAATTGATTAATTATTAATAAATAAATTAAATTAATAAATTTTTATAAACTAAAATAAATCAATTAATTTTCATAAGTATGCTACGAATAATTAGGTACGGAAATCTACCTTTCTTATTTATTACAGTATTTCTAGAAAGTGGTCAGATATGCAAATATTTTTAAATCGAATTAACTATACTTTGAACTTAATTGATACATTCCTTGTAATTTGATAATTTTTTATATCAATCTTTTTAATTATTTTTTAATTATCACATGATTTTTGTCATATTTTATGATTGATTTATTTATATTTAAAATAGTTTAAAATTAATACTACTACTTCATCATAAAATTATTAAAAAATAACATAATATAACATAGAAAGTAATGTGTTTTTTATCATATTTTTTATTGATTTATTTATTTATATCTAAAATAAAATTTTATTAAATTTTAATACTAAACTCTCATCATAAAAGTATTAATAAATAAAAATTTAACATAATATAACATAGAAAGTAATGTGATAACTAAATAATATCACATAAAGATAAGTGATAATTTTAAAAAATAAGAATTGAAATAAAAATGAGTTAAATCATACAAATCTAACGTACTTAAATTTAAAATTTATTTATAGTAAACTAGCTAAAAACATACGAGGTTAAACCTTAGAGCAACTAGTAAAATTGTTCCTTTGTGATCATAAGGTTAAATATTCAGGTCATAGAAATAACTTCTTTATTTTAATATATAAAATGTATTAAGTATGGGTACAAATTTAATTAATACCTTACGAATGTATATAAAATACATGAAACATTAAAATTAAGATCTATTAAATGCAAAAAGGTCAACTCTCTTGAACTTAATTTTTTTCTTCTAGATTGTCAAAAAGGATGGCCTTCAAATTGATCTCATACGGTTTGAATTTTTTTTTTTTTGTTAATGAAAGCCATAAAAATTCGTTCAAAGCCAATTCAGGGTTTTGAAGTGCTCGGAATGTCATTGAGAAATGAAAATGGTTCCAAAGTCTGTTCCTTCAAATAGATTAATTCGGTGCTTTCTTTATAAATTATAATCATCATTTGACGGTAAAGTTAATTAAAAGAATCACGTTGAGTGATTAACCATAGAGGACTCGGTCTAAAAGACAAATTAAAAATAAATAAGCCAACATCATCAATGGCTTTTATAGTCTAACTAAAACTCATCAACCAATCGCATGAGATGGGGTGACCTTAGCTACCTACTCGACGGGTGTTGAAATGAACTGGAAGCTAACGACGAAAACAGTAGTCGCCAAGCCTTGTCACGTTCCCCCACACGTTAAACGCACCCAAGTGACCCTCGTCATGCATCACGTTTTGGACTTCGACCGTCTGGGGAGCTTTTACACAAAATTATGTCTTGTGTTCTTAGTTTTGTTATGGTATCAGAGCCCCACTTCGTTCATGGTGAATCTATTCTTTTATGAGTCTTAATTTTTTGGGTTAGATCTTGAAAAGGGGGTGATTGTTTCTTGATTCAAAACTTGTGGGATACTTTTTCTGTTTTTTTTTCCGAATCTCATTCATGGACAAGATTGAGGTAGCTTGTGTCAAGTTTTCGGGTAAAAATTACTTTGCTTGGGAATTTAAATTCCAGATTTATGTTCAAGGAAAAGAATTATGCAGGCATATTAATGGCATCAACACTAAGCCTACAAATCCAATTAAGGCAATGGGAAGTCCAAGATGCTAGAGTCAAGAGCTGGTTAGTGCAGACTATGGAACTTGCTATTGCTGCCAATCTACGACTTTATAAGACAGCTAAAGGTATGTGGGATTATCTCATGAAAGTTTATGACCAGAAAACTCAGCTAGGCGTTTTCAGTTAGAGTATGACATTTCTAATTATACCCAAGGGAATCTATCTATTAAGGAATATTATACTGGTTTTATCACATTATGGACTGAATATACAGAAATTGTGTATGCTTCTATTTTTGCAACCTCTTTAGAAGATGTTCAGGCTCTCCACCAGATTAGTCAGAGGGATCAATTCTTGATGAAACTCCGGACTGAGTTTGAATTTGTACGTGCTAATTTATTGTAACGGAGTCCTTCTCCATCATTGGATATTTGTTTGAAGGAACTTCCTAGAGAGGAGCAATGCCAGTTAACTCAAGCTATTTTGGAACAACATAGGGGTTCTAATGTTCTCAATGTTGTGTATGCAGTTCAAGGAAAGCAGCAAGTTCGCGATATGTCCAACACACAATGTTATAGTTGCAAAGCTTTTGGCCATATTACAAATCAATGTTCTCAGAACCTATTACAAGATTAAGGGACATATTATTTCAGAATGTCAGAAACGTCCTCAAAATCGCAATTCTCGTGCTTTTCATACTTCTACTATCAGTGATGTGACTAATCGTCCAGATGTTGTTGCTACTCCTGCTTCTTCGCAACCATCAGCCTCATTTATTACTCAAGAGACTATTCAGCAGATGATTATTTCAGCTCTCTCTACTCTTGGCCTTATTGGTAAAAATACATCTCTATCTATAACTTGGCTTTTTGACTCGACAGCTTCGAATCTCATGACCCCTTCTTTTGATGGATCTTATTAATATCAAAAAATACCATGGCAACTTGAAAATTGAGACAGCTAATGGGGATCATCTTCCCATCACTGCTATTGGTGATATTTCTTCTTCTCCATCCATGAAACATGTTTTTGTCCCTCCTGATTTATCTGCTAATTTATTTTCTGTTGGACAAATGGTAGAAAATAATTGTAAAGTTGTTTTTTTTCCTTCTGGTTGTGTTGTGCAGGAGCTGGTGTTAGAGAAGACAATAGCGGCGGGACCTAAATGGGGTAGACTCTTTCCTCTTCATTTTAATGCGCCGACCAAGCCTATGAGTGCAATTTCTTTGTTTTGTAATTTTGTTCAAGATGACTGCAAGTTGTGGCATGCTAATTTAGGTCATCCTAATAATAGAACTCGTCTATCCATGTTAAAATCTGGAGTTCTCGATAATAAAATTCCTTTTTCTTATAAAGATGTCACCTTCGATTGTTATAGTTGCAAAATGGGCAAAAACAAAACTCTTCCTTTCCCATCTCAAGAACAACATTCGTCTCATTATTTTGATTTAATACACAGTGATGTATGGGGGATTGCACCAGTCATATCTCATGCCCATTACAAGTACTTTGTGACCTTTATTGATGACCACCGTTGTTTTATTTGGGTATATTTTTTGTGATGTAAATCTGAAGTTTTTTATTTTTTCA
Source organism: Erythroxylum flavicans (assembly GCA_027576715.1). Lineage (NCBI taxonomy): Eukaryota > Viridiplantae > Streptophyta > Magnoliopsida > Malpighiales > Erythroxylaceae > Erythroxylum > Erythroxylum flavicans. Next base: position 33,785,103 of record JANZXP010000195.1, on the reverse strand, counting down.
AATATTTCTAGCATTAATTGAAAACCAATTTTCTAAAAGTATCAAAATCCTTCATTTTGATTCTGGAGGGAAACACATGTCCACAAAATTCCAAGATTTTCTTCAACAAAAAGAAATTATTTCTCAACGAAGTTGTCCATATACACCCCAGCAGAATGGAGTAGTTGAAAGAAAAAATCATCATCTTCTTGATATGGTGTGTGCCTTACTTCTTGAATCCTCAGTTCCACCACAAATTTGGGTTGAGGCTCTATCCACAGCTGTCCATTTAATTAATCAACTTCCACTACCTACTCTTGACCATCAATCACCATATTTTCGTCTTCATTGCCAACCACCTAAATATACTCATTTACGTTCTTTTGGGTGTGTTTGTTTTGTTCTTCTTCCTCCTCATGGACAAACTAAGCTCTCTGCTCAATCTGTTAGATATGCTTTTCTTGGTTATGCACCACACCAAAAAGACTATATATGTTATGATCCTACTACTGAAAGAGTTCGAATATCTAAAAATGTAATATTCTTCGAAAAACAATATTTTTTCCCTCTTTATGGTTTTACACCTAACTTCTTGTCTCACTCTCTTCTTCCTTCTTTTGAGGAGGAGTCCAATTCCTATGATATTGTCCTTTAGTCTCCTATTGCACGATTTAGGCCTGCCATTGTGTATGTAAACGAAAGAGGAATGAGGGCTATTCTGAGGGACCTCCTCAAGCGTCTTCACTGCCACCAGCACCTAACATAAAGCTTCCCCCACTTCCAAGGTCCACTCGACTCGCCCATCCTCCCAACAGGTATGGATACTCTTCTGAGAGATTTGGTATTCATACATCCTTCGTTTCAACATTAGTCTCTGTTAGTATTCCTTCTTGTTACTCACAAGCTATTAAGCATGATTGTTGGAAACAAGCTATACAACAGGAGCTAGCTGCCTTGCAATAAAATAATACTTGGGATATTGTTTCATGTCCACCATTTATCACTGCCATTGGTTGTAAGTGGGTGTTTTCTGTCAAAATTAAATATGATGGATCTTTGGATCGCTATAAGGCTCGACTGGTGGCCCTTGGCAACTGTCAAGAATATGGGATAAATTACAAGGAAACCTTTGCATCAGTTGCAAAAATGACCACTGTTCAAATAATTTTGGCTATTGCAGCTTCTCAAGCTTGGCCTATACACCAAATGGATGTTAAAAATGCATTCCTTCATGGGAATCTAAAAGAAGACATTTACATGTGTCCTCCTCCATGTTTGACTACTTATAATGCTACAGATGTATGTCACTTGAAGCGCTCATTATATGGGTTAAAATAAGCCCCTCGGGCTTAGTTTGAGAAATTTTGACAAACACTTGTTCAGCTTTGTTTTGTACAAAGTCAGTATGATCCTTCCTTATTTTTATGAAAGACTTCTCAAGGTGTTGTCCTTTTACTCATCTATGTAGATGATATTTGAATTAAATCACTTGTTATTATAGAAATAACGTAATATGTAAGAATACACAAGAAGGGGGGTTGAATTGTGATAAATCGTCTAAGATTGAAATCTTTAAAAACTTC
>JANZXP010000195.1:33756484-33767177 GCA_027576715.1 Erythroxylum flavicans | reverse complement strand
ATATATTATATATTTGATTAATTAAAATTAATTATTACTAAAATTATAAATATATTAATTTAATTTAATTTATAAAAATAATTTAATAATTATTAATAAATATAATTAAATTTAATAATATTTTAAAGATATATTATATATATATTTCAAATAAAATTTGATTTAATAATTAAAAATATATAAAATAAATATTAGTATATAAATAATATTTTTTAAATTATTTATTTTTAAAAATTATATATTTTTATTAATACTTTATTAATAAATATGATATAAAATATTAAAATAAATTTAAATAAAAATTTTATTTTTAATTTTATTTAATATATAATTATTATTAGTAATTAAATATTTATTTTATTTTAAAAATAAGAATTAAAAAATTATAATAAAAGTTAAACTAAACAACACATTTAAAAATATTTGAAAAAAGGGGGTGAAAATTTTAAAAATTTTTTATTTTTTAAATTAAAAATTGAAAATTTTGCAACTTAGTCTCTATATTTTTAAAAATTTTCGGTACCAACCAGTATTTAGCTGGTACCAACCGGTACTGACCAGTATTTAAACTCGGTACTAAAATTATTATTTTGGTACCATTTTCTAGCTGATACGGTACAGAATTCATAAGGTTGACATTGCCTTTCTATACCAAGGTTAATTAAAAAAAGACTTAAACTGGTAAAGTTGTTTTTTTTAAACTATAAGGTCACAAATTCATATCACAAAAATAATTTTTTTGTAAAAATATAAGGATAAGGCTATGTATATTACAACTCTCTTCGGACCAGCAAAGCAGAGAACTTTATGCACTAAATATGTTGACGTTGGCGTTGATCTCAAATTTAAAAAAGTAGTAATCAAAAACTCAAAATTTTAAATTTTTTCAAGTCTAAGCTAACGTTAGTATCTCTGTTAATATTGCTAATGTGTTGTTTAAATTAAACTGTATTTTTAGTGAAAAACTTTAGTAATTTAATTAAACTTAATAAAACTTAATTAGTTAGTTTAATTAAATCTGCCGTGTATAAATATTAAAGATATCTATCTTGTACATTTAAATTTCATACTATAATTACAAAATTAACAAAGTTTTGATTTTTTTTAACTAAGCCTTTTATATATAACGCGCTTACTTCATGTTACTCCGCATATCATATCATTATCGCAATGGTGTTCCAGTACGAGTTTCTGTGGAAAACCTCATTTTGGATGTGGACCTATAAAAGCCATGTAGTTGTTTTGAATTTGATACCACCCATGGCCCTAGGCTTGGAATGTTACTTGTGACGGGTGAAGCTACGAGGAAGAAGAATAGTTCATAATCATTTCAATAACAATATAAAGTCAGGAAAAAAATCAACTGATAATGAAGTAATTGTACAAAATAGTTGGAAAAATATTTGGCCATCTGTTTGGTCTGATGAGTTAAAGTTACAATCCAAGCGACTGAGATGGCAACAAATGTAGGAGTTCTGTGTGGTCAATAAAATCGGCCAAGACCAGTTGTATCAAGAGTGTATTGAACTCTTATGCTCTCTGTCCCTCTCTCAACGTATATACACCCAATAGTCAACGATGGTCATGCCAAAACAACTGAAGAGGCTCCAACCTCTTCTGAATGATTCAAAGAAGATAATGGGGTGGATCAACAATAATATCAACCCAATTTGGGGAAGAAGACTTCCCTTTCAACAGATGCTTGAAGACATGCCATGACTTTAACCAACGATAACCAGACAAAAGGGGCACAACAGAATGCATAACCAAAAATGGCCAAAGCCCTTATAATCCCGCTTGCATACCATGGACATGCCATAACCAGAAGAACACCCGATATCCCCACCCAAGGTGTTAAAACTTGTAATGTTGGCAGCATAAATGCATTGATTGCGACAGAGCTAAGCGCGAATGAGCCCAGCAAATACAGTCCCCAGCCAAGAATTGGATGAATTGTACAAGGGATGACGAAGAAAGGTAATACGTAGGCTGCCAGGATCGACCATATGGCCAACAGTTTAAGACCAACTTGAATGAAGGAGATGTTCTTGTCATTCCGTCGATAACAAAGCTTGGAGATACTTGGTCGTGCTAGCCGTGTCACAGCTATTATACCCAAGTAGACAATCGACTGTATAATTACCATCGGCAGTTCTGCTCCATATCTACATAAGGACCTGGTGTTACAATGTTTTTGCTAAAGAAGAAAAGAGTAGGTTGAGAAATGACTTTGTATTTACCCGAGATTTTGACGACGACGTTCGTGCCATTGAAGGCCTAATGGTAGAACAGGCCAAGACCACCAGTACCAAGGTTTCAACCATGGTGCACCTGGGAAGGTAATCACACTATTTGGTCCGCATGGTACATTCCATCGAAGTCTAAGATCTGAGATCAAACATAAACTCATGTTAGATGTTGTAAGGTGAACATTGTTTTGAAGTTCTTCAAGCAACTAGTGGTATTTGATCTTATACTCACAGTAATAAGTGGCATCCATTTGGTAGCCTAATGGAAGTCTGTACTGCCCGCTGAGTTTGGTGCCATTGGAAGGTGGATTAAACATCGGCTTGTCAAGCAAATCCGGGAAGTAGCCACCAATAAAACCTTGATCTGCACCATCTGGGTTATCTCTGCCAACCCCTAATTGATGAATCATGTCGTTGAAAACTACCTTTGATGGCTGGAATACACAAATCATTAGCATAAAATAAATTGATGTTTCTCCAAGTTTTGCAAGCAAGAACCGTCATAACTTGGATTAACAATGGGCTTAAAATAGGTTTGATAGTTATGGCCTACTTAATGACTTGTAAGCGTTGATTTTTTGTTATTTTACATATCAAATAAATGACTTGGTTCATGAAACTCCAAGAGAAGTAAAAAGAGAACTCACCTCTAACACGAATAGACCAGTGTGGAAGATACACGGGTTGATGAAGACTGCACAAAACTGTCCACACTGGAACAACTCATCAGTCTTTTGCAGGAAGAGGTTATCAGCATCGAGCATGACCACCCTCTCATAGTCAACCAAGTTCCACGCATAGAGCTTGTTCAGTGTTAGCTTAAATCTCCTATCAAAATTGGGTTGGCCCTTGTAAGGATTATTCAAATTCTCCACTCTCACCACCTTGGCCCCGTCTTCTTGCTCCCTGTATCAAAAATGCAGAGCTTGTCAATCACTTGAAAGGCCAAATGTTGATGGTTCAGCCCGTACAAATCATGACATTGGTTTGTTTTCTGAAGTCCATGAATCTTAGATGTTCATCAATCTCCAATATGCCAATTATCATTTCATGCCCAATATAACAAAGTTGGACAATGAGACTATTTGCGAAAAGAAGCCACAGTGAGTACTTGTTCAACATTTATTTGTCACGACTGGAATGGCCATCTGAAATCATGGCACATGGTAGAGATTTTAAAATAGCATTCAACATGTTACTTAATAGCTGTCTATATCAATATGAATGGAAATTCTGTATCCGACATATACAGTTCCCGACCCCATTTACTTTAAAACCCATAATAAAAACTACGTGTAATCCAACTTAGGCTAAGTGGCCATATAGAAAATGTAAAAGGTCAACAACTACGTCTTCTGATCGCACCCAAAGAACGGCCCATCTGTCTCCGAGTTGCTTCATTTGAAAATATCTCTTTACTACTAAGTAGTTAAAGGCAATCGGGTAAGGTAGAGGTACGGACGTCCTCACAATAAAAGAAGATAGAGTAGGCAATGGTGGTTGGTAAGAAAAAAATTGCTCTCATCTAACACAAAAGTCTTCCCTCGTTTGGAAGAACATTGGGGGTATTCCAAAATCCAAATACATGTGGGTCAGGTCAGGTCAGGTCTCTCAAAGAGCTTCACACTTGATAGGAAAGAAAAAAGATGCAAGATTTTCCATCGAGCAAATTCCACTAACTCTTTTTGTTTTCGTTAAAAAAAAACCCTAGAAGAAGCAAGAAAACTGCTAAAGCGAGTAACGTTTTTTTTTTTAGTTAAGAAAAAAAAAAACTCAGAAAGAAGCAAGAAACTGCTAAAGTGGGTAAACCCCGTTAATGAAATAAACAGCTCCTGCAAGAAGCAAGAACCAATTAAAACCCCCATAGCAAAGAACCAATTCCACCATTATAGACCTTTACTATTGACACCCAAATCGACCCGAGTGAAAAGCTCTAAACTTTCCAACTGTTATTCACCCCGTTAAAACAACCGACACTAACAGCGTTATAAACAGGAGTATTTGCTCCGGCAAGATAACTTTAACCTTGTTAAAGTTACCTGTCACCCGGTGACCAAGAAACGCCGGCCCCGGTCAATGGCGCTCACAAAAAACTAAAAATTAAAACCCTGGAAATAGAAGGTGAGATGGAGAGACTTACAGGGCTTGAACCCAATGGACAGGTACGTCGAGAGAGGCAATGACAACGAGATCAGCGTCCACTTGCAGACGAGAAAGCGATCTGATCATGACACGTGTTGCAACATAGAACTCGTAGTCTCTCGGGGTACCCATGTACATCATCGTGGCGTACGCATATCTGTGCCGGCTCGCAAGCTCCTTCTGTTGCTGCTGGTTTCTGCTTCTGATCTCTCCAAAGGCCGCCGTCCCGTGAACAAACAAACCCAATATCACCAACAAGAAGCTGCTCACCTTCATCTCTCTCCAACCCATCAATTTCCTGTTTAACAACTTCCTCTTTTTTAAACGCGAAAATATCTTGCCTAAACAACTTCTTACAAAGCAGTCTCTGTTTTTCGGCTCTCTTCCAGGCCTCTGTCTTCTGTTTCTTCTTTTTATGTTAAGTTGCTAGCTTTATAACAATACATACGGTATATATAGGGAAACTGATTGAAAACTTAATGACACGGAGAAAAGGCTCGAAGTTGGAATCTACAAAAGAAGCTTACAAAGCGAATATTATAAGCATTTATGTAAAGGCAACAAGGGCTTTAAAAGCGAGAGGAGGTTTTTGGTTATTTATATAATGTTTCTAATCGGATTTAACGAAACCGAAGAACAATGATCCTAGCTGTTGGCGAGTGACCGAACCAAGCAGCGATTTTGGCAATACCAAAAGCCCTTGTTGTCCCAGCCTTTTCTAACATAATTTGGTCTTTGAAGTGTTCTTCATTGGCAACTTCGTCTACTAGACTTGACATGTGGAATGCTGTGACGAAGATTCTTAAGTTAAGGAGGTTGGTTTGACAAGATTTAGACTAGGTTTGTTTTCAGGTTTTTGCAAGTATGCTTTTTCCCTTTAACTAAGGAGAGTGCTTGTTTCCTTCACGTTACTGGGATAAGAAGGACTAGAGCCTAGGGGTCGAATAAACGAAATGTGATTTTCTTTTAATTTCTGCCTACCGTTTTTTGGTGTTGTTTCATGGTAATAAGTTACATTAGTCAGGGTCTTTTACAATCCGGCGCTTTGATATTTGGGTCCCGAAGCATATATATTGGAAGTATATTCTTGGGCAACTAAAATATTAGGATAAGGATGCTAACAAATAGTCATCCTTTTCAAAGTGCATCAATGTATCTACAGGAATTGGTTTTTGCAGTTCATTTGTTACACCTCAAACTTAACTGATCAAGAATGTGTCTAGCACTCCTGGCCTTCGAAAGTTTATGGTGGGAAGAAGCATGAACCATCCATCAGTTGACTGCTTCCACTACTCCAAATACAAATGCTGGGGGTAGAAAAGGTCAGCTCTCGAGCTGGAGACGAATCACGAGGCTGTGCAACGCGGTGGTAACACATGGTTCATGACTTGTATGTACATTAGTATTGCAAGTATTGTGATCTCTTTTAATAATTGATAAAACAAATTTGTAATTACACGACAACAACACTTCTTTTTCATTTTTCTTAATCCAAGGATAACGTGACATCAGATTAAGCATCTTCAATAATCTATCCTGTCAAACTAAGTAAAGATAGAGGATTTTTGAGGAAAATATTAAATTTCCACCTCTTTAAAGAAAAGTAGAATTCATGATTTCGATGATAAAAAAGATTAAACATATTAATTTTTATTGAGGAGTTAACTTATAATCGAACTCCACTAATGATAGTAAAATTTATTAAAGCTTAGAGTTGAAAACAATCTTATTATAATCGAATTGAAGTCATCGATCAAACCCTTGTCTTTGTCCCTTTGTTCTTAAATTACCTTCCACTAATGTCAGTTTCTAACTTTCTTTCTTTTACGCTTTCTCCTATATGGATTAGCATCAAAATGTATGTGGTGGCCTTTCACTCGCACTAATGTTGGGTCATGAATTGAAAGTATACAAAGATCAATTTCACTTCCACTCGTGGGAGCACAAATTGTTAGAAATTTATATGGACTAATATAATCGCAACATTAATTTTATATTTATAACTATTAATTGAATTGTCTAATGTATGTTTAATACTTATAATGGGATAATTAATAATTTATTAATTATATTTGAGGTACATGGTAGTATTTTAATAACTATATGTTGACCTATTAAAATATAGTTCATATCATCCTTAAAATGACACAATTAACCTATTCTACCCCTTAGAGTAGAACATGTTATAATATATAACATATGGTAAGGTCGTGTATATACATATAGTATGTGTGGATGTGAAAAGTAGATTTTAGTCTTGTACTATTAGCTTTCTATTTTGCAAAAGGGTGTTCTTGTTTTAATAGGTTGTGCTAAAGGATGGAAAGAATCTACCAAGACCATACTCAAAGTTCAGGAGGTATGTATTTTTTTGTGTTGTTATGCTTTAAATATAATAGAGATCTTGGTTGTGTGATGTTGATGAATGCATCTTTGAATATAGCACCTTTTAGGGGTGGTCGAGTTGGTAGATTGGTAGAGCATCGGGTCAAAAAATCCTATGTTCGAATCTCTTTATTTACGTTCTCTCGATCAAACCTGTCATATAGGATTTGCTTAGTATGAAGTACTCAATTGGCATAATTTACAAGTTATTGTTTCAATTCGAAAATTTATCCAATATGTATATAAATGATAATAATTGCGGATTCCTATGTAAAAAAAAAAGTGTGAATATAGCACAAGGTGCCCGTTGCCATCTCAGAAAGATCATCTTCATTGACATTAGATTTACCGTTTTATCAATTGGCTAATTGCGCTATGACCATGCACGTTCCAAGTGCCAATTCCTTGATCCTTATTCTTAAGGATATGCTTTGCACTTATCTATAAGCTATGGTACCTATTATGCTGTATTAGAAAATTAAGTGATAATATTAATGTCAGGCTGATGAAGATCATGTGGTTGCAAGCAAAAGGCCGGCATCTCCTTGAAATCAGCCAAACGCGTTGTGTTGTTGCACACCAAAGATTCCGTCCGTTGACAATTTTAAATATAGAATATGACAAGTTATATTATTTCTTTGAGTTTAGCTTCAAGGTTCGATCTACCCTAACTGAAGAAAGGGATAGAAAGCTATGCATAATGAGAAAGGTTACGTCTCTAAGTGAACCCTTACCAGTTCACGCAAACCCCCGATGGGAGAAGAAAAAAAGGAAGGAAACTATCTAATTAATATTTTGTAGCATTAGGTATATTTACACCGGAAGTATTATGTATTTTAATTGATTAATAAGCTATATGACAGGAGGATATAAATTAAAGATAGTTTGATTCCACTTCTAATTTCCTGTTGTGATTTTTAATTTTATTTTTCTGCTTTTGGTTTTCATGTTTTTAAATAAAAATAAAAATTTATTTAATTGTTAATGTCAATATAATTATATTTTTATTAATAATAATAATTACAGTTTATATAAAACTTTTAAATATATTTTTTATAAAATAAATTTATTTTAATCTTTTATATAATACTTACTAATAAATTACTAATAAAATTATTTTATTTAATTAAAACAAATAATTTATAGATTAAATTTCTATTGTAAATTCATATTTTAATTATTAAATCAAAATTTATCTAAATTTTACATATTTTGAAGATATTTTAAATTTAATTATATTTATTAATACTTATTAAATTTTTATTTAATTTAATTATTCATAATTCATATTAATAATTAATTTTAGTTAATTAAGTATATAATATTAAAATAATTAAATAATATATATTTAGTTGATAGTAAATTAGATTACTACACCAAAAGAAATAGAAAACAAAAAACCACTTTCGACAATTTTCATAGGAAAAAAACTAAAGCTAAAAGAGAAATTAAAAAATTCAAATAGACATTTTTTTTATTGAATTTAAAAAATAAAAAAATTATAAATAAAAATAAAAACAAATAGGCCCTTAATTAAATTAAGATTCTTATTACTATCTCATTTTTGGATTTAATAATTTAGTAATCTATGAATAAAATTTTGGGCTCCATTTCGCCTGGGGGCTACATATATCTTAAGCTAGATAGCATCAGTACCTTTGTTATTCATTCGAATATATCACTGCAAAAATTAGTTAAATAGATAATTATTTAAGGACAGAGGAAATTATAAAGATTACCATTAGCAATATTAAGTCATGGCCTTAACCCTTAATATTTAGAAATCAAATATGATAATCGTTTGCGTAATGAACTATTTTATTCAGCCACCACATATCTTTACGCCGCTACAAAATCTGTAATTATAAGGTCAACTGTACCATACAGCTCTTATTTATGGAACCAAAAAACGAAACTTGACGTATTCACAAAATTACGCTTCCCATATAATATATGGCTTTTGGCATGTCAAGACTATACTATCTGAATTTTGTTAAGTGTACAACTACCGGTATATGACAATTAAGGAGCCTAATAAAAACTATTGACATATGCTTTTGAAATTGAAAGCGTTTAGACCTAAGATTCAATTTCTATTTTAAAATATTGTTTTCTTTCTTCTGAAAGGTGTTATACGCTAGTTACTTCACGTAGTAGATGAAGTTATTGAATATGGACTCGGTTAGCTTCTTAGGTTTGTTACTTAAAACCGAACTTCCGGCATATCTCTGCTTCTATGTCAGCCTGGAAACAACATTAATTATATTTTGTTGATTATTACTACTTTAATGCTATAATGTAACATGGAATAAGAGGATTGTTAAGTTATGGTTTAAATTTTGTTATTAAATTGAGTGACTATCTAATTTGGATCATGATAACACAATATTCTACGTGTGTCTAATTATTTTTGGTCGTTAGCTAATTGCCTATTTCTCATTCCCCCATGGTCATCTTAAGAAATTATTGTCTAAATTGGGCCGATGAACTAGTTTCTCACACTACAAGAAAATCATATATTAGCGACGAAAAATTACCGACGGACTAAATTCCGTAGCTAATTACAGACGGAAAATTAATATTCGTTGGTAAAACTGTCTTGAAAATTTTCATTTTGCGACGGACAAAATTGTCGTCGATAAAGATAGACGGAAAATATTCGCGCAAATTTTCCGACAGAATATAACGACGAAAATGCTAAATCCGTCGGTAAATTAGGCAGGAATGCTTTCAGCAATTAAATAGCGTCGGAATGTTACCGACGGATATAGTTCCATTGGTGAATATTAAGTGGAAATATTTTGTTTAATAGTCAGCGTCGATTTTTTATCGATAGTAATGTATTCCGTCTGTGATTTTTCAACGGTCTTCCCTCTTCGTCATTAACTTCATATTAGTCGTTTTAAAAAATTGAAAATGAAGTCGTTTCGATTTGGGGTTAAACGCATCCCGAACCTTCCCTCTCGTTTTCTCCTCTGTTTCTTCTCTATTTTTTCTCCTTCCTTGCATCACCGTCCTTCTCCTCTCCTTGCCGTCGCACATCTGTGTGCAGCTTCTCCTCTCCTCGCCGTCACCGTCCATCATAAGTTTACAATTATGTTTTTCCATTTCTATAATTTTATGATTATGTTTCTCTATTTGTTGAGTTTTGCATGACTTGCTGACATATGTTTCTCCATTTCTGTAATTGTTCTTAAAGGGCAATTTTTAGTGATCTTGTTGCAATCTTTTGAAGAGAAGGGATTTGAAATTGAAGTACGTATTTGAGATTGAAGAGAAGGGATTTGAGATTAAAGAGAAGGGATCTGAGATTGTAGTTATTCCTGCTTTGTTAGAATTTGGTTCAATTTTAGTCATTATCGAGATTTGAGATTGAAGGTATTCCTGCTTTGTTAGAATTTGGTTCAATTTTGATCATTATCCATCCCAATGATAATGACTTTGGGGTTCTTTTGTTACTAGCTTTTGATTTGCAGTCCATTGAAATTCAATTGCTTCTATCTTAAATTCAAGTTGTATAGCATTGGGGTTCCAAATTATTTGCTGAATTGATTAGGGTTTGAATTTGAAAATTTTGATTATAGTTCCAATTTGGAGATTTTGATTAAGGTTTCAAGCTCATCTATAAATTTTTAAGTTTAACCTAACGCTAGACTTGAGTATAATTTTGTTTATATTTTGATATTAAAATTAGGAATGTTGGATTATTTTATTATGTGATTTTAAATATGAGATTTTAGATATGTAATGAATGAATTAGATGTTTACTTACAATTCCATTTTCATTATAAATAGTTCCCATATATTGGATATTTCTTCACATTTCTATTTACTAAAATCGTATAATGAATGGTGTTTTGTTTCAAATTTGGGTCTAGTTTTGTAGTATTTTCATTGTTTATAATGTTAAGTGATCA
>JANZXP010000195.1:33736985-33753868 GCA_027576715.1 Erythroxylum flavicans | reverse complement strand
TTACATTACATTATATTTAATTAAAATATAATTATGCATTAATTTAAATATTATAATTAATTAATTAATTATAATATTATTAATTAAATTATTATTATTACTTAATAGGTTTGAGAGATGTGTTTTGTTTTAGATTTTAAGGGGAGGGTATTTTTGACATTTTACCAACATATTTGGTTTCTGTCTCCATCCTTTCATTTCTGTGCCACAGTCATGTAAGTCACAAGAATTTAATGTCCCTGTCTCCGGAGTCGGGACAAAATTAGGTGGAGACAGCAACCAAATAAGTTAGGGGACAGAACTTTTGTGTCTCTGTCATCCATCTCCACCTTTGGAGACATTAACTAAACACTACGTTAGACTACGAAGTCAATCAAATGGGCTCAACTCGATTTTTGGTTTGGGATATTCAACTTGTTCATAGGTTGGGCTTGGATGGAAGGTCTTTGGATTGTTGTTTGTGAATTAGCATTTGCCCATCACCAAGGATTAACATGAACGGTAGGAAAAATTAATAATTAAAAAATTTAATCGTCAAAAATTTTAGTTTGATTTTTAATTTTTTTATTCTATTTATTTTAATAATTTTTTTTATTAAAAATTGATCAATTTATTACTTAAATGGTCAATTTTAATAAATTAATAAATTTTTATAAACTAAAATGAATCAATTATTTTGTATTTAACAATCTTGTTTAATTAAATTTTAAATTATTCGATAGGTAAGGTCAGTGTCTTCTAATTATATTTTAAAATTTTTAATTTTATTTAATTTTTAACTAATTTTATGACGATCTAATACCAATTAAATCTTTTAAACTTTAAACCTCTTGTCTTATCGATTTAACTTCAGATTCGATTTTTTAAACATCAGGAAGAACACCTTTGGATGTAGAGGCTTGAACCAGCAGATCTATTGCTTATCTACTGAAAGGCCATGAGAAGTTGATCTATCTTGCCTTCATTACTTTACGAGAATCTTCCACTCTCCGTTCAATACTCTTCGTCATCTAGCTCTCTAAGGTCTTGCAATTGTTTTTTATTGCTTCATTGTTGCCTGGTTCTACTAACTTCTTTTTGACATCGTTAAGAAAGTCCTCTAATACCAACCGTTATAAAATTAAGTGATTTTGATAAAAGATCAGAAAAATGAGTGAAAAAATAATGCTCATATAAGGAGCTGTCTATTTCTTCTTTGTTTTCTTTCAATCTTTCTCCTATTTTTGGTATTGGAACAAAAGTCATATATGGCTAAACTCAAATATTATGATTCAAGAAGATTTAAAACTCTAGTTGTAACATTGTGATATTTTGTTGTAAACTTATATTTATGTTTAATTCAAGTATTTCTTGTTTTATGTTCTTACATTTCATGAATAATTAATATTGATTGATCTGAAAAATTAATTCAATGTTGTTTATTCTAAAGTTATTCATGAATTCAAGTAATTGCCATGAAGGATTGGTATAAGTAGCAAATAATTTATTTATAAAATTGCATATTTAACTTATGATAAACAAAATAACTTATGATAAACAAAAAATTAAGTTGAATAGTTGTAATTATCTCAATTATTTAATTTAGAGTCTAGTCTTTTTTACTAAGCTTATTGATGTTATTTAATTAATATGGAATATTATCATACTTAATTAATTGATAAAAAGTTTTGGTTTAAATGCTAGTTTCAATTATTTAATTTAAAAAATTTTGAGACTTATTATAGCTATCCAAATTGTTTGAATTGTGAAAATTATTTTTTAAAAAACAAATTGTCAATGTTACAATTAAATGAGATCTTTTCCTTGAATTTGAGTTAAGTACCCTTGAATTTCTCACTTTTATATTCAGTTGATTTATTTTGAATCGTTGTTAATTTTAGTAAATTAATTAATTAATCATAAACATCCATTTTATTTTATTAATTGCAATTAAGAAACTATTGTTTAGTTCTTTTGATATTCGACTTAATTCTACAACTACTACAAAAAATTGGAGAATCGGAATTAATTTTGAAGACTTCGATAACTTGATCAAAATTTGGCGCTATTGTTGGGGAACTATTTTAGTTTTTTAGTTTCGTTGCGTTATTTTACAGTCTATTGCTAATCTCGTCTTGTATGATTCATCCTTCCCAAATAGGTGAAATGCAATATAATCTAGAAATTAAGAAGACAACGCGCCATTTAAGGAAAGTGATTAAGCAAGGACGCGCTCATTCACCTCTAAAAGTGTAAGTTGAGATGGATCTAACAATTGGTGAAGACTCCAATTTTCAAAAAGTTGAAAAAAATGTGGCAAATCCTAACACTAGAACGTTAAGGGAGTTAGCGACAGCAAATTTGAATTAACAATTTTTTGTGACCTTGTAGGTGAAGATCCACATAAACATTTGAGTAAATTCCATATCGTCTACCCTCGAATGAAGCCATAAAGGGTGATAGAAGAAAAAATTAATCTCAGAGCCTTTCCATTCTCATTGAAAGATAAGGCAAAGGATTAACTATATTATCTTCCCTTTAGCCCAGTAATAACATGAAATGAGATGAAAAGATTGTTTTTGGAGAAGTTCTTTCCTGCATCACTAGTAGCCAATACCAAAAAGGAGATATGTGGGATAAGAAAATTCATCGGAGAAACATTTTATGAATACTAGGAGAAGTTTAAAGAGTTATGTGCAAGCTTCCCTCACTATCAAATTGCTAACCAACTTTTGATCCAATACTTTTTTAAAGGACTATTGCCAATGAATAGGAGTATGGTTGATGTAGCTAGTGGAAGAGTTTTGATAAATAAAAAACCTAAAGCAGCTAAACAATTGATATCAAATATGGTTGAAATTTATCAACAGTTTGGGACAAAGAAGAATGGAGTTGTTAAGCACGTGAATGAGATAAGTAACATAAAACTTGAGGATAAAATTTCATATTTAACTACTCTAGTTAGTCAAATAACTATAGGTTAATTGCAATTGGCATGAGTGTGTAGCATATACTCATTCTTTGGACTTCGTATAAACATGTTCCCTACATTACAACAAGACTCCTTTCAAGAAGCTAATGCAATAGGAGGATTTCTTGGTTAACATAAACGAAAATATGACTCTTATTCTAATCTTTATAATCTAGGATGGAGTAATCATCTAAACTTTATCTATAGAAATCAAGAGGGCAACAAAGATACCAATCTCACAATTTCAATAGATAACCTTATGCCCCTACATATGCTCAATCTCGTTCTTCAAATTTAGTTATGTCTTTGGATGAAATTGTTAAGGCACTTGCTACTAATTCTTAACAATTTCAATAGAAAATAAGAGCAAGTCTTTAGAACTTAGGAAATCAAATCAATCAATTAGCCACCTCTATTACTAAATTAGAAACGCAAACATCAAGAAAATTATCTTCCTAAACAGTGATAAACTCTAAGAAGAATGTGAGTGTAATGACTTTGAGAAGTGATAAGGAAATTCAATTTGAATGTTCCTTAACAATAGAGGTAGAAAAGCACAATGAATGAGAAAAGAAAGATGAACCTCTAACTCAAGAATCAATACAGGTAAAAGATAGATTTATCTTTATCGATATCAACTAATGCACGTGTACCTCCTTTCCTTAGCCGGTTGGTTAAATCAAAAGAAGAGAAACATGAAAGAGAGATCCTAGCAACCTTTAGAAAGGTTGAAATCAATATGCCACTTCTAAAAGCCATCAAGCAATTTCTAAAATATGTAAAGTTCTTGAAAGAACTATGCACAAATAAAAGGACGTTGAAGGATAAGGAGAGAATAATTGTAGGTAAAAGTGTATCAGCTGTGATAAATAGAAAAATATACTTTCATAGTTATTAGTGATAAGAAAAATGAGCGTGCTATGCTGGACTTAGTTTCATATATTAATGCATGTCATACTTAATTTATCGAGCTTTAAATATGAAATCTTTGCAAGAAACTAATGTAGTTATTCAGCTAACTTATTGTTCTTATATGCAACCTATTGGTATTATTGACGATGTTTTAATCCAAGTTAACAGTTTGGTATTCCCAGTGGATTTTTACATCTTGAAGATGGATGGAGATAATGTTGAACATTCAGCTTCGATTTTATTAGGAAGGCCGTTTATGAAGATAATCAAGACAAAAACTGATGTGCATAAGGGTACTCTTTCCATTGAGTTTGATAGAGATATAGTGAAGTTAAATATTTTTGACGCAATGAAGTACCCTGGTGATTTTCAATATGTTTACCATATAGATATTATGGGTTCATTTGTGTCGGAAATTTTTAAAGAAGAAAGTGTTGATGATGAGTTGGAGTTTAATGTTAAACCAAAAGTGAACAAGTAAGTTGATAAAACATATGAAGTTGTAGAATCATTACCAATAATGCTAATATAGTTGAAAACTTTAAATGCTAAAATTGCTATAACTCACGAAAAAATATTGTCTTTTGTTTTGCAGGCTCCGAAGATAGAATTAATGGCCTTACCTGATCAACTAAAATATGTCTATTTGAGTGAAAGAGAGTCATTACCTATGATCATCTCAAAAACATTAACTACAAGGCAAGGGGAAGGGCTAATAGCACTACTTAAGAAGTACAAAATTGCAATTACGTAGAAGTTTAAGAAGAAAAAAGGCCCTATCGAGCATACCGACATTAAATAATTGCATTTTTTTGAGGTAACCCAAATTTATTAGCTTATGGGGTAAATGGGTTGTAAAATTTGAAAATACTAAATTTCATAAAGCGTGATCACACCTTATGTAATTCAGTTGTTAGGATTAGATACTCAAAAATTCAGAATATTAAATCTCATAAGACGAGATCACGCCCTATGCGATTTAGCTTTGTGGAATGGAAACCTTAGAAATCTAGAATAATAAATCTCATAAGGAAAGATCACACCTTATACGATTCAGCTTTCTTGAATGGAACCCCTAAAATTCTAGAATACTAACATTCATAAGGGGTGATCATGCCTTATAAATGTTAGTAGTCTGTATAGGTTTTAAAGAAACTTTTCATTATTTTATTTAAATAATATTAATAAAAATAAAAGTAAAATAAAAACATAAACAAATAAATAAATAATTAAAATTGTATAATATTTTTTAAAAGAAAACAAAAATAATAAAAGCCCTAATATGTTTGTTTCTCTTTAAGCTGGTAACGTCATAAAATAGCCACTTGCGTAAAGCACCAGCAGCACCAAAGCTACCCAACTCCAACACAACAACCCCATCAATCGCACACCCAAACCAACCAGCGGAAGCAATCAACATCATTTGCAGCGCCCATAGTAACGTAAGCCACCGAAGAACCAGACGCGCCAACCCAGCCCCACCTCACTCCAACCAGCCAACCACTTAGCAACATCCCATGTTCACTAAACCAACACCCACCACTATTGTTTTAATCTTCTATTTATTTTCCATTTATTTTTACTTCATTTTTAATAATTACTTTTAGTTGCTTTCATTTTAAATTACATTTTAGTTATTATTAGGTTGTTTTAATCATTTTTTGAATTAGTTTTATGTTTATAATTGTTACAATTATGGAACTCTCCAAAGTTACTACTAGGACAATGGTGAAAAGAAAGTCTATGATGAATCCAACTGCACAAAATCAATCCGCCACAGAATCTACCACAAGTACTCATCAGAAGTTTGTTCAAATAGCCAAAGGATGTGATAGATTGAGAAACAAAAGAGAATTCAATTATGTGTCACATGATACCTCCATATCCACTAACACGATAGTTCATCTTAGTTCAGATGCTCACAACTCTGGGGAGTCTTCTACTTTATGCTTTATTTTTATGATATGTAAGCATCTTATACATATATTGGGGACAATATATGATTTAGGTGTGGGGGAGCGAGCTTATATATGATGATGAACTTTATGATTTGTGCTTGGACTCATAAATACTATGATTCATAGATTTATTATTCCTCATGATAGCCTCTTAATTTTCTAATTGTTATTTATAAATAATCCTTAAGTTAGGATACAATTTTGGGTTAAAAATAATGTATAAAAGAGACAAGCATGATTAGTGTTTTTTATTAAATTTATCAGTGTTTTTCTTCAAATTATTTGAAGTATCTTGTTGGTTTTATTAAATGAAAGTGTGCAAGACTTAATGCATTTTGACATCTATGTGAGTTTTGAGCCAAAAAACATTCATCACATTTGTGCTCATACATTTTTTTTTTGTTATGTGTTATCAACATAGCTTATTTATACTAGAACTTGCTTTTGAATACATGTTGAGACCATATTTTTTATGAATTTATGTATAAAGATGATAAGAGTATTTAAGATAACCCCTTTTTAGCTAAACAAGCCTACTTTACTTTTATCCTTAGAAAATCAATTTGAACCTTAATTTTTCTTTTCTTGAATACTAACCTTGTTACAAACCAATTTTACCCTTCTTTTTGCTGATGTCCTTAATGATTTTAAGCCCTTAAATTGAAAGAATTGTATAAAGCTTATTTGCTTAAGATTTTGACTATTTTCATGAAAAGTAAATTAGTTGATTTAAGTTGCATTATTTTGATTTTGATTTTTGATGGATTGAGGGGGAGAAGTATATATAAAAAAAGACAACACATCTGCTCTTTGATGTTTTTGTTAATAAAAGAAAAAAAATGAAAAAAGTGGTTGAAAAGGATGTTATTTGAATCAAATAAGTTTTGGATTGATTTAAGTTGAAACTTCTATGCATAAGTTTGTATGATTTCCTTCAATTTATTTAACCTAAAAACTTCCTTTTGTCATACGTTACCTAAGCCACAGTAAAACCCTTATTAAGTCCCTTTGATTTATGCATTATGTTCATCTTTGTTAAATGGTAGAGTTCTGATTTATGAGTAAGCTTATGGAAATAACTTGCTATGCTTTGGTTTGAGACCTTCATGAACTATAAATACTTCGAGTGTATATAGTGAAATCTATGAGAGGGTGTCAAGTCTTGTTTCATTTGATTTTAATAGAATTGATGAGATGTTATGTTTTTATTATAAACATGTGTCCTATAAGTGCTTATTCTCTATATTGTTATTTTATCCTAAACGCATAATGTGAATTAGCTTTTGCATATTTCTGGATAACATGAAATAAAATGAGAGGTTGTTATGAGGATGATTAATGTATTGAATTAATGTATGTTTGAGGACAAGCATAAGTCCGATGTGGGGGAATAAAATGTTATTTTGTTATGTTAATTGGAATTATTTTGGTTCTTAAATAAGAAAATTAATGATTGTTTTGGATTTATTTTGGTGCTTAAATAGGAAAATTAATGTTTGTTTTATTTTAAGAGATAAAAAGTGGATATTGCATCAAATTGGAACATTATTGGTCAAAATCACGAATTTTGAAAAAGGTGGATAGACTATTGGAATGGATAAGGTGAGATTACGCCTAATGCCAGATTAACTTAAAAGTTAAAATTCAATTAGGAAACTTATTTCCATCCCTATTATGTAGGGATTTGAATTTGTGTTAGATAGGGATCTTTGAAAGGTAAAAGGAGACTAGGCTTAGAGTAGGGAAGAGAGAGAAAAACACGTCTTTCGCCTCTCCAACACTTTCTTTTTCATTTCTTCTTAGTTTTCTTTCTTTAACTTAAAGAGTTGAAATTCAATTAGAAAACTTCTTTCCATCCCTATTATATAGGGATTTGAACTTATGTTAGATAGGGATCTTTGCAAAGTAGAAGGAGACTAGGTTTAGAGTAGGAAAGAGAGAGAAAAATACGTCTTTCGTCTCTCCAAAACTCTCTTTTTCGTTTCTTCTTAGTTTTTTTTCAATCTTTTATCTTTCTTCTATTTTTGGCATTCAAACAAAAGTTATGCGTAGCTAAATTCAAATATTCTAATTCAAGGAGATTCAAAATTCTAGTTGTAATCTTGTGAAGTTTTGTTCTAAACTTATATTTATGTTTTAATTTAAATATTTCTTGTTTTATGTTTTTATACTTCATAAGTAATTAATATTGATTGATTTGACAAATTAATTTAATGTTAATTATTCTATAACTAACCATAGACTCAATGATCCATAATTGTCATAAAGAATCAATACAAGTAGCAAATACGTTATTTATTAAATTCCGCATTTAACTTATGATAAACAAGAAAATTAAGTTGAATAGTTGTAGTTATCTCGATTATTTAATTTAGGGTCTAGTTTTTTCACTAAGCTTATTGGTATAATTTAATTGATATAAAATGCTACTATACCCAATAAATTAATTGTAAATTTTTGTTTAAAAGATGGGGCTGAATCAACTAATTTCAAAAAATTTGAGACTTATCATAATTATCATAATATGTTTCGAACTAACTACTTGAATTGTAAAAATTATTTTTTTAAAACCAATGATAATTGTAATAATTAGATGAAATCTTTTCTATAAAGCAAAGTTAAGTACTCTTAAATTTTTTATTTTTATATTCAATTGATTTATTTTGATTCTTTATTAATTCTAACAAATTAGTAAATTAATTATAAACCCCTGTTTTATTTTATTAATTGCAATTAAAAAATAGTGTCTAGTTTTACTAAGATTCAACCTGATTTCACAACTAGTTAATTTTCAAGGCTTTGACAACCCAATCAATAATAACGGTCATTTATGCTTCAAACCTTAGTGGCCTCTCCTGAAGTTCCTTCTAATCTCCCATTTCTTTGGTTGAGCTAGAAATGCAGATTGATGGTCTTATTTGGTCTAATATAACAGATTTAATACAACGAAGATCAATTCCAAAAATAAGGTTTTGACCTACCTCTGTTAGAAATGGTGAAGGATTCGAACTAGGACTGACAATAACAACAACAAATTTCAAGACTGAAGTAACTTGTACAATGGGTAAAGTTCAGAATTTGGCAGATGGAATAGTTAAACTCTTAGGAAACAGAATGATTAAAGATTAGTTCGCCGGTTGAAGGATCAAAAGAAGCTTCAATTATGGCAGAACTACGTTCACCTCTGTTTTCCACTTCCACAGGCCATGGCAGCAGCTTTACCCCTTGCTTCCAATATCTTTGATCTGATAGCATATCAAATGAGAAAGTGAATGCAGATAAGAAAGTTCCAACAAATCTTAATCCTTCATCGAACATACCATAAACTGACCAATGAGGAGATTAAGAATATACCTGGACCTGTGGATATTACTACACAATCCTTTGTGTCGATCACCCAATCGATCCACAAGGCAAAACCATGGCATATCCCGGATTTAGTAAATTCAACCTGCAATGAGTAAAGATTGTCGGAATGGTAAGGATAAAACAGGGCAATGATAAAGACATCATGTTACAATCGGAATTGATCCTCAAATCTCATTTCAAGCATCAATTTTTGATACGTAGCAGGTAGCATAAAGATGAAGATAAGTGGCAGGAAAATTCACTTCCATGTGCTTAACAAATGTATAAACATAGAGAAAACAATTCCTTTTGGAAGAGGAAGAGTAAAAGCGGGTTAGAATGTTTGTAGTGGATGCTTCTCACATGAAGGGGACTGCCTTCTGCATACTCCTTTAGTTAGTTTAGGCAGAAACACAATTATATTTAAGAAGAGTCAGATTAAGTACCTTAACTGAGCCAACATCTACTAACATGTAAATACTAAAAAGGTCTAATCATGACTCTTGGCAGGTCACATTGCTTAAAGCATTCATTATCACATTTTCATTTGAGCAAATTGTGTCGTGCGGACAAGATATGCAATATGAATAATCAACATATATCTAACGATATTGCCACACAAGTTCATGTGCATGTATGAGGGCACAATTTTCCGACGAGAGAGAAAGAGAAGAATCAAAAACAATCTTCAGCTATTGGTGAGAGTCGAAGAAACAAACTAATTAATTACAACAAAACGTAGATCTATTCTACTGCGCATAAAAACATTAAATAGTACCTGGATTTTTCCATAGCATGAACTCATTGGTTTTGATAAATCAAAGTCCATTACTGTAAGAGTGTCACTGAGTACCTAAGTACTCCAACATAGATGCATTAATAACATTGTTGTAACAACTCTGTATCAGCCATCACGGAATATGGAACCAAATTAGAGTAATTACCTGTGTCTCCCCACACTGCCAGATGAAGAAGGGTAAAAGAGGAACCTCTTGGCCTGCAGGTAATTCACCACATGCACCCAAAGTTGAATTCACAACTGAGTGATCAAAACCTTCAATCTCATTTAGGTAGCAACGACTCTTCCAAAGATCCTAAATACATGGGTTTCCAAAATCAAACACTTATGTCAAATAACATGCTTAGCAAACAGAGAACACTAAGTGTAAATTCATACCGGGAGAGACATGGCACATGTCCTCAGTACTGCTTTACAAGGTATTACCAACGCACCATTCGCAAGAACAGAATCAAGTACGGTCCTTTCCTTCCTGAATTACAAGTTCATTTATGAAGAAGGCAACTTATATGCATTGCTAGGGCTGAATAAACAGTAAAATTTTAACATTCATGTGCTGTATCAGACAATGTATACAAGCATTAATAAAACAGTAAGATACTAACATGTATTTGCTATATTAGGTTACGTATTTAAGCATTAATATGGAAAGATGTTAACAAGCATCTGCCGTAGCAGATATTGTATAAGCGTGAACGAAAAAGTTTGGTGTTAACATTCATGTTCTGTATCAGACATGAAATATAAAAATATTTACCAAAATCGCAGGTTTTGCCATGGAAGCATCCCATCATTTCCATGGTAGTAAGGTTCTCCAATCAGCAAATCAACCTGAAAATCAGCATGTTTGAGGAAAGGAGACGAGCTAATCCTTGCTTGACAACTGAATGGACATGGAATTTCAAAGTCATACGAGTATGATAGTGAATTACCTTCCTCTGACAAGTATCATCTAGAGTCAAGTTTTTTTGCTTTAGAAAAACTTCTATACGATCTGCAGCAAAACCATTTGCAGTTGCAACAGCCTGCAGATATTGGGCACCCCTTTCCCGAAGACCAGGAAATAATGACAATACATGTGATGATTTTGACAGATGTGCAACAAGAAGAGACAAGAAAACACTGTCATCCGCAACAACACATAGTGGATCAACACTTTTCTGCAACTGCAAAATGCACCATACTTCAGAATGAAACAACACACAGAGAGAGATGAGGAGAAGGAAAGAATGCTTACAGCATTTATTAGAGCTGTTACCATTGAAGACCTCCATTTCCTGTCCCCATATATTGCAATTCTTTCCGGGGGAAGTACGAGGTGAAAATCTGTGTTACTAAAGTCCTGCAGCTTCATCTCTTTAGCTTGAGTTGCAACATTGTATAGGATTCTAGTTTCAGTATGAAAAGCATGAAACAGAACCTCTTCACCCTTAGATATGCCCATACCTTCCCCTGGGATGAACCATACACACTGTTTCCAGTGATCACACCAATCAGCGATACCTGGTAGTAATGCATGAAAGGAAGTTCAGTGGTTTCCCATTTTGTTCTTGGGATCCATTATAGGTCAATATAGTGCATACTCTCACCCTTGTCTACCAAGAGGCTCCACTGGGATTTAAAAGCACTAATGAAATAACCTTCATTAATTGCAAATGTATGAAGCATAAAGTTCAATAATACAGAACTAATCAATGTATTGGCCAAGTCATTGAAATTTAATCAATCCAAAACTTCTCAAGTGAACATAAGAAAGCAACGAGAAGAGAACAATGATGTTAACTTTGAATTGTTTCTTCTCCAAGGCTAGATAGGCTAACTAAATGATACAGAAACGAACAAAGGCTAAAATATCCTTCAGTTGAACAATTGGTACGCTAGAATATATAGCTCTTGTGTAAAGAACGATAACCAAACTTCTGAAGAGTTTTATTAAAATAAGTAACCTCAAAAAGCTTTGCAATGATATAAACTTCAATGTCCTTTTAATATCTCCCAATCCACAGTTATTCTTACAAAAGTTCAGTGACAAAGATGTAAACCACAACAAGTGAATGGAATATAAGTGGCTCACCCATTTTTGATGGTGATCCTATCCATCTAGGGGCAGTGGAGTAAAGAATCGCCCCTTCACGATCAAGTTGAAGTATCCACCTGAACCACATAAAGAACAATGTCAGGAAAATAATTAGACCCACATAAAGTTAAAGAAAAGGCATATAGAATGCTTGAGTATCAGAAATTATAGAGATATGTTTGGAGGTTGGGCGACGGGTGGAGGGGGATGGACGAATAGTATATACAATAGATAGACTTTACAAACACGTCAAAATATGTTTTTTAAACCAGTGAATTCTAGGTCAAAGTAAAGCAACCTACTCCAGACTTGTCCTCGACAAAATGTGAAAATAAGAAGGACTAAAATATTTACCATGACACTACAGCGTGAACTCTACCATCATCAGTTGCCTTGATGACCAGTTTAGTTTCCCCGTGGCTAGCTGGTCTTTTCCCAAAGTCAAATTCAAAAATTTTGAAGGGTTCTGACAACTGGATGAATCCTAAATTGAGTAGAAATTAAACCACTTGTGCATTTCAAAGATGTATAAGAGTGAAAACCTCATTACCAGTTTTAGTTCTCTTGACAAGGCATCACAATGCATGGGATATTGTTGCAAACTGACACGTAAAATAGTATCCGATCCAGTAGGAACAAGGTGAATGCCGTCCAACGCTGTTGCTTCATTATTATGTAAATCATGAAGCTTCCATAGGAATGTACTCTCAACTAGCTTAGGGAGGAGATAAGGAAAAATTTGCAGAATAAAAGTTAGTGCACCTATGTGAGTATGGAAAAATCAGAAAGGTCTTCACTCAAATTATACAGAATTCACTACAGCAAAAAGAGTAGCTAAAAAGCATAGACGGAAATGTTTTTAAAAATAAGCTCATGGAACGAATTTGAAATCAGTAACGCAACAAGGCAATACGTAGGAAAAAAATAGAAGTTTAGCTGCCCAGTTCAGATAAACCCAATAATGTTTTCCATTAGTTAGGTTTGCAATTGCCATAAAAGCACCAAAACAATTTGTAACTGTCCCATACATATCCAAAATCGGTAACTAGAAGATTCCAAATCAACGCATGTTGATCACTTGATCTATTGCTATAAACATTAGGCCATTAGTAAATAAAGAAAACTAAGGGCAGATAAAATGAGTTGTTACTAAGCCATGATTTACTTAGTACTCTGTTTTATATTCAAGAATCTTGGATAAATTACCCTTGCTATCATCTTTCTATCTCATTCGGATAGATGTTCCAGGCATACAGTAAATATCCCAAAGTTATTCTTGCTTGTACTGAGAATCCTCCTGAGGCCAATAAAAGCATATTCTGCTCTGATAAAAAACTGGTAAACATTGAGCTTGCAATGGATAGTCACTTTGACATAATTAGTTGGCTCTAATCCTCACATAAACTTTGATTCACAGAGAAAAGGTTAGATCATTAACTTAAAAATTTTACGCCAGGATATTTAAATGTTCATCAGTCTATAATCGGCTACATAGCATCATTGACATTCAAATTATAAAGTTGGGCAACAACAAAAAACAACAATGATCATCACCAAATCGCATACGAATGGCTAAACATGCAAGTCAAAAGCATCAGACCTGATACTATAAAATTCAAAACAAAGGGGAGGGAAATGAAACGGAACAATAGACAGTCTAGCCATATACCTGGCCATAAGTAGTTACTCGGTATGGTACAGTAAGTGGCTTATCCACCAGCAACTTGTCATGCGCATGCTGCAATGTTGGTATTAACCCCTCTCCCAACAACTCCGAGTCTAGTATCTCAGTAACCTGCAACGAAAACGAAAATGCTAGATAAAACCAAATGGCTACGCTTTGCATTCTATTGCACAATTAAATAGTGTTCGAGTCATATTTCTTTCCCGTATCATCGTGCTTCATAGACGCTTTAGCCAATCGGTAACACTACTATAAACTCTAAATAGGGAATTACTAATTAGTACTCACAAGAACATCGGCACGCGACGCAATGTCTACACCAACTTCCACCTCATCGGAACGCTTATTAATAATCTTCACATCTTTAGTCATCCCATTGATATGAAGCACCTTTCGCATCAATTTCACCATAGGAAGATACGACTCACAAGCTGTGACCAAAGCTTGCGACTTATCGGCACCCACAGCCCGTACAGCCATCATTGAGAGCAACCCAGTTCCCGCTCTGCACCCGTTATACTAAAGTTAAACTCTTTTTTTTTTTGAAAAGAAAAAGGGAAAGAACCAGCAAGACAAGACAAGACTTAAGTACCCGATGTCGAGGACATGACAAGGTTTAGTAATGGTCATGTCAATCGCTTCACGAAAAGTTTTGCTTCGGGTGGAGTCGTTAAGCATGTCAAGATACGACGTCGAAGCGAGAAGCGCAGTTTCTTCGCGTTGGTCATCTTCGATGACTACCCACTCGGCGTTCCCGGTGAGTGGATCGAATTTGAGTTGGAAAACGCGCTGAGTTGATTCAGAGGTCATGGCTCGGAGTGGATAGGAAGCGAAGAGAGGGAATGATGAGTGAAAGATAGTCGAACTCAAACGAGTTAGGAAAGAAGGTGTTTTTAATGTTTTGGAGATGACGGAAATCATGAGATCGATGGCGGAAGATGGAGTGTCATAGCGTTGGTGCTGATCGTCGGCGCAGCTGTTTATTGCTTAGGTTGCTTCACTTTGAGTAAGAAGCAGAATCGGGAAAGAAAATGGCGAAAATGGTCAAACGGATTAAACAATAATGCATTTTTAAGAAATTTATATTCCAATTAACTACAGGTGTAGACATATTTTTTTATATTCTTAACCATACTGAAAAATTTAGAAAAAAGATCTAAAGTCAAAGTATTGTCAAATATTTTATAAAAAACGAGTCTAATTATATGCTTTATTTCAATACAAATTTGAATATTTTGTAAATTTTAAATAATAAATTAATCAAATTATATCGAATTATTCAAAATTAAGTAGATTGACAGAACTTAATTTTATGTATAATTATATAGTTTATTTAAATATTTTATAAATTAAAGTTCATTAAATTTAAACATTTTAAATATAAAATTGTCCTCTTGAGTTTACAATTTTTAATTTCTAACTTTTGTATTAAAGATGCGGATAAATTAGACTCTCTAAAAATTTTATTAATTTTTAAAAAAGAGAATTTAAAATTAAGATAAAAGAAATAATAGGAGATATTGAGGTTTTTTTGATTAGAAATATCTTCTCTTTATTTTTTATAACTTATACCTTAATATTTTTTTCTTCAACAAAGTTCTCACTTTTTTTAAAATCTAAAATATATTTCTATCTTTATACTCGATACTCCTAAGTACTATTTGTTATTATCTCTATTCTAATTCAAGAATTACAAGTATAACTACCCTATTATTCTTCATGGTTATTTTCAATTATTAATTATATTGTTGTTTAAACATTATATGTGATTGTGTGTACTTCTTTAAAGACTTTATATATCATAGATATTTGTTGTTGTCATGATGGTCACTTCCATTAGCTTTGGTTCATTTTAGTACATATAGTAGTTATATTATTGTCTATTGTCATTTATCATATATGGAGTATATATATATATATAGTTCAGACTCTAGCTCGCCTACATATCCTCCAGAAATGAAATCAAGGTTTTTTCGGGATTCTGGTAGTAGGAATTATTCATCAGATCAGGATTAGCTGAAACTACTTGTTGAAAGAGAGCATAACAGGAATGTTTCAGCACACGCATTTGTAGATCCTTATTCTCGAAGTCAAGCAAGCGCTTATATTCTTTCTAGGAGGAAGCTTGATCGAGGGTGATTTGGACTTCAGTCCAATAGAGGCTCAGGCCCCTTTCCTTGTCAAGTAGGAAGAGGCTTTGGTCATTTTCTAGTGCTACAATTCGATTTCGGAGGGACGATTATTTATATATATATATATATACATACATACATATATACACATTAGTGTCATACACTATGATGTTGTTTAAGTAGACCACCATAAACTCATCCAAGAAGGCATATAATACATCATTCATAAGGTTGCAAAATGTAGCAACTTATTAATTCAAGCAATATATATATACATACATATATATATATATATATATATATACATTAGTGTTATACACCACGATGTCGTTTAAGTAGACCACCACAAACTCATCTAAGAAGGTGTATAACACATCATTCATAAGGTTGCAAAATGTAGCAACTCATTAATTCAAGCAATATATATATATATATACTTTGCTAATGAAAACACGTGTTGACATTAACGGTCCCAATTCTATCTATACACCCACCACGCTTCTGCTGTAGATCGCGCCCATACGCACCCACTCAGGAGTTAGACCTGTCGGAACCCCAGTTGTTCTGGGGACTCGAACCACAGATGTGTTGGATGTATAGCTAGCTCTGATACCACTTTGCTAATGAAAACACGTGTTGACATTAACGGTCCCAATTCTATCTATACACCTTCACTCCAGATCAATTAACCACTCCTACTTTTTCCCAAAAACAAGCAGATACTTCTGAAGGCAAGGTTTATGTAATCTACAATGGCCCCATGGCAGGTATTTTTGATGCCTGGCACAAAGCTGCTACCCATATAATAGGCCATTCAGGCATCTTGCACAAAAGTTTTACCAATCAATTAGATGCAGAAAAGTCCTTAGCCGAATACAGAAAAAATAATCCTACATCCAAACCTCAATATAGCCAAGTCCTTCAAACCCCTTCATCATCACCTACTAAAATGCACAATCTTGGCAAACCAATCAATCTTGACCGTATTAATTCCATACCCAGCAAAACCATTCAGATCGAAGC
>JANZXP010000195.1:33703975-33717424 GCA_027576715.1 Erythroxylum flavicans | reverse complement strand
CCTTACAATTCTATAATAGTAGTACATAATCAACAATTCCTACTCATTAAAGAGAGTAACCTATTTGGATGACATAGCATTAAAATTAGGTGCCCAGTATCTCCTTAAACTCCTTTACACACAAAATCTCAAATATACATTAAAAAAGCAGCAACTTAAAATACAGCAACCTAAAAATGTACGTCATTTACATTAAAAATGCAACAAGTTCAAATGGGAGGTTCAAACCACAAACAAATACCCAAATTAAATCAAGTACACAAAAACCCAGTAAATAATAAAATCGACTTACCTCAACCGACACGCAGAAGAAGTCATTGAAGCACGTGAAGGAAGAAGATGACATGGGTGACCGATGGCGATAAGCGACGACGACGAGAAAAGGATGAGCGACGACGACGAGAGGAGAAGCTACAGACATGCGACGTTGAGAAAGGAGAAAAAATAGAGAAAGAACATAGGAGAAAATGAGGGGGAAGGTTCGGGGTGAGTTTAACCCCAAACGGAAACAACGTTGGTTGGTATTAAACCAAACGACGTCGTTTTCGATTTTTTAAAACGACTAATCTGAAGTGAACAACGGAGTGACCAGATCGTCAGAAAATTATCGACGGAATACATTATCGTCGGTAAAACACCGACACTGATTATTAAACCAAGCATTTCCGCGTAAATTTATCGACGATGCGGTTATACTGTCGAAATTTCTCCGAAGAAAAATATATATGTCGGTAAATCTCGATGCTAGTTTATTGCGAGAAATGTTCCCGCCTAATTTACCGATGAGTACGACGCTTTCGTCGCTATATTCCGTTGAAAAATTTGTCGGGATATTTCCCTCTACCTTTATCGATGAAAATTTTGTCCGTCGCAAAATGAAAATTTTCATAACAGTTTTACCGATAAATATTGATTTTCTGTCTCTAATTAGCTACGGTATTTATTCCGTCGGTAAATTTCTGTCGCTAATTTATGGTTTTCTTGTAGTGATGGTCATCACCCACACCCGTAGAAATCACACTAAGAGGAAAGGGAAAAAAATTCACTAAAATTCACGTCTAATTTCAACTAAATGACGAACAATCTTAAAGTAATCTCAAACATGGTCAACCTTGGAGAACTTGGTAAATGAGTCGTCAATATGCTTGCAAAATTTCAGCTCTATCGTATCACGTTTTACAATCCCATTATCCAGTTAATCAAAAGTTGTCCGGATCTTCTTTTCTTCTTTCCTTTTTTCCCAAAATTTCTTCTTTTCACCTCCCTTAAATCATGTGGCTGCACTTCTTTATCTTGAAAAATCAGTCTTATGCTTTTATTGAATGTCCAACATACCTTTTAATATGGCCATATTTAACCAATATGTCATTACGCAAAAACTGGACTTGAATTTAGTGGGCTTGTTGTCTACTATAGACATTATCCACTTGGACCATTAATTTATAGGCCATAAAATAATTTACCCTTCATGTCAGAGAGACTCACCCAACAGTATGCAAGAGTAGCACGAAAAGGATCATTTGAGCATTCATAAAGCGTGGAGGATGTTCTTCGTTTTTACTTTCTCTTAATTTGAATATGTGAATAATGCTTGTTGCTAATGCTCAGAGCTTATGCAGTTACCATGGTGCTGAATTGATAAAGTACTCGTATAACCTTTAGAATTGATAAAGCATTGCAGTCCAATCATCCTATCACCAAATCAACCAAAAACTAGATTCCCAATCTTTTGTATGTGTACTTGGTGTTACATTTAATTAATTACTCAGGTACATTTAGCTAGTGCATAAATACGGATGAGGTTTCATGGCTAGGGATCTTCTCTCTTATTTTACCCCACGACAAGGTATCATCCTGGCAAGAATTGATAAAGTACTCGTATAACCTTTAGAATCATACCATTCGTATTCATAAGCATTGCCATTTAGAAATGGGGTTTTCATTGAAGGATTTTGACAGCGATGACAGATAGTTACCAAAAGACGTGAAAAACTCAGACAGCTCTCATGCATTTTGTATAATGAGATCAAATACAGCTAATAGAACCTCTAAAGTAACATTGTTCACACTTTCACATTTTGTGTTACAATCTCTCACATTGCATCTTCTAGTTCTATTACTGTTAAGGGTATCGTCCAGTCTCAGGCTCTGCAATTTTCATCAAGAGACCTTTTTAAGTTTACCGATCCCACAGGTGAACTATATTCTTCAGTTTCAAGGCGGCTCTTCTATCTCTTTCTGCAGTTTGCAAACCTGTCTTCTGTGAATAAAAATGCGATCGGGAATTTTTATGGAAATATAGTTTAGATAAGTGGTATCCAAAAATGGTTGCTTTCCTGTGTCCTAAACATCAATTTTGTATTACTATGGGGCTTGATCCACATAATTATTGGCTCAGTTAGGTATCTAATAAAGAATTGCAATCTATACCCCTTGAATCATAGCGTTCTGGGAATATAGATAAGCACCAAACTTTTTGCAGTACAATATTAAAAAAAAAAAAAAAGGTAGCTTACGTTACCTACCAAACCAAATGTTGCATCCTTGATAGGCAATACTACATAAATTAGGTTTGAACAACTTTTAGACAAGTTTATGCAACAGACGCCTTAAAAGTTCTTGTAACAAAAGCTATAATCATTGATCTGATAACTAGAAAAATGGCCATTAGGTCGGTGGATACCAAAATTCTAAGCATAAAAAAGAACTTAAATCGTAGGTAGTACTTGTTGTTAGTAAGATTGGGACCTATGTGTAGCTGGCGCTCACCAAGACCCGAATTGAGGGCAGCCATGCTTGAATAGGCACAAAATAATGAAGCATGGTTGAGATGTAGGGGACGTCATTTTCATGAAGGGAACTATTTATGTGGTTTTGGGTTCCAAGTACAGCTATATATATAATTGGATTCTTTTAACCAAACTATGATGGCTGCTTTCGATGAAACGGTGTTTTTTTGTGGCCAAATTCCTTGATCCTTTGCGTCAATCATTAGTTTGACGTGTAGAAAAGATTTGCCTAAATGTTTTCGCTATCGCTATTTTTCAAGTTTTTATGGCAATCTTCACGTGATATAAAAAGATCATTTACTGTAAGAAATCAGAGAAAAAGAGGTCTTCTGTTTTTGTTTTTGTTTTCGTTTTAACTTTCTCAATCTTCGTTACCGATTCTTGTCTGATGACAGTGATATCAATACGGGAGATAGGGCTGAAGGCTCAATGCTATGGAATTAAAGATTCTAAAATAAAGCTCGATTCATTTAAATTTTGTGTAAAATTACCAAAAGTTTATGTATATAACTTCAAACGTATTACGCAGGACCAGTACTCTTACTTAAATTAAATGGGTATTTTTCATTTTTAATATGCCGAAATTAAAGAATAAAATTTCAATGTTGTTGGATTTCATGCAACTCTTCATGTCTTGTTTTAAAGATTTCATTGTGTTTGATGATATACACTGATATTGGAACCCATCTCTTGCAATCAAACAGTTCAATGCATTCGCTTCCTCCTTTAACTACATCCCTAGCATGTGATGCTTCTTATGCCTATAAACAAGTATGAGATTTGATTAGGCCTCTAACCATCACTTACATTATGTAAATAAAGAGAAATTCTTTTATCAAGTGAGCAATACACTTATTATCTCTCCTTCCCTAAAAATTATATTATCATAGTGAAGTTACTTACGATAATAATCTTCTAAATAAAAGAAGATCATCTTTTGTGTAGATTTTACAATTCTATAGTCAAATCATTAATGAAAGTTCAGTGAAATAACATTATAGATATATACACATATTAAATGAGACTGTTGTAGGAAACGAGTGAAAGGCCGGAAGTTACAATGAACATACTCAAAAGATTTGATGTTAGGAAGTTCAACAAGAACAAGAATCTCACAAGCAAAAAATTAACATGACAACTCTGTGGGAAGGTTGTCATATGTGATATTCGTAATTTGCATGAATAGATCAAAGGACCGGTGAACATGCTTCAAAGTCAATATAAGCGCTCAAAACTGTTGATAGGTCAGACGATGCTGTCAATTCAGGGTAAGCAGTGGTAGGGCATATTTTCATGTGGCGGACTGTCATATCACAAAATAACCAAGGTCAAACTTCCAACCATGAGGCGGCAAGGATCTGCAGCAAAGTGAAGAATTGCCAAGTGTCATGAGGCTTAGACGTTACCTGGGAAGTTAAGAGTTAGACGTGTCACACATGACAACTTTCGTATACTCGAATTAAAGATACTTATAACACCTTTAACCTAACTATGCAAGGCTAATTGGACATTTTAAAAAATATATATTTTGGCAACATAACGACTGTAATTTGAAAATCTCAAAATAAAAAATACTTATAAATCAATTTCAAACGCAATTCTATATTCACATTAAAACTTTACCACCACTTTTGAAATTTGAAGTTCACTCAAGACCAATCTCAACAACAGTACAAAATGTTCATAAATAAAATCATTTACAAACCACAAGAAAGACAATAGTTAATTTACAAAATTAAAAAAAACTATTAACATAATCATAAGCCACTATACAACAAAAGTACAAAACAAAGACTACTCATGTGTGGTAGTGCCCTGAAAATGTCAAAAGACTGCATGATCTACTAAGAGCTTTAAGCTCATCAAATTAACCTGTATGATTGGAAAGCGAAAAGGGTGAGCACACTATGTATTCAGTGAGTAGGAAAAACATATATCTCAAACAAAACCCGGTACACACCAAGACAGTTAAGATAATCCGAGGACGGGTTTTTCACGCATCTAACATGCACATAACAACCTATGAAGTGAACATACATAACATAGAAACACATAGGCCTAGCCTATGACTCAAACATATACTGATTAGGAACCACATAGACCTAGCCTATTAATCACTCATCCAATGAACATATATAGGTTATAATTCCAGTACACAAGAGCAGAAAACATCACATATATAAATTAAATCTAGTCGGGAAGCTAAAATAATTATGTGTGTCGCTACTAGTCGGCCAAACTATTGTACACATCCATCGATTCCCGATGTTGACTCGATTTTCATCTGTGGTGAGTCCGGACTACGGTTGACAAGAGCGTCATGACTTTAGGTGATGACCTCGTCGGTGACCAGACCTCTAAGCATATAATCACCCGCAAGTCCTGTAGAATGGTGTCGTTACAAGGACTCGACTTTTATGTAGTAATGTCAAGGGTACAGAGGTCGCTTAATCTATTGTGCCTAGCACATGATTGACCAATCGTTTCCTCACCAATCATAAAAAAATCATATACAAATATTAAGTACAAAAATCAAGTAAGGTATCATGCCTTTATTTATTAGTCAAATCGATAAAATGGAACCTTGTCATGGCTCTAAGCCAAAAGTGAACATATACATGCATCATAAATAACTCGATTATGCATATGTAAGTTCCAAAATATTATTTCATTCAATGAAAGTCATCTTTTGCACTCCAAGTGCAAAGTTATTCAAAAATGTAGTTTCAAAAAATAAAACATTGTTTGCAAATGTAGGTTTGTTGAAAACAATGTCATTCCTCAAAATACAAAATAAAAACATCAATTGCACTCCAAGTGTAAAGAGTTATCCAAAACAATGTCAATTATTAAATACACAAATATACTAGCATCTATTTGAGATTCAATTCTATTATGCATTACCTAGGTTCACAATTCATATACAAGTTATCATGCATGTCTTGGGATGCCCTAATCTGATTTGAGAGATATAGTTTCCCAAACTCACCTAAAAAAAATGTATCTTCCTTTGACTTTAACAATCCTCGTTATGATTTCCTTGATCCACTACTCTCGAGCCTTTATATATGCAATATATAATGTATTTACTACTCAAACATATATCTCATATTTATACACCACCACATAAGCATGTAAAACACAATATCATTATTTTTAAGCTATAGGATTTGGCCATTAAGCTTCTCACATGGTTACTTCTCTTATTATTCGCATAAGCTTTCCTTTACATTTTCCAAGGCTTTTAATGTCTTTGATCCAATACTTACACGTTTCAAAGCATAATGAAGCACATTTTATCTAAGCACATTAGGCCACTACTCATCAATCTAAGCAACATTTCAGGTTTACTATAAGTAAACATGAAAACCTCTTTCTAATGCACACCATCAAAATCCTTAAATCCTAAACCAAGTTTAATTAGGCATTTTGTCAAACACCTAAAGGCATAAGCTAGAAACCTCCTTCCAATGAACATCTTCCTCATTTTTCATCATCAATTCACATTATACATACATAATTAACATTATAGAGTTCATTTAAACCGTCAATTTCAAAAGATATTCAAATTTTCAGGAACTTTCAACAAGGTTGGGCATTTCGATTTTGGCTTAAGGAGGCTTCTCTATTACTCATTTCATTCATGTAAACCATGTTTCATGTATATTCAAGCATGGAGAACAACATATCTTAACACCAAGCTCAAAATCATAATGTAGAAAGAGATGAGACAAAATTTACCTAAACTTTCCTTTGGTGATATCTTCAAATCCTTTGAAAATTTCTTAAACATAAAGATATATTTGAGTTCCTTGACCCCAAATTAACTTAGAACACCTTGGTTTGACTTGGAAAATAAAAAAAATGGTGAAAATTGGGTGATAGTCGAATTCTTCTTCTTCTCCTCCTTTCTTCTCCTTTCTTTCAATTAAAACAAAGTGTTTCTAATTTCTAATGGTGAGTTGCACAGCCACAAGATGAAGAATGATCTAGAATGTTGACTCTTCTTTGACTAAACATGGTGAAATTACCTTTTTGCCCTTAGCTTATGTGAAATTACTATTATACCCTCCAAACTTTTCCTAAATTTGCAATTAAGCCCAAAATTTGAGAATTACCAAAACTTATATTTTTATTTTGGTCCTCGGGCTTTTGCAAATTATAACTAAGCCCCTTAACTTTATAAAATCACATATTGGTCCTCCAAGAATTGAAAATTACATTTAAGTCCCTTAACTTTTAATAATTTGCAAATACGCCCTTATGTACATCAACTTTTCCAATTAAGCTTTCTAAATGTCCAATAAGTCTAAATATGATGTCTAAGCATCTTTAAGGCATTAGAACACATTTAAATTAGCCACCATGGCCATATTCAACCAATGGACTCAGTTCTACACACTTAGAAGCTTATATGTCAGAAATCTCCAAGATTTCGCATACCGATGAACTCTAAGTTTATGTAAGGGTATATAACATTATATATCACTGGAATAAATACCGAAAGGATTCAAAAATATTTTTGAACTCATATACAATCATGTATATGTCAATATACAGTAGTATCTCCAAATACAGACCAATATAAAAAGAGTTTAAAGAGTCTGGCTTTACAAGATGTCAGTTGCTTGGGAAGTTAAAAGATTAGTGTTTTAAAAAGAGACAAGTGTATTAGTGTGGAAAGGAGAGAAAAGTTAATTATGAACTTTCTTGTCTGTATTCTCTTCTTCCTATCTGAAACATCACTGTATCTGACTCTTACCAATTAAAAAAATCATATTGCTTCGTACCACTTCTTGTTCTTTTCATTTTTAGTTTTTGTTGCAAGTTAATCATAAAAATTTGGTGCTTTCGTTGTTATGGTTGATAACACACGTCTGAAGATATCTCCATCGAGTTGAGGCAAGTTTCTGATTTGGTGGACCAGAACACCCAATTATACGCTAGCAGATTAGACAGACTTGAGGCTTCCTTTAGGCGCATAGATAAATTGGAGGCATCTATGGCCTTGATTTCCCAAAACTTATAGTCTTTGTTCCATTCTATGGATCGCCTTCTTCATTCTTCTCCGAATAACACTTTAGACACCAGTGTAACATCCATTCATCCTTCTTCCAACTCTCTGCATAAATGACAAATAAATGAACTTAGATAACAATAAATGAACTTAGAAAACAATAGAAAATTGCAAAGTGATGCTAAGAATAAAAAAGAATTAAAAATATAATTTTAAGGTACACATTAATTAACAAAAAGCTTTATTGGAGATCTTTTAAAAATGGATGCATAAGAACTTATAAAGAAATGTTATATAAGTTAACATTATTCTAATCTTCACCACAAGTTGATCTTTGATTATACACCTATGTCTAGTCTAATCTCATTTTCCAAAAAGGAATGTATATCTTGGGACCTTTTCTTACAACATTTAATTGGTAAAGTTCGTACCATTAGCAACGAATTATTTTACCAAATGGGTTGAAGCTGAAGTTTATGCCTCTATTATGATGTGAATGATCGAGCTATTCCTATAAATTAACATCATCAGTTGATATAGATTTCTACTAATCATTGTTACAAATAATAGACTCTAAGTCAATATCAAACGGCTCCAAAATTTTTGTGAACAAATTAGAAATAAATAGTACTTTATGTATGTAGCTCATTATCATCTAAATGTCTTGGTGAGGTGAGGTGATTAACAAAAGTATCTTATAAGACATGAAAAAGTATTGAAATATTTGAAGGCACATAGGTATATCAGATCCTTTTTATTTTATGGGCATATCACACCACATCTAGAATTCTGACCAAGATGTTCTTTTATAGAGATAATTCTTTAAACGACTAATTGTTCTTTTATAGAGATAATTCTTTAAAATGACTAATTATTAACGGCAGATAGGATTACTCAACCAAAACGAAGAAGGAAACAACTTTAGCATCCTTTATGCCTTCTTCGTACTTAATTCTAAGTACTATGACCTTACCACTCACTTTTGCGATTTTTTCAGTTTTTGTAAGAGTTTCCAAATATAAAAGAGAATAATATTGTGCCTTTTCATCATTTTTGTAATCAAATGATTAATCATAGCATTTATAAGCTTTCTAAATTAGGAAAATGTGAATGGATTTCAATATTGTCTGTATTTGATACAAAGATCTTAGAAACTAATATGCAATTGATTTCTAGGGATGAATTTATAATTTAACCAATTTTAGGGTTCTACTTTTCAAGTTTTACTATATTTTTTATGTTTATACTAAAGACCCAAAAACATGATGATGATAGTTTGTTATTAATTCATGGGCGATCTATTTATATGCAAAAGGTGATGGATGCAACATATATAAATCTAATTGAGGATCTTATTATTACATTGCTAAATCATTTGGTTGATCCAAAGCTAAATCTCCAAATGGATAAAAGCAATAATAGAGCCCCAAATAGGGAGAAGTAGTGAGTGAGAGAGAGAAACTAGAAGCAATTGCAAATAACATATTGAGATTTCAGATTTCATAGGTTTAAAACCCTAAGTCAAAAAAGATTAAGGTTTTAGAGATTTTTGGAAAATTATTTCCAAAATAAAAATAAAAATAGCCATATTGATAAGTTTTAATGAAACCTGACAAAAATTTAGGGTTCCATCAGTTTAAAGGCTAAATGATATAATTTGTAAAATATTATAATCTTTTTTGGACATTGACAAATGTTAGGATCTAACATAAATTTTAGCTAAAACCTTAAGGGTTAAAATTTCCTTCCTTCCTTACGTTTATCAATAATATAACAAGATTTCTTCGATAAGGAAAAATGCACTCATAAAAGACATTGATGTGTTTTTGTGACAATCGTATAATAAATAGTTTGGTTAAGGAAAATTGCAGTCACAAAAAATATTAATATTCCTACATAACAATGTCTTGTTTAAGGAAGAACATGGCCATAAAAGACATTAATATTCCTTTAAAACAATTATGCAATAATATGTTTTAGCTAAGAAAAAGACCCTCATAAAAATGTAGATATGTCTTTTTAATGATTATGCAACTATTTTTATTGAGAAAGAAAACACTCTCTGATCTATCTTTATATAATTGCATGACAATATTTGTGTGTGTGTGCGTGTGTGTGTCTATATATATAATGCACCACTCAATAGCTAGGGAGAAATATCAAATGTATAGGCTCGGAAATATAGCAAAGAAAACATGAAAATCACTTTAAAGGAACCACTTTGGAAGTTGAGGATCTCTAGATTTAGACATCTCACCTTATGATTCACCATTTAAGCCCTTCAAACTGTCAATAAAGTCATATTTGGTGATATAAAGCTCCAGGATGGATTCTAGGGTAGGTGGATAGCTTACATCTATCACTATATTCGAATGCTTTGAATTTATGAGCTCCTTTAACTTATTGAAACCCTCAATGAATAATATGGACATGTTATTATACTTCCAAAGTCTTAAAAGACCTACTTTTGAGGAAGTCATAATACATGTCAATCTTATACCCCTTCATAGTAAAGTACTTATTTTGGTTACATGCAATTAGATACATTTTTTATAATATACAATTGGACTATTAATTTTAGTATAATAAGGGCTTCAATATGCTTATCCATTTTCCCAATCTTCAAATTTAGCTTCTTCTTGGTCTTTTTGTAAGCCTTGGTCATCTTCACGTTGCTATAAGAGAGATTGTCCATCTTTGCACTGGTTTTATCATTAAAGACAAAAATACACTAAAAAGCCCATGAAAATAACTCGTATAAGGATTTTATATATGATTTGACTAAAGAAGCTCAATGAAACTATACCTTAATCAAATTAATTTATTATTGGTAATGTATAACCTCTTAATAGTTCTTTTCTATCAATTTCCTATTGTAGAAAAACATGATGCCCTTATGAATCTAGCTTCTAACAAAAGGTTGATCAATGACATAGTTGCCCATAATGATGTCATATTTTGAAGAGAACACCTCTTCCTTATGTCTAAGTCTCTTCCAATACCCTTAGAAAAAGCAAGCTAGGAGAAAGTTAGCTCAATGACCTTAGTGGAGGCTTGGGGAGAAACCTTTTTTCCTCTATTTGACACAAACCTAGTATGAGTTGCCTTCTAAGTTTGTTGGGCCTCGTACAACATAACCTCTTCCTTTTGTTAATGATATCGTCCTTATTATAGACCAAAAAGATAATTTTCATATATCATCCTTATAAAAATACACACATATTAGTTGGCTCTTCAACTATTTTTATTATTAATCTCAGATGGCATATAAAGGGGAAATAAATTGTGAATTAATTTTATGTCCTATTTGTAAACTAAAGGACGAATTGTCTATTCTAATGAATAGTTATGAAAAATTAATAAGAAACATTATAATAGTAGAAGAAAGTAGACAAAGGGGGATAAAGCAATTCATAGTAGTTTAGCCAAACAACCCTTCGTCTAGCTCCACTCCTTATGCTCTACGTAGGAATTCACTATATTCTTCCTTTACTGGTGAAGAAAAACCTTTGTAATATATATATTTGCTAAGTTCAAGAGTACCGATTTATAAATCTTGTTCAAGCTCAAGAAGATCCACCATAATCTGTATTCTTAGCAACTTTCTTAATTGCTAAGCTAGCATAACCATATACAACTTAAACCTTCCCTTTTTATCAAATTAATAAACTAAGGCTTAATATGCATTATGAAATGTACATATCCACGCTCAAATGCTCTTATTAGCTCTCAAGTATGCCAAAGGTTCTTTTCGTAACTTAATTATAAAGTAGTTATACTTCAAAATTAGCTTAAATAGTTGTTAAAAATGATTCATTTTTACGCATGTTTGACTAGCCGAAACACACTATTTGGAGTACTATCTAGTTAAATCCCTATTGAACAAAATCTAAGGAGTACTATCTAGTTGAATCCCTACTCAAACAAAATCTAACTTTTACAACCTTTTAAATCACTATTAGCTACCCAATCATAAATCTCTGACTAGTTTGTGAATAATGCTTTAATTAATACAAATTGCAATTAATGAGCAATGTTTGGATAATAATAGTTTAGCCTATTCACAATTTCTAACAATACCTATTTATACTAAGTTATCCAATATTAATTTTACAATAGTCCAACTCTTTTTTAAG
Source organism: Erythroxylum flavicans (assembly GCA_027576715.1). Taxonomy (NCBI): domain Eukaryota; kingdom Viridiplantae; phylum Streptophyta; class Magnoliopsida; order Malpighiales; family Erythroxylaceae; genus Erythroxylum; species Erythroxylum flavicans. The sequence continues at coordinate 33,705,482 of JANZXP010000195.1, read as the reverse complement.
ATTAAAACACACTCTTTTATAAAAACTTAATTAAAAACTTAATAAAAATTTTGCAAATTTCTGTTTGAAGATGAAGAGGATTTCTTTACATAATAAAATAAAATTTTTGTTGACTATAATAGGAGTTATATATTATGCTTTTTATGAAAATGATGACATGATAATTAGGCCTCTAGTTTATTGAAATGTTAATATAAGATTATAAGAAGGATTGTAATGATTTTATTTAAATCTTGATATGTTTTATTCCTCTTCGTTCTTGATTCTTCGCTTAAATTCCCTTTAAAATCTTTTAAATTGCATATGTGTCCCATTTTGCTCATTTTCTCCATCCTTTGATTGGTTAATTCATTCAGTTGTCTCCTTTACTCTTTTTTCCATTCTATTTAACTTCTTTATAAATATAATACTTAATTCCATTATAATATAGCTACTAATATCACTAAACATAAATTCATTAATATCTAGTAAATTTTTTTATCATTAAAATTATGGATTAGAACCTCATTTAGACATATTTAAATAACATTAATTTACAAATGGGAAACCTACAAGCTTGTCGATATATAATGTCAACCTTAAATTAGAGATCTTCCTCCAACAATTCATCCTTTAGAGGAAAGGGATTCTTACAATCCATTAAAATCTATGCGTATGAGTTCAAAAGGGCATCTTTTTTCTCTTGTTAAAGTATAGGCTCACTTTCTCCTAGATTTTCATAAAGTCATAAGTGTTTTCATCCATTAAGGATAGGAATAAGAAATGATTCTTCCATTTATTATTTCCTTTGGTGCTTTATTCAAACTTATTCCAAGTATGACATTTAGACTGTAGTAATTAAGGAGTTTTCCTAAAAGTCTGATTTGGTACACGAACTTAAAAAGATTCAAGGACAATTCAATATTTTTAAGTAATCAGTTACTTGGAAGGAACAAATAGGGCATTAGGAATAGGGTGGAATTCGTTATGAGACAAACCTAGATTTAGTGGCCAAAATCATTCAAAGGAAACCACATCACACATTTAAAATTGTCATAATACACACTAATTTCGTCATATCTGAAGAACCAAGCCCTGTCAAATAGGAGAGGTCGCCTAATTTTTATGTAAGAAGGGATAAACGAATACGACCCCCATCTCTTTAAAATCACTAGCACTATATATACGTGTATGAGTCTCTGTTGAAGATATTAGAAACGTGGACCTGATAAAAACAAACAAAAGGAATGAGCCCATGAGAAACAAAACTCGAAATGGGTAATATTGTTAGACCCCGTTTCCGGAGTCTAACTCGTGCTCTGATACCAAACCTGTTGGACCTGTTTCTGGAGCCTAACGTTCATGCTCTAATACCACATCTGTTGGACCCCGTTTTCGAAGCCCAACATTCAGAGTCATCCTTGAGGACATTACCTTGTAGGGTCCTTTTTATGGAACCTCATTAGCCAATTAGGCTCGTCTTCCTTCTCATAACATCCCAAAATTTCTATAATTTGAATACTTGATA
>JANZXP010000195.1:33687226-33703875 GCA_027576715.1 Erythroxylum flavicans | reverse complement strand
TTTAATCCAAATTAAGAATCACCTCATTTGGATAGCTAGAGAAAAAGTTATGGCTAAAACACCAAAGCATACTCAGTAAATATGTTCCAACTACATTTTTCAGCTTACCACTTCCAACATTTCACATATAATAGTTCTAACTTCCAAGAAAAGTTTTGGGGTCCAACAAATATTCTAGAAGCAACAATTGATATAACGGAAGTGTAAAAGAAGAATAAAATATCTGTCAAATATTGAGTTATACATACAAACGAAATAAGTGTATACATACATACCTCATGTACTGTATTTGTTGTTTTTCAACAAAATAAAATATTATTACCCTTTTTCATGGTATCAGAGCTACGTGATTAACTTCACCATGGCTACTGCTGAATCTACCTTTACCACTTAACCTCCTTCTTCTTCTACTGATCTTTCACCTGCAGAAACAATGAATTTTTCTACCTTAGCTAAAATACTTAATTTTACTCTCCCAATCAAGCTAGATAAGAACAATTATATCAACTGGAAGGCACAAGTTACAGCTGCCATTAGAGCTTTAGAACTTGAAGATTACATCTCACCTTCCTTCTCTCCTCTTGCACCTTTTCTTCTTGCCACAGAGATTGCCACTGCTACTCCTAACCTTGCCTATCGATCCTGACGCAGATCTGATCAACTTCTGGTTTGTTGGCTCCTCTGAACAATAGATGAAGATGTTTTTGACCTTGTTCATCAATCTAAAGCCCCATTTGAAGTATGGTTGCTCCTGGAGAAACTCTACACGCAGACCTCCATGGTGAGAGTCCTACAGTTCAAACAACAATTATCTACAATTAAAAATGGATCTAGCAACATTTCAGAATATATTCAAAAGATTAAGTCAATCGGTGATGCTCTTTTAGTTGCAGGGCATCCAGTTTCTGAAAATGAATTAATCTTAAGTGCCTTAAGTGGCTTGGGACAGGATTATGATCCTGTTGTTGTTTTATTAACATATATTCACTATGCTTCTACACTCTAAGATGCTCAATCTTCATTAATGATGCAAGAATCTCACTTGGAATAGCTCCATTCTAAAACTCAGATCACTGTTCCTGCTCCTGCTACTAATTATGCACAATTTTCTGGCTCTACTAGACCTCCCACCAACAGGGGCATATCCTCCTATCGTAGTAGTCGTGATGGTACAGGAGGTGGGGTCGTGGTCGTCTCTTCTGTCAACTCTGTCAAAAGTCCAATCACACTGCATTATAGTGTAATAAGCGTTTTGATCACAACTGGCAGGGTACTCAGTCTTCTTCTTCGCCTCCCTGGAAGTCACCACAGTAGTATTCTTCTTCTTACATGCCTTCACATACTCATCAATACAATGTACAACAATCATCTCCTCCATAGTCTTACATGCTCATCATTCTCAACACCCTTATTCTTCATCTGCACCTTCATCTGACTCCACTTGGTTTGTGGACAGTGGAGCCATAAATCACATTACTCCAGATGATCAACATCTTGCAACTGGATCAGACTACACAGGAAAGGAACAATTAGTTGTTGGAAATGGTAACACACTACCTATAGTTCTTATTGGATCCTCTATGCTTCGTTTTCAAAACCATACACCCTTATCTCTCAAAAATATTTTACATGTTCCATCTATTACTAAAAATTGGCTTAGCATTTCTCAACTAACCTGTGAAAATAATGTTATTGTCAAATTTTCTAATGAGGCTTATGTATTTAAGGATAAGGATTCAGGGATGGTGCTAGTGCGAGGAGTCATGGAGAATGGCCTTTACAATCTTAAATCCACCACACCACACTCTTCATCAACTACACAAATAACCAAACACTCTGGCTATACTGCTGTCACCACTACAAACTGGCACGCTCGTCTCGGGCATCCATCTTCTCATGTTTTATCTTTAGTTGCCAAAACTATGAACATAAAATTTAATTATGTTGAGTTTTGTGATTCATATCAACTTCGCAAACATCATCAATTACCATTTCAATCTAATGTTATTTCTGCACAGCAGCCACTAAAACTTATTTACTCTGATATTTGGGTCTATCTACCTATTTGTCTATAGCAGGGCATCACTATTATTTCATTTTCATTGATGCTTTCTCACGTTTCACTTGGTTTTATCCATTAAAATGAAATTTCGAAGCATTATCTACATTTATAGCCTTTAAAATATAAGCAGAAAAACAATTACAGTACCCTATCAAAGCCATTTAGACTGATAATGATGAAGAGTACAAAGCACTTTTGCCTTTTTTTGCTCAACAAGGCATTTCAGCACATTTTTCATGTCCTTATACTCACCAACAGAATGGTGTTCCTGAAAGAAAGCATCGTCACATTACAAAAATGGGCTTAACTTTACTTGCTCATGCCAAAATGCCTTTATCATTTTGGCTCAATGCATTTTCTACTGCTACTTTTCTCATTAACAGCCTACCCAGCCCCATACTCAACAACATATCCCCATTTACCAAATTATACATCATCCCATCCACCTGTACTCATCTAAAACCCTTTGGATGTAGTTGTTTTCCATACTTAAGATACTACAATTCCCACAAATTTAATTTCCACATTGCGAAATGTATCTTCGTCGAGTATAGTAATTTACATAAAGGCTATAAATGTATGAATGCCAATGGTTATGTTTACATCTCACGCCATGTTACTTTCAATGAAATAGAATTTCCCTACTCTACCCTATTCCCAACTAAACCCCAATCAGTGCCCAAAACCCCATCTAGTTTGCCAATTTCTACTCTTACCCATGTTTTTCCCATAGTGCAAGTATAACATCCTACTCCTACGCATCAGCAGCAGTTCCTACATCCTGGTTCAGATACTCATTCTCATCAGGTAAGTTCAGCTTCTCCTATTGTCTCTTCCTCATCTCCATTACACTCACACAGTGACACCCACAACTTGCACACAGTGACAAACCACAACTCACCAACACCTATCCCATGCAAACCTGCACCAAAACCGGTATTCACAAACCAAAAACACACTCCACAAGTCTCATTATTCCATCTAACACTGAACCAAACTCTGTTAACCAAGTATTAGAGGATCCTATATGGAGAAAAGCCATGGAAGATAAAATACATGCACTGCACAAAAATCAACCCTGGACTCTTGTTCCTTAAGAATCTTACATGAATGTCCTAGGCACTAAATGGGTGTTTTGAGTTAAATATAACTCTGATGCTTCTATTGCTAAACACAAGGTACGGTTGGTGGCTAAGGGCTTCAATCAAAATCCAGGTGTGGATTTCAATGAGACTTACAACCTTGTTGTGAAATCTTCCACCATCAAAGTCATTCTCTTTATTGTTGTTTCATTTGGATGGGACATCCAACAAGTTGATGTCAATAATGCTTTCTTAAATGGGGCACTTCAAGAGAAGATTTTCATCACACAACCATAAGGATTTGAAAGCACTCAGTACCCATCCTATGTTTGTAAGCTTGCTAAGGCTCCCTATGGATTGAAACAGGCTCCTCAATCCTTGTTTCACACTTTAAAGCTAGCCCTTAATAGTTGGGGCTTTAAGACATCCAAATGTGACACTTCCTTCTTTTACCTTAATCACAAACATATCACTATTTTATTATTTGTCTACGTAGATGATATACTTGTCACAGGTAATAATTCTAAAGTTACACAATCTGTCATACAGAAACTCAACAACCAATTTTCACTCAAATCCTTGGGTTTATTACACTATTTCCTAGGCTTTGAAGTACGCAGAACATTCAACGGCTTAAACTTGTCTCAAAAGAAATATGGTGAGGATCTACTTACCAAGGTCAACATGTGCACCTCCAAGCCCTGGTCCACACCTATCTCTTCTGTCAACAAGCTTTCTCGGTTTGATGGTGATCTGTTCAATAACCCTTCTCTGTATCGTAGCTTACTTGGTGGCCTCCAGTATCTCTATCATACGAGACCTGACATATGTTATGATGTCAATAAATTAAGTCAATTTCAGGCTACTCCTCTCACAACTCGCTGGACTGCTTTAAAACGAGTTATTCGGTACTTATGTGGTAGTACTGCTAAAGGTTTGCTGTTCCGCCCTTCCTCCATGCCTCTTCAGATCAACGCCTATAGTGACTCTGATTGGGCGAGTTCCGTCGATGATCGGAAATCTACATCCAGTGGGTGTGTTTTCCTAGGGGCAATTTGGTGTATTGGAGCTCCAAAAAGCAGCAAGTTGTGGCGAGATCCAGCACAGAAGCTGAATATAGGGCGCTTTCATAATTGACATCAGAACTCATTTGGTTAACCTCCTTCCTTCACGAAATCGGGATGCCTTCATCACATCGTCCAATTTTGTGGTGTGAAAACAATGGAGCCCGAGCCCTAGCTCGAAACCCCGTCTTCCATGCGCGCACCAAGCACATAGAAGTCGATGTACAGTTCCTGAGAGACAAGGTCGTCGATTGCTCCGTTGAAATCAAATATGTGACTTCCTCTGACCAAATCGCGGATATTCTTACTAAACCTATGACAGTATTAAGACACGATGATAGACTTCAAACTCAAACTCTGCTCTCTAGAAGCTTTGACTTTGAGAGAGACTATTGAAGATATTAGAAACATGGACCTGATAAAAACAAACAAAAGGAATGACCCAATGAGAAACAAAAGCCCAAATAGGTAATATTCTAGAAGCAACAATTGATATAACGAAAGTGTAACAGAAGAATAAAATATCTGTCAAATTCTGAGTTGTACATACAAACAAAATAAGTTGTGGAATTATGTTAAGAGGTATTTGTATATATACATACCTCATGTACTGTATTCGTTGTCTTTCAACAAAATGAAATATTATTACCCTTTTTTAGTCTCAGCTCCAAATTTTATTATTGCCTCAACATAAATTACTATGACTTTATGTTACCTTTTCTTCAACAATCATATAAATTTAACTATAAATCTTATAAACTTTAAACCTAAAAAAAGGGATAAACTGAAAAGTGTCTAGCCTCCTAAGTTGGAAGTTTAGTTTGATAGAGAATATGGAAACTTCAAAAGGAGCTTATTATCTCTTGAAAGTTGGTAAAGGTTTTATAATAAAGTGTGAGAGTATTTATAATAATTTTTAATGATATATTTATTTTTTTAAAAAGTTCAGAATACGAGACTTTCTCATTTCTTAAAATATGCCACTCATTTTTTATTTATTTGAAGCACCCTTTTCTCGCCTAGTGCAATTATTAATACAACAGTTAGTGCTAAGTTGTTGGAAGTTAACTGGCATGCAATACAGTTATTATTTATAGACTTTTCTTTTTTGTTAATGAATTAACATTAAATGACTGTAGGAGAAAGAGGCAATTAATATAATACTGATTACCTGCTCATCTCTTGAAGTCAGACAGTCAATGCTTTGAAATTAGACAAACCATTTTCTGAAGTTAGGTAACTTGTGCTGTAATTCATTAGCATACTTTTCCTCTCTTATTATTATGCTACCATCACAGAATGTTTCCTGTTACCGTAGACAGGCCTTCGAGACTTGGTTACGTGAAGTTTAATTAGATTCTTAACCACTGTCCATTTAATTGACATTCGAGTATTGCTTGTTGTGCTATTTTACGAGAACAAAACCATCCGTCAGAATTCAGAAACCATCTGCAGATATGTTCAACTAAAGATTGAAAAAAAGGGGACGAGTTACTTGGAGAAGCAGATGAAGCTGTCAGGCATAATTAACCAAAATCTGTCTGCCTAAGTTAAATGCTAGAGGTGATTAGCGAGTTCTTGTCCCATTAAAACCCATTTGGTCAACTCAATGCAACAGCTAATGTTTCTCCACCTTTTGACTGCTGGACCCGGCGTAGAATGCCTTAGATTGACTTCACTTTCACTTTTGACTTTGAGTTGCTTCTTGATTTATTATTCTTAATCATCCCTAAACAACACATTTCACCAACCTCTTCTCTGTATTTCATTAAACAACCTACTAATCATTCAAATATAGTGACTCTTAATGCTTATCCTAAGTGGGGCAAATCCCGGAGTATGTTACAGCCACTTTGCTTCATACTGGGAAAGTGTACCCTTCGCCTTAATCTCCCCATTTTATATACTCTTCAGTACTTCTTACACGTTAAATCTCGATTACCAGAACCTTCCTACTCTCTACGCTCCTCCTCCACTGCTTAGCCCCCTTATATACAACCCATCGCTCACTCCTTTTTTCAGAGCCTAATTATAAATTCTCTCTCTCTTGGTGAAAGCTCTATTTTTGCTCATGGCTACCTCACATAGTTCCTTGCTCTGTTTCTTGCTATGTTTTTCATACCTCTCTGTTTCATTCTCTAAAACTCTTTTCATGCCTCTAATACACTCTTTATCCAAAACCCGGTTCAGCTCCACCCACCACCTCCTCAAAACCACCTCCCACCGCTCCGCCACTCGCTTCCGTCACCAGCACCGCCAACAATCCCGACAAGGACAGGTCTCTCTGCCTCTGTCTCCCGGCAGCGACTATACTTTATCCTTCATTCTCAATTCCCACCCTCCTCAATCAATCTCTGTTTATCTTGACACGGGTAGCGACCTTGTGTGGTTTCCTTGTCAGCCCTTTGAATGCATTCTCTGCGAAGACAAAGCAACTGAAACGAATTCTTCTTCGACACGCAAAATCTCCTCCTCTGCCAAAACTGTCCCCTGTAAGTCTTCTGCATGCTCTGCTGCTCACTCCAAAATGCCAACTTCCGACCTCTGCGCTATAGCCAACTGCCCATTAGAGTCCATAGAGACGTCCGATTGCCGATCATTTTCTTGCCCTCCGTTTTATTACGCTTATGGGGACGGAAGCCTCATAGCGAGGCTATACCATGACTCTGTGACACTCCCATTGGCGGCTCCGACACTTGTTCTCCATAACTTCACCTTTGGCTGTGCTCACTCTGCCCTCGCTGAGCCTGTTGGGGTAGCTGGGTTCGGTCGTGGCGTGTTATCCTTGCCTGCACAGCTCGCTTCTTTCTCTCCTCAGTTGGGGAACCAGTTTTCGTACTGTTTGGTGTCTCACTCGTTTGATTCTGACCGAGTTCGTAGACCGAGTCCTCTCATTCTTGGCCGGTATAGTGAAAAAGAGAGACGTGTTGATGCTAGTGTGAAACCTGATTTTGTGTACACCGAAATCTTAGATAATCCAAAGCACCCGTATTTTTACTCCGTTGGATTGGAGTCTATCTCTATTGGAAAGAAGAATATTCCGGCTCCGGAGTTATTGAAAAGGGTCCACGGCGACGGAAGCGGTGGCGTAGTGGTGGATTCTGGGACCACCTTCACTATGTTGCCAGCGAAGCTGTACAGCTCCGTTGTGACTGAGTTCGACAACAAAGTTAGCCGATTCTTCGAGCGAGCCAGAGGTATTGAGGACAAGACAGGGCTTGGTCCGTGTTATTACTACGACAAGGTAGTGAGTGTGCCCGGTGTGGCGTTACATTTTGTGGGGAACGGATCGAGTGTGGCGCTGCCAAAGAGAAATTACTTTTACGAGTTTTTGGACCGTGGTCATGGGGTGGGGAAGCAGAGGAACGTTGGGTGCTTGATGCTGATGAACGGTGGAGATGAGACGGAATTGAGTGGTGGTCCTGGGGCTACTCTGGGGAATTACCAACAGCAGGGGTTTGAGGTTGTGTATGACTTGAAGAAGGGAAGGGTGGGGTTTGCCAGAAGGCAGTGCGCATCTTTGTGGGATAGCTTGAACCAGAACTAAAGTGCGCGGGTGATTAAGTCACACGTACAGCGTACTTTTAAAATGTAAAATTGTACATTCATGGTAAATCAATTAGCCTCCAAAAATGAATTTACAAAAGAACATAAATAAAGAAAAGGGCTGAGAGGTTATTTGGTGTGTATATCTTTGTGTTCATAAAAAGCATATAATATAAGGTGGTTGTACGTACGAATTAGAGCTGAAGAAAGACCTTGTAAATTTGGTTGAAGAAGAAGAAGAATGTTCGCATCTATGCAACTTGAGAATTCAAATTCAATAGACCCATAGTTATTGCAAACAAAAATAAAATTAGCCCAACGGGTAGCTCAATTAGTCTTTAGGAAAATGATTGAGTGTAAGGTCTCATGTTCCTAATATTAATAGAGGCAAAGGCAATGGTAATGTGAGAGGTGGCTCCTTGTACTTACCAAACATGGGGCCTCTTCTATAAAAAATTGATTGAAATTAAACTGTAATTTATCCATTCATTATCCCATTGAGCTTAGGTAGGAGGGCATTTTGAACGGACGATTCTACGATTTGAATGCAAGGAAATTGGTCCTTGTTAGATATTTAGGGGAAAGGACAAACGCTATTTCCCATTCGGGAACATCTCAGTACTGCGGTTGGACCGGCTGGTCTTAAATTTGACAATAAAAATCGGGGCCTCCGATTTGGACCATTCTTGTGCTTCTTATCTACCGTCAAATGATCTGATCTGTTACAAAAGATCTTTGTAATTTAATAGGTCCAAGGCGACCCACGGGTAAAAAGTTGCCCTCATCTCAATTCAATTTAAATCACTGTTTGGTTCAGGATCAGGATCCTTAAAAAGCTTGTAGCGTGAACCCTCGGGCAAAAAATGGATAAAGTTATAGAGCTTCCGCTCCATGCAACTGTAGCTCTCTTTTGTACCAGTGACAAATCGATGTCTCTGAGAATTCTTGTTCTTTATGTGAATTTTACATCTTTGTGTCCAGGCTTGATTGACATATACTGCCTCCTCTAGCGTAATTAGTAAATTACTAGCTATTGCTATTTGCTAGTATGAGATTGTGACGGCCTTGCTAAACAAGTAGGCTCATTCCAGTTGATTCCTGTGAAGGTGGCTCAATTACATAGGGTGAAAAGTTGATGACAGTTGTTCACGAATCTTTTCGTACCTACCTCTTCTTGATGTCTGTGATGGCGAGAAATGAACATTCACTTTAGCAATGTGTTACATCCAAGTACAAGAAGATACAATTATTTGAACAAACTGATTAATTGGATTACATCAGATTGTAGAGTTCTTAAAAATGATTTAATAAACATGTTTAATATATATTTTCTTAAGTATGGGATTAATCACGAGCGGCTCTTAGTCAAGCGGGATGGGGAAATCTAGGGGGACAATCCTTTGAGCTTTGACTAGGAGAGTATTCATTAACAACTAATAATCACGAAGAGCAGAGCTAGAAGTGGGGTCCATGATTAAACGTGGCAATATGGAACAGGGCAGGCCGCCAGAAAAGAAAGGGGTACGATTGTGACGTAGGCATCTGTCTGGACACAGCTGGCATAGTTGTTGGCCCATACGTGCGCCTCCTAGTCCTAGCCTAGATATTTCTGCATCCACGTTTCCCATCTTCTGGGTTCCTTCGATTATACGTGTTCACTCCTGCTTACATCTCATGTGTTAACTCACATTTTCTTTAGGTTGACTTCTAATACGAGGGGCAACCCTCGGTCAAAGAGCAAACATTATCAAGTTATGCGTTGTTAGATCACATAAACTGAAAAAGGTTTTTTTCCCCGTCACTCTTAAGCTTACGAGATATTCAAAGGAGTTGAATTATAGTTTCAAAGATTAGTTATAATTTAAATTTCAAATATATTAGTCAGAGACGTAAATTCTTTTTCTCTATATAAGCGTCAACTCTTAAGACCTATCTTTTAAAAATCTAAATTGAACAAATTTTCTCTATATAACGTAGACTTTAACAGGATTTATAGTCCAAGATTTTTTGATATGAGATGCAAGTATAGACTACCAATCATTTTTATTTAAATTATAATATTAAAATTAAAATATCACTACCTATCTAATAATTTATTGTCCGAACTTATTTATTAAGTTGTACCCAAAAAACGGTAACGAAAAGAAGTGTTGGAACTTAAATTATTATTCTAAAAGTGAAAATTTAAAACATGCAAATCCGATTAAATACTACTATTTTGTATTTTTAATCAAATATCCCCAATAAATTTAATATAAAACAAGTTCAACTTTAGATGTTCAAGTAATAACCTAAAATCATTGTGAAGATAAAATTTAAAAAATTTCTTAACTAAATGAAGTATTAATTAACTAAAATGAATTTATTATATTGCAAAAGTTACTAATTATCAAATGCTAATTTACAGATGTTTATTTTATTCTTATTACTATTAATAAAAAGTATGAGTTTAATTTTTAATACATGATAAGAATACAAACTTATTTATATAGTAGAATTTTTTAAAAGTTTATTATTAAATTTTAAATAAATAAAAGATTATTATATTTTACACACCGAGAGGAGGTAATTTTATAGTTAAGTTCTTCATTTCTTTTGCAGGTTATTTGCTTAGTCCTTTTCCAAGTTACCGCATGCGGGGCTCTCTTTGGCAAGGCCATATCTTGCCTAGCCCACCCTCGGAGGTTCAGCACAATCACTACTTGGCGGCATCTCTCAAGTGGCCTTTCAGATGCTAAGGTTATTCTTGATCGACGTTCCCTTAAGCTTCTTTTAGCTTGCATCTTCTAGGCTTGTGCTATTTTAGCTAGGTTTCTCACATAGCTTATAGATACTTTGACTGTACAGTTCTTTGTGTTTTTGAATTAATTGGTTATACATTAGTCGTCTCATGATTTATGTCATCCTTTTGTTTTCCTTTTTTGATTGCTTCATGGCTAATTGCTTAGTTTAACTAAACGTGTCTACAGTGACACTTGTAATGATCGTCACTTGTAACGATCGTTTTGTACATATTTTGTTTTATTTGTTAATTCTTCTTATTAAAAAAAAGATTATTATATTTATCTTACGTGGAAAGTGGAAACAGCGACGGCATGAATACGGACCAATGAAGCCATAGTTCCTTGGCATTATGTCCTGGTTTTTTTTTCCATAAAAAGGTTGACAAATCTTTTGATTCTCTTCGCAAGTTAATACTCCATGTTTTTATCATGGCTTCCGCACTTTTATGTGAGTGGATGGACGGTGCTTAAATGCAAGGACCTAGAACAGCAGTCACTTTGTCATCTTTCTCGGGCCATGAGGCCCATGATGTGAGTTGTTGTAAATTTAGTTGGCATGTATACATCCGCTGATGATTTGATCTCTGAATTGGTGGGTTACTCCAAGACTCGACCGATCTCTGCGGCCTCCACCACCCGCATCGAAGAAAAGGGGCAAAGCACTCCAACGCTCCTGCTTTCGGCCACATACAGACAATGAGATGGGCCATAAAACGAAGGTCGGAGTCGTACCCTCTTGCTGATAATTATTTCTGCGCGTTTCAGTGAATCATTTTGAAGGACCCTACAGCTCACTTGTTTCTTCTTAGCAGCTAGGGATTCGTTGAACCTTTCAGATTGTATTACATGAGTAGCTCGCCCTTTATGTTCAGCTTTTATGCCAGATAATTTCAAATCAGTACTCATTGGCAGTAAAGTGCATAAATACCAAAACTTGGCTGCATCCTTGACACGATACAACTCACACATGACCAAGTAGCCTGTATCAGCCAAATCCTCTGGAACTGTACGCTCGCAAGACATCCAACACTTTTTTTTTTTTAAAAGGAGACTATCAAAATCTTGGAATTGATGTAGTGATTCTTTTGCTTGCTTGCGATACACTCATATGAATCTTTTTTGCTATTTATATTTTACAGGCATATCTTATCATCTTCGTATAATCCTAGATCTTTAACGTGATGCAGTCGCAATTATCACGGGAGTCAACAATCGATGTTCATTCATCCTCCCTAACTCAAGAAAGGGGGTAAGTATTTCGAAAGATCCTGTATACAGAGATTGAAAGGAAGGTATTGAAGAAGGAAACATCATGTGCTGGTTGTTTTCAATCGAGGATTGTGGTGACTGGTTACGGATTAACCTCATTATCTGTGTAACAAGAGGAGTTGATTGTTGTAATGATGTTTGAGTCCAAACTTGGAATTAAGCTCTATGAATGTATAAAATTTGAGCATCTGGGTTGGGCTAAACACAAAACATCATCGACTTCTCTGAGCCTTTTGTGTTGAAGGACCTCACTTTGAATCCAATAATGAAGAAGCCGATAACAATGGTACGGCCTGGGCACTCTTTTAAGCTACGCCAGCTAGCCCCTTAAGTGAAAATTATGGGAAGACAAGTTTCCTTTTTCTTTTTTCTCGTTGGTCCAACTTATAGCGTTGTTTGATCCTACTTTATGATTTTTTGTAGTAGTTTTTATTTTTTATTTTTTATTTTTTGTTTTTATTTTTATATTTCTTTTAAATAAAAATAAAAATTTGTTTGATTGTTGACATTAATATAACCATATTTTTATTACCTAATAATAATTAAATATTCGATTAAATTTAAAGATGAATTATTTTTAATTAAATAAATTTATTTTAATCTCTTATATAATATTTATTAATAAATTATTAATAAAAATTATTATATTTTATAAAAAAATAATTTAAATTTTAACGTTTTATTTATAAATTAATACCGATTTTAAATATATTTTAATTATTAAATAAAATTTATTTGAAATTTATATATTTTGAAGATATTTAAATTTAATTATATTTATCAATAATTATTAAATTAAATTTATTTAATTTGATTACCAAAATTAAATAAATTTATTACGAAAAATTAAATAAATTTAATTTAAGAAAATTTAAATTATTCATAATTTATATTAATAAATAAATTTTTAGATAAATATATAATATTATTAAATTATTTATATTTCTTATTAATAATTAATATATTACATAATTAAATAATATATATTTAGTTGATTGTAAATCAAATTGTGAAAAAAAAACAGAAAACAAAAACTACTTTATTTATTTTATAATTTTTTGAAAACTACAAAATCCAAAATAAAAAACAACGAAACAAATCTTTTTACTAAATTTGAAAAAAATCAAAAATAAAAATAAAAACAAGCATTTGACTTTTCTATAGCACATCAAAATATGTATAAATATTGCTTATCCTCTGTAGTGGCAAAAAATTGAAAATGATATATGCAAAGTTATTCCCATCTCACCCCTCAGCACAATAATGTTAAACCCCCTCTCTATACTTGCGGAGGCATGTGCACTGCGTTTTGTTTTTTTTTGGGAGGTTCCTTAGCGGCCAATCAATTCCAAGGCAAAGGTTTAAACTTGGAAACCAACTATGAATGACAAGGTATCAGCCCGACCTGCGCAAGGTCAAGCAATCAATTGCCTAGGCTAGGATCCACTCACGTAAAGAATAAAATAGAGTTATTTTAATTTTTATAAGAAAATAAAATGAGACGAAATAAGACTTATTTTTATCTTTTTTTGTTTTTTTTTATAAAAGTTCATTTTTAATTATGGTAAAGAATAAAAGGATGTAAAATAAGAGTCATTCTTGCCCGAAGCTTATAAAATATTAGAAATGACTCGGCAAGAAATTGCACCTTGACGCCTGTTTCCCCCATATATATTCTTATAAGGCCACTCTTCAAGTTTTCTGGCTATCAACCCAACCCTACATTTTCCTTCAAGTGTTACCATAAACTATATTTACATAGCACGTGATAACAGGAGACAAACCCTGTTCCTATACTTTTGATTTCGATCATTGCATGTACGTGTTGAGTTGTGTGGAGCTCAATCCTCATGTCTAAGCCAAAGGAAAGCTGTAGGGAAATAGTGATATCAAGAGGTAGTGGTGCAGAAGTTGAAGATTCTTCCATCTCTAAGGATTTCAAGTTCACCAAAGGAAAACCAACTAAAATTATACACCCGCCAATTGAGTCACATTGGCTTCTCCCTCCTCCACAAGAGACCAAAACTTCCTCATCTTCATCTACTTCAGGCGTCAAATCAATGCTGGCGTATGCACCGTTAATGATTCGGGACTCCTTAAAGAAACTTGGAAGGAGCAAAAGTATGCAAATAGTCCTGGAAGGAGCTCATGATCCAAAAGATGAACAACTCATAGATTCTTTCCGTGAATTTCTCTTTGTTGAGGGTATCTTACCTGGGAAGAACACCGACTATCATACCCTTCTAAGGTAAGTTCAATGGCAACAGTAATTTACTGCTTATAGCTCAGATATAATGTTTTATAACGCCAGATTCCTGCGAATGAGGGACTTCGATCTGCCAAAAGCTAAGGAAATGTTTGTAAACTATCTTAAGTGGCGTGAGGATTACAGGGTCGACGCAATTCCACAGGTTTCTCCAATCTATTGCTTGCGAATGCATGACCTAAGAAGAGGAATGGTCTCAAGTTTATCATTCTGTTTTTTCTTTTTAAATATATGAGCAGGAATTCAAGTTTGAGGAGTTTGCGGAGGTCAAAAAATGCTATCCTCATGGATATCATGGACTCGATAGACATGGAAGGCCGATATATATAGAAAGGATTGGGATGCTCGATCTTGATGCGCTGCTCCAGTCAACTACCATTGAAAGATATGTTAGGTACCATGTTTCAGAAAAAGAGAAGACATTGAAATTGAGATTTCCTGCATGTTCAATTGCAGCTAAGAGGCATATAGCTTCCATAACAAGCATTTTGGACGTTAAGGGAGTGGTGAGAGCGCGTACCCCTGATATTGCAAGCTGAAGCTAACTGAGTTCAAACCTGTTTAGCGAACTTCTTTGAGTTAAATATAATCGCAGGTTTTGTAAATTTAGGTCCTGATCGTTGTGATCTTGAACTTTGATTAGGGTATGTCAAATTTCTCAAAACCTGCAAGATATCTCTTCATGGAAATTCAGAAGATAGACAGCAATTACTATCCAGAGGTAGTGAAAGCCATTTTTTCATGGATGCAGGTCTTCCAATCCAACTTGAATTCGGAATAACTTGTATGACAGGGCTTCAGTACGAAAAAAGTTAATATTGTTTTTAAAGAAAAGCATTAACTGACGTGGTAAGCAGTTGGTAGAATATGATTGAGCGCCACTTGCAGACAAACTTTTTATTCATGTTGTCTCGATGTAGATCAAGAATGAGAAAACATTTGAGACAAACCACTGCACTTCTTTCACTATTTATTTATCTTAAACTTAGAAAGGATAGTCATGTTAAGGATAATCACTTTAGTTCTTTCGATTATGCTGACAGTATGTAATTGAAATTCAACAGACTCTACATAAGCTCTTTATAGTTAATGCTGGATCCGGGTTCAGGATGCTATGGAAAGCACTCAGGGCCTTTCTTGATGCACGTACATTAGCAAAGATTCAGGTGACTTTCACATTTTATTAATCACAGCTTCGTTGCTTTGGTTAAACGTTAAAGTTCTGTTTCAGGTGCTGGGGAACAACTACGTTAGCAACCTCCTTGAAATTATTGATCCAAGGTGGCAGGTTTATGTGTATGATAAATATTTGTGCGTTCTGTAATGACTAATGAAATGCCACAATATAGCCTTTACATGTAATAGTACTCATTAATGCTATAACGGTACAGTAATTTGCCAACTTTTCTGGGTGGGAATTGCACTTGCTCTGACTATGGAGGTTGTCTTTTTAGCGACAAAGGTCCTTGGAACGACCCAGAAATTGTAGAAATTATTGAGGTTATCTTCTTCAATGAACTCAAGGATTTCTTTGACATTTTCACTTCAGTTAGCTTCTCATTTTTCGTATATCATGAACAAACTTCATAAAAACATTTCGTATCTTGATTGCAGGCTGTTTCTGCAGCAGAAGATGTGTTCGATAATGGAGAAATTTCTGACGAGGCTCAGGTAAGCAGCACAGACCTTAATGACCTTCCTCGAAATACGGCTACAGTGATTAGCAATTTCTCCATCGCCGTCCTTTCGGCCAATACATGTTGCAGCCTTTGTTTAACGAATTCCCGTGATGGGCAATGCAGCTTAATGGCCAAAATGGAGGTGT
This sequence comes from Erythroxylum flavicans, assembly GCA_027576715.1. Lineage (NCBI taxonomy): Eukaryota > Viridiplantae > Streptophyta > Magnoliopsida > Malpighiales > Erythroxylaceae > Erythroxylum > Erythroxylum flavicans. The sequence goes on along the minus strand of JANZXP010000195.1, from coordinate 33,687,978 downwards.
CCGTGACAGAACTGGTGGGAAGCTGGAGAGACGGAAGATTCAGGCATTGAAAGCTGCACTTGAAGATACCACCAAGGTAGGTCATATTTGATCATGTTTGGATTCTAAGTTAAGTTTATATCATATATGATGGTATGTCTGATTGTGATGTAGAAAGTTCAAGCATTGGAAACAGCTCTTGAGGACATCAAGAGGGTGAGTTGAGAACTTCTTTATGGTTATGTTGGTCAACTCCTGTCGTTGTAAGGATTCCCTTCTCTTGCAGATGCTTAAAGAGCTCGCACAACACTTAGCAGCGCTCAAAATTTAGATGAATGTATGTATGAATGGCTGAGAAATCATAGTTGACTTGTTCCATGTCCTTATCATGGCCGCATTTGGCTCATTTGGATCTCTGTTAAACTATTAAAGCAGCCAATTCCCTAACTTTTTTTTTTCTTGAAAATGGAAAGTCGATTCTGTTTATACACTAATTTAGTTGTTACATGGTTCAGTTCATATATATATATGTAAGTATCATCACTTCCTTGCCCATTCATCAGAAATTGATATAAATCTATGATCAAGATATAATTTGGAAACCTGCAACAAACACTACAAGAAAATATTGAATTACAGACGGAACTTACCGACGGAAAAAACCAATATACCGTCGGTAAACAAAATTATCGACGGAATAAACCGACGGGAGAAAACGTCGGTGATTTGGCCGTAGCTAAATTCACCGACGACCCTAGTCTGCACCGTCGGTA
>JANZXP010000195.1:33676763-33687126 GCA_027576715.1 Erythroxylum flavicans | reverse complement strand
GACGGATTATTTATTTACCGTCGGTAAAAGGCGACGGAAGTTGTGTCGTCGGTAATATTCCGACGCTAATTCGCAATGTTCTTGTAGTGAAAATAACGAATTGAAATAAGTTTTGGAGACCAAATCATTGTATATCGATGCACATGCACATAGCTGTCTTGCTCAGAATTCTCAAGCCTTAAATGCTTTAAATTGTGACCTAATAGGTTGGTGCCAATCGCCAATCAGTTAGTACAATAAAGATGCATGTAATATCAAAAAATTTTATATATGTTTGGGCCAATTATAATGTTAGCTCAAAATTAACTCCATAATATTTCAAAATTCAAATTGAATTTATTTCCTTATACAGGCAAAGTTATAATTCTTAAAAGGAAATAAAATAATGGAATAATTGCTTTCTTTTTTGTAGGGATTTGGTCCACTCGGCCCGACCCGAGCCGATTTTGGTCCGAGTTGACTGGGTCATGGATCAAAAGTGATTAGCCCAATAGGGCCACGCGCTCGGTTGGGCCCAGCTTGTGGCCCGATTGTAGTTTTGTGAAAAATGATGACGTTTTTTATGTTTTTTAAAAAATAAACTTACCTTTTTAGAAATGATTCCATGACATTCAGAAGGATCATACTAATTTGAATAATCAGCTCCGAAAGCCTTGATAGAATATTCTTCTTAACGTCTAAATATCAAAGATTTCAGCATACATGACTTCGAAGATTAAGCAACAGCTAGTTGAAGAAATTGTCTCGACAGGGCCACGCGCTCGGTTGGGCCCAACCTGTGGCCCCACCGTAGTTTTGTAAAGAATGATGACGTTTTTTACGTTTTTAAAAAAAAAAAACTTACCTTTTTAAAAATGATTCCATGACATCCAAAAGGATCATACTAATTTGAATAATTAGCTCCGAAAGCCTTGACAGAATATTCTTCTTAACGTCTAAATATCAAAGATTTCAGTATGCATGACTTCGAAGATTAAGCAACGGCTAGTTGAAGAAATTATCTACTTAAAAAAGAGCTACTGTATTTGCGAACAACACACAAGACTTGCAAAATATCTTAGAGCATTAATATTCTTGAAAGTTATATCAAACTCTTTGTGCTTTAGAAAGTGATATCGCTTTATTAAGAGAGATTGTTAAATTCTTCATACATTTCTTGTTGAGAGCTTGTAGAGGCTGGCAAAATATTATTAGTGTGGAAGGTTGAAGAACTTTAAAAAATATACACTTTTGAGCTTGAAGAGACTTGTCAAATTACTACTTGGTTTTTATAGTGAAATACTCAAGATACATACTTGATGACTTGACTTAGGTTTCATTATAAGTTGAACCAGTATAAACCTACTATGTCATTTTCTCTCTCTTCCTTACTTTTAAATCTCCGCATTATAAGTTTTCAAGAGGCTCCTTCAGTTTTTCAATAGGCCCCTTCTATTTTTATATCGCAAGAGGTTTCTTTCAAAAGTTAGCAGGCTCTTATCGATTAAACATGTTCCTTTCTTTTTGAGCGCTAGCAGGCACTTATCGATTAAAAAGGCTACTATAGTTTTAAGCATTAGCAGGCTCCCTTTGATTAATTGGCTCCTTTCTATTTGAGTGTTAACAAGATCCTTTCGAAAAGTTTATAGGACCCTTTTATTTATAAATTTATTTTGTTTAAGCAAGATCTTATTGATTTGAAAGTATCTTAAATTTTTTAGACACAATTCACCCCTCCTCCTTGCGTGTGTTTGCTTTATCATTTAGTATCAGAGGAAGGTTTCACATTTATTGTGTTTTACAACATGTGATAGATTATGGCAAATAATTTGATATGCCTTGAAAGACAATCTATTTCAAAGCCTTCTTACTTTAATGGAAATAACTATTCATAGTGGAAAGAGACAATGACAATCTATCTCCAATCTATAGTTATTGAAGTCTGGCAAGCCATCAGAGTTGGAGCTACACTTCTCACTACAGAAAACATAGAAGTATGGTCTGATACTGACAGAAGAAATGCATAGCTAAATGCTAAAGTAAAACATCATCTAATTTGTGCACTATCTCCAGAAGAATATGAGGAGATATCCTACTGCTCTATAGCAAAGGAAATGTGGAATAAACTACAAGTCACCTTTAAAGGAACGAATGAGGTAAAGAAACATAGAATAAGCCTTTTAGTGCATCAATACGAAACTATTGGCATGAAATAGGGAGAAACTATAGATGAATTCTTCGAACGGTTCAACAACATCATCACGACCTTAAAGAACTTGGGGAAAGATATATCCCAATATTGAGTTCGTAATGAAGATTCTAAGATCACTATCAAAAGAATGGAGACCTAAAGTGACAGCTCTATAAATTTCAAAGGATCTAGAAACTATTTTACGTGACTTGCTGCAAGGAAATCTAATGATCCATGAAATTGAGCTTTGGCGAGATGAAGGATCCTCTTACAGAAAAGGAATGGCACTAAAAGTAACTGATGAATTAAACGATGATGAAAGTGACACTGAGTTGCAAATATACGGAGATGAAGAGTTCAACTTCATGGTTAGAAAATGTGTCCACTTTTATGAAAAGAAGATGATGAAGAAAAGAGAAGGAAATAAAAAAGTTGGGAACAAACAGGTTCCCATCAAAAGGCAACAGCAATAATAGCAATACAAAAAATAATCAAATCATATGCTTTCACTGCAAGAAGCCTGGACACACAAGACCTGAATGTCCTATTCTTCAAAAGGACAAGTCAGAGAACAGAAAATCCAGAAAGCAAGCGATGAATGTAGCAAGGTTAGATGAGGATTATGAAAACTTTGAAGAAAAAGAGCCAGAAGAAATCGGCAATGTTTACTTCATGGTTGAATTAGGAGATGATGAGGTATATTATTATGACTCTGATATTAAAGTTGATGAATTGAAAAATGCATATCATGAATTGTATGATCAGTACAAAAAGTTGATAGTGAAGTATTTCAAAGAAGTTGAGAAGTCCAAAGACAATAATGCATCTCTAAAAAGTAAGATTAAATCATTAGAATATGTGAATGAGAGTTTGGCGACCAAAAATATGTCTCTTAAAGTTGATTATAAGCAAAAGGTCACTGAAAAGGAAACTTTAGAAGAAAGGGTAGCAAAGTTGGAAAATAGTTTACTTAAGAATGCTTATGATAAAATGAGACAATTAGAAGAAAAGGTTGTCGGCCTAGAACTTGAGAAAGAGAAATATGGAGGGAAGACCTTATCTTTAGAAAAGGATCTTGCAAAGTTCGTTGATGGAAGGAACAACCTTGATATACTACTTGGTAGTAGTAAATGCGTTTTTGATAAAGCTGGAATATGTTACAACGAAAATAATAATATTAGGCCATACAAGAATTTTTTTGGTTAAATCTAGCAGTAGTTATAGTCAAAACAACAAGAACCTGATATATGGTAGAAATTATAGTAATTCTCATTCATCTGTTTTACGTTTCTACTGTGGCAGACATGGTCACATTAGTCTTTTTGTAACTTTCATAAAATGGAAAAATTATCTCAAATGTACGTTTGGAGATCGAAAGGTCAACCTGAAAGGACCCAGAAAAACTTAGGTACCTAAAATGAGACAATATTTTTTTGCAAGTATGCTTCAAAACGAACACAAGAGAAAATCAATGGATAGTCAACAGTGGTTGTTCTAGACATATAATAGGTGAATATTACATTTCAATTATATTGAAAGAAAAGATAGAGGTAAAGTCATCTTCGTTGACAAAAATAAAGCAAAGATCGTCGGAATTGGTAAAATTGGTGATTCTGACTCCACCTCCATTGATAATGTCCTTTATGTTGATAGTTAAAAACGTAACCTTTTAAGCATAAGTCAGTTATGTGACAAGGGTTATAGAGTCATTTTCTATGCATCTTATTATGAAATAGTCGATAATCATAATGATAATATTGTATTCGTTGGTCTTAGAAATTAAAATATATAATGTGCTCAACTGGAAGACATGTCTTTATAAAGTGTTAAGTGTTTTGTTTCTCTAGAAAAGGTCGTTTATTTGGCACAGAAGATTTAGACATGTTAGCATGAACATTCTATCAAAATTGTACAAGAATGGGTTAGTAAGAGGACTACCTACCCTAAAGTTTGAAAGCAACCAGGTTTGTAAGGTTTGTTTAAAAGGAAAACAAATAAGAAGCAGCTTCCCTCCTAAAAATATTGTGTCTACTAAACAACCACTTGAAATTGTGCATATGGATTTATTTGGTCTCACTAGGACTCAAAGTTTTAGTAGTAAACATTACGGTTTTGTTTTAGTTGATGATTATTCCAGATTTACATGGTTTTACTTTCTATCAAATAAAGATGATGATTTTGAAGTTTTTGAGAAGTTTTGCAGAAAAATTCATATCGAAAAAGGATACTGCATTATTTCAATTAAAAGAGATCATGGAGGAAAATTTGATAACAGAAAGTTTGAAGATTTCTATGATAATAACGGTATAACTCACAACTTTTCATGCCCAAGGACTTCTTAAAAAAATGGTGTCATTGAGAGAAAGAACAGGACCTTAATTGACATGACTAGGATAATGTTGTGTGAAAATGGCCTACCCCATAGTTACTGTGCAGAAGCAGTATCCACTACATGTTACACACTCATCAGGTGCCTTATAAGACCTATTCTGAAAAAGACCCCCTATGAGTTGTAGAAAGGAAGAAAACCAAATGTTGCTTACTTTCGAGCATTTGATTGCAAATGCTTCGTTCTAAATAATAGGAAAGACAACTTTGGAAAATTCGATGCGAGATCAAATAGAGCTATCTTTCTAGGCTATACTACCACCAATAAAGAATTTAGAGTTTGCAACAAAAGAAAAAAGAAGAAAGAAGAAAGAAGAATCAATACACATAGTATTTGATGAAGCACTACCCTCAACAACAATAGCTAATTTAGATGATGAAGAGCATTCCTTGGCTCCTAAAAATACATCGACTACACCTACAGTAACTTTGGAATCATAAGATCAAGAAGGTCCTTCTGGCAACAGCTCATTCCTCTCAGCAAGAGCCTATACAACGAAGAACACCAGGAGAATGGAGAGGTCAAGATACGCATCAATACACTATGGGAGACCCTTCTGAAAGTCTAATAACTAGAGCTTCCTTCAAGAATAACTTTATTGCCCTCATCTCACAATTAGAAGCAAAAACCATTGAAGAGGCTCTTACTGATGAAAATTGGGTTTCATCTATGAAAGATGAATTGAATCAGTTTGACAAAACTAAGTTTGGAAGTTAGTACCTCGTCTGCAAAACAAGTCAGTCATTAGAACTCGTTGGGTATTATGAAACAAAGTTGACGAAAATGGTAAGGTGGTAAGAAACAAAGCTAGACTTATAGCTCAAGGTTATAATCAACATAAAGGTATTGATTTTGATGAAACTTATGCACCAGTTGCTAGACTGAAATCGATTAGAATTTTCTTGCCTTCGTATGTTATAGAAACTTTAAATTGTTCCAAATGCATGTCAAAGTACATTCTTAAATGGATATATTAACGAAGAAGTGTTTGTTAAGTAACCTCCAACCTTTGAAGATGAAAATCATCCTGACTACGTAATGAAGTTGACTAAGGCCCTGTATGGTCTAAAACAGGCCCCTCGAACATGATATGAGAGGTTAAGTAATTTTTTGCTTGAGAATAATTTCAAAAGAGGAAAGATAGATAAAAACTTATTTATTAAGAAAAAGGGGAATGATTTATTCATTGTGCAAATATATATTGATGACATAATATTTGATGCTACTAATTAGTTCTTTTGTGAAGAATTCTCAACATTGATGCAGGGGGTTTGAAATGAGCATGATGGGAGAACTATCCTTCTTTCTCTGATTACAAATCAGGCAAACAAAAAAAGGAATCTTCATTAGCCAAGACAAATATACAAAGGAACTCATCAAGAAATACCATTTTGAGAATGTCAAACTTATAGGTACTCCTATGTATACTGGAACAAAACTTGATAAGGATGAAGAAGGCAAGGCTACAAATGAGACAAAGTATAGAGAAACGATTGAGTCACTACTATATCTTACAAGCTCAAAACCAAATATTATGTTTAGTGTGTGCCTTTGCGCACATTTTCAATCAGACAAAAAGAAAGCCACCTTCAAGCAGTCAAAAGGATCTTTTGATATCTTTATGGAACTATGGACTTCAGACTATGGTTTCCAAAAATTGATTCTTTAACATAATTGGCTATTGTGATGCAGATTATGCAGGTGATAAAGTCGATTGAAAAAGCACAAGTGGTCACTGTCAATTTCTTGAAGGATGTCTAGTTTCTTAGTCTTACAAGAAACAAAAATGTACAAGGCTTTCAACAACCGAAGCTGAATATATAGCAGCTGCCAGCTATTATGCTTAAATCTTATAGATGAAGTGTCAACTCCAGGATTTCTCTATGAACTTTAATCATAATCCTATATTATGTGATAATACTAGTGAAATAAATATTTCAAAAATTCCTATGCATCATTCCAAGACTAAGCATATAGAAATCAAGCATCATCTTCTTAAAAATCATGTTTTAAAAGGAACCATTGATCTTTTGCATCTAAAGATAGATTTTGCGTGATAAGAAAAGATCTTGGTATGTGCAGACTATCTGATATTATATCTATATGAAATTTCTATGCTACTTCTCTCTGTATACATTAGTAGGATCCTTCTATTTTAAACGGCTTCTCTCAGTTTTGAGAACTCCTTATAGTAAGCTCCTTCCACTTTGGAAGGCTCCTCTTGGTTTAACTGAGTAGTATACACGTGTCCTAAAAAGGAAGTCATTCATGACGTCATTTCAGCATTTAAAAAAATGTGCGTGCAGTTCTGCCAAGCGGTTCTATATGATTGACAGAAGATATGCAGACGATACACTTCCTTTTTTAGCATGTACGACTGTCCTTCCTTATGCGAAATTAACGTCCAAGAATCGTTTAATATACTAGGGATAGACCTCTCTCTTCTACTCATCATGTTCTTTTTCAGAAGCATAGTTCTCTTCATCTCTGCACGCTAACTTTTTGCCTTCTCTCTGTTCTTTCCTAAAAAAAACTACTTACTTACAATGGACAGAACAAAATCAAAGGGACAGAAGAAAACCCCAACTTCCATTACTAGCTTTGGTGAAGTTCATGTATTTGATTCCACTCCTATTGAACCTGTCTTTATCTCTTCCATGCCTAGATCTGCTACTCCTCGACCTGGTTTTAAAGATATGGAAATGTTTGTACACTGGATCATCAATGATACTGATTCAGACGAAAAATCAACTCAAGTAATAAGATGTCCACAAACCAGAAGAAGTCTTGCAAAGCAAGCTGAGAAAATTTCTGAACAAAAAGAAAACCCTGATGCTGAAAAGAGAGAGGAAGAAGAATCTAGAAAAAAAAGGAAGAAATAAAAAAAGGCAAAGTGCATATGACTGAAGATACTATTAAGGATCTCATTAATAAGAATAAGTTATTTCATGAAGAGATGATTCCTAAAGAAAAAAGAGGAAAGAAGATAAAGATAGCCATACAAAAAGGAAAGACATCAACACCAAAAAAATGTTTCAATCAAAGGAAGTTGAAGTCCACTATAAAATGCAGTATAAGACAAGAAAGGTCGTTGTTAGGCAGATCTTGCTTCTCATGATGTTTGATGACATATATATACTTATCTTTCCTTAATTTGTTGCCATTGGTTAGGAAATTTTTTTGAAATTAGATGAAATCGTATGTGATGAGCTAGTCCGGACATTCTACACACACATGAGAAAAGAAGAAATTAATAGAAAGCTAGTCATTGTCTCATAGGTGTATGAATATGAAATTTTAATTTCTAAAGAAATTTTAGGAGATATACTAGATATAATTACTATAGGGAGAACTGATTTTTCCCGTCATAAGTGAGATGTCGATGATCTGGATTTGGTAGAAGTTGTTAATTTCATATGCCTTTATGCTAAAAACACCCAAGATAGGAGACTTTGGAGCAAATAATTAGATTTACTGCCCCGTTGCCTCGTATCATTATCAACCACCTCAATCTTTCCAAGGAGTAGCTCTGTTGAAAGGTGTAGTTTGTTAGACCCTTATGTAGTGTACAATTTGCTAAAAGGGAACACAATGAATATTCCAACAATGATCTTGAGATTTATGGTGGATAAGGGGAATCACAAGAATACCACTAGTTGTTTGCCTTATGGAATGCTACTCACCAAGATTTGCACCCATTAGAAAGTACCTTTTCATAATTTAAATTGGTACGCACTAGCTAAGTTTCATCCTTCCATTCCCTACCAATTTGGATAAAATTGCAAAACAATATCTGGGTAGACAAATGATCAGAAAGAGTAGCAGAAAACTTAAATCTTACTCCAAACCAACAAACTCCTACCCTCCTCATGATGAAAATAGTGCAAATCTCTAACAACAGTTGAATCAAGCTAATCAGGAACAAATGCGAGAACAAATAGATAGCATGCAAAATTAGCTTCTTGACATGTAGATTTTGCGCGGAAAAATTTCTGAATCTCTTCAATAATTATGTCTCTATTCTTGCCCAGACTATTCTTTCATACTTATGATATTTGTTTGATGCCTTCATTACTCTTTCCCTCTTTTTCTTTTTATAATGACAAAGGGGAAGAATTAATGATATACTTTGCCTTGATGATATATTTTCAATATTGATTTGGTTGCTATTGATGATATATTTGCTATTAATATTGCTAAACTTGTGGAGTTTAAATATGTGATAAACAAATGATAGACTTCTTCCTTTAGAAGTCAAGCTCCTTCTAATTATAACTGCGAGTAAAGCTTAAGAGTATCTTTTGAAATCTTTTATTAGTATTTGAATTTTGAATATATATACATTATTGTTTGTCATCATAAAAAAGAGAGAGATTGTTAGCTCAAGGTTTATGATTAACAATTTTAATGATAATTGTATAATATTTCAAATTTCAAATTGTATTTATTTTCTCATATAGACAACAATATAATTCTTAAAAGGAAATCAAATAATAGAATAATTGCTTTCTTTTCTAAAAAAACCTTCTTTATAATCTTACTCTTTTTAGAAATGATTCTATGACATCCGGAAAGATTATACTAATTCAAATAATCAGCCCCAAAAATCTTGACAGAATATTTTTCTTAATGTCTAAATTATTCCCTCTTGCATGTGATTGCTTTATCATATAATAGTTTGTAACTATGATTTTTTGTAGAACTATTATTCTTTCGGGAAACAAAAATATAGATATAAATCAATATCAGGCAATTTTAAGCAGGGATGGTACAACAAGCAACTACTCATGTTCAACGAAGCTAATAAATGTGCATTATTGTAGTAATAAGTTACGAATTCGAACCGCGAAAATAATTTCTTTATAAAATAAAATTGTTACAACAATTAATAAACCTCTCGCAGCTCTCATAAAGGGTAGAGTCTCGTGCGAGTTTGAATTTACAGAATAACAACAGTAAAAATGTTTTGGCTGTTGGCAGGAGATATTGCCTGCCCCAAAAAATAAGAAAAAAAAAAGAGAAGGGTTTTAGCGAAAACCAAAAAGGCAATGTTTGCTTGTCTTCGGACCCATTAATGATTATGCCTCTGCCTCTGCCTTCTGCCTCAGAATTTGCCAATTTGGGGTCCACGACAGTTCAAGTTGATTGGAATTTATATTCCTAAGAAGTGAAGCGTTCAAATTTGGTTGAAATGTCCCATTCCCATTTGGCATTTGGTGATGGTAGTTGTTGGATTTTGCGGCAATTTATTGACAAATTGGGTTGATAAAAGAGCAGCAAGCATTTTGTACGCAACATTGAACGAAAATGGAGCCTCCCCTTCCCTAAACTCTACACTTTTTAGTTTACTTGTGCAATTCAGGGCATGCGACCTCTTTCCTTAGCTTATCAGGTATTGTCATTTATAACCATCCAAAATATACCTTTCTTCTAGTTAATTTGTTTATGATTAGGTAGAAGTTTCCCATTTAGTGCATCTTTTGTAGCTTAAATCATACTTCTGCTGCCATTAAACTACCAATTGCAAAATGGTATTTTTGACGTTTTTTCTTTATTAAATTCCGGATTTAGTAATTTTCTCTCCGAAGCCTAGAGACTAGCGTGAGGTTATAATAATCTTAAAAGGGGAATATGCTCCTATAACTAGGGCCTAGTACAAACTGTCCAAATCCATTAAGACCCACCAAAATAACTTATTAGGTGACTTGTTAAATTACTAAATTATTAATTTATAATAAAGAAAATACAAACCAATAGCATTGATTTAATTTTAATTTTACACAACCAACTATTCAAACTAGGCC
>JANZXP010000195.1:33658375-33676740 GCA_027576715.1 Erythroxylum flavicans | reverse complement strand
TATATAGAATTGTACTTAGTATTTAATTATGGACCTGCTTGGTTTCACAATTATTTTAAATTACGTATTTTTATTTTCAAATTTAGTAAAATTATTATTTGGTTGAAATTTTATTTTTGGTTTCTTATTTTTATATAATTTATGAAAACCAAAAAAGTCATTACAAACTTATAATCGTTATAATTTAATTGTTTAATAATAATAAATAATAAAATAATAAAATAATTTTATATTTCATTTTTTACTTAATTAATTTATAAGGTCATTTTATGATTAACTCCTATTTAGTATGTCATTATTGTTGGGGCAAAATATAATTAAATTGATATTAATAACTAAATAAGTTTTTTTAAGAGATAAGACAAATATTAACTATTATAATTTTAATTATTATTGAGATTTTTTGAACAAAATTACAATTTAAATAAAAATAAAAATTTGAAAAGAATATATTTAAATAAGTTAGGCCATTCAAATGAAATTGAATTTATTTTAATTGGTTTAATTTGATTAATTAAATATTCACTCTATTGAAAAATTTCTTATAATTTTACTATAGTTTTATTAAATTCGCATAAATTATTCATGAACTAGATAAAAATAAAAATATTATAAATTTATCTATGGGAAAATGATAAAAAATTATGAATTCAAATAAAGATATAAATAAGGAAAATATATGATTATTTCTATTTTTATGGAGTCATTCAGACCGGATGTTTATTAAGTTTAAATAAATACATTAAACTTCAAATATCATAAATTTTAAAGATCATTAAAATGGTAATTAATTATAGAGACCTATAAAATTTGAGACGGCATAAAGTAATTATCATCAATCATTACATCATTTAATCGATTATTAATGAACAACTGTGATTTTCAAAATTTGCCTTTATTACCCAATGATTGACCCTAAAAACTTCTAAAAGAATAATGATTAGATCTATTTTTCACGAGATAGACCGACTGGGTTTCGACGGGGATGAATTCATCTATTACTGTTTTGGTGTGCCGCTCTGTACTTATCCACATTCAGCTATTTATTAACATTTAATAGATTGTTGGGATATGGATGGGCATAGGGTTGCAGACCGAAACGGGAATAATTACCCTGCCCCTGTTTCAACGAATAGGCTATGTTTAGTTAACATATAAAATTTTTAGTAAAACGTAATGTAATGTTTTATAAGGGAATAAAATGTAAGTTGATATAATATTAAAAAATTATTATTTAAAAAGGATAGAAAGATTTATAATGTAACATAGTGAAATATTGTTTAAAAGAATGATTTATAATGTATTATATTAAAAAGTTGTTTATAATTTTACGTTTTAATATAAACTCTCTAAATTAAAAATTTCTCATTTTTACTGTTTATGATAGAATAAAAACCTTATTCTTTTATCTCGTTCTATTCCATTTCATTATAAATCTTTCTCCTAAATGATGAAATCATATTACATTTTATTAATAAACCTCCAATTAAACATAACCTTAAGGTGGTTGAGAAAGCGTGGTGTTTCGAGTTTCACAATTGAAGTCCAGTGCAAAAGAAATATGGGTAATTTACTTTTGGGTAATAATTATTCATTTCATAGTTAATAATTTTGCTTTATAAAAAAATTTCCATGTAAAATAACTTTGAATTATTCAATGTTTTAAAAATTAGATCGAAGGTTAAATTGATAAGACAAAAGATTTAAAATTTAAAAAATTCAATCAATATTAAACCGTCATAAAATTGGATAAAAATTTAATAAAATTAAAGAATTTGAAATATAATTAAAAGAGATTGTTATTACAATCGAGAAATTTTATGTTTAATTGAAAAAGATATTGTTAAATAAAAATTAATTAATTTATTTTATTTTATAATAATTTATTAATTAATAAAATTTAATTAATTAATTAATAAATTGATCAATTTTTAATAACAAAAGTTATTAAGATAAATTAAATTAAAAAAGTAAAAAAATAAAAAAAAGATGGTCTATTTAAATTTTTTTTCAACTAAAGTCACTTTTAAGTAATTTTGGTTGTGAAGTGCTGTTGAAGTGGAATTACGAAGAAAGCAGTTAAGATGACCAAAATGCCCATCTTACTCTTATTGCTGTTTTAAATTGATGAAAAATAATGGTTTCTAATAATTTGAAAGTTTAAGAATTTGGAGAAGGCTAGGCTAAGTGTCCGTCTCTCTCCCCCTTCCTCTCGCTCTTCCCTTTTCGTTTCCCAAAAGCCGCTTTTTCGCATAACGGCTGATTTCTCAATCAGATATCGTTATTTTTCTTTATTTAATTTCAAACGTTTCTCCTTGTCTTTTTGGGTTCGTTCGAGATGAGTACGGGAGAGCTTCTCGGTATCGAGCCTGTAGAGCTCAAATTTCCATGTGAGCTCCGTGGATCTATGTCTTTTTTGTTTGATTTATTGTTTTTGTTCATTGAATTTGATTGTTTTGGTTTTGTTTTTATTAGTCGAATTGAAGAAGCAGATCTCTTGTTCCCTTCAATTGTTCAATAAAACCGATAACTATGTTGCTTTCAAGGTAATAATTGCCTTTTACTTTTTCTGTTCATGGATCGTTTGTTTTCTTTTTTCTATTCTGTGGTAAAAGATAAGAAAAGTATTGTTTGGTTGCTGGCAAAATGTATTGAAAAAAAAAAAAAGAAAACAAAAGGAGGCTGGAGACTGGGTCCGGAATCCCTAATTTTTTCTTTTCATTGGGAAACAAATGATAGAATTGCCATTCCAATATTCGAATCTAGAATTTGAAGCTCCAGATTCTGAATATTTCGTCCCGGGAGTTGAATTGATCTGGGAGGTGATTTATTTGGAGTTGGGTTTTATGTTGCTTTTTTTTTTGGAATATTGATGTGCTGGTGTTTAGGTCAAAACGACAAACCCGAAGAAGTATTGTGTCCGGCCAAATGCTGGGGTCGTGTTGCCTCGGTCAACTTGTGATGTCATAGGTGCCATTATTTGTTATTCAATTCACAGATTTTGTGGTATTTTGTAGCCATTGTTAGACATGTATGATGTATATATCTATTTGTTAACTAGACTTTATTCATTTGCTCAGTTACGATGCAAGCACAAAAGGAGGCTCCTCCTGACATGCAATGCAAGGACAAATTCTTACTTCAGAGTGTCAAAGCAAGTGATGGCATAACTCCAAAAGATATCACCACAGAAATGGTAATTTTGGGTTTAATATGCGTTTAATATGCTTGGGTTGGGTACTTGTGAGCTTTGGACATCTGATTTATGGAAGTGTCATTTTCTAGTTTAATAAGGAGGCTGGGCATGAGGTCGAGGAGTGCAAATTGAGAGTGGTTTATGTCTCTCCACCTCAACCTCCTTCTCCTGTTCCTGAAGGTTCTGAAGAAGGGTCTTCACCCAGGGTTTCTCTGTCAGAAAACGGGAACATGAATGGAAATGAGTTCTCTAATGTCAGTACTTTGAATTTCTCATTCCATTAACTACTATGTATTGGAAAATTAGTATGCTGACAAATATTGTTGTTGTGTTTTATGTTGGTGAAATTCAGGCTGCAAGATCGTTTGGTGAGCGGATCGAGTCTCAGGATAAAACTTTGGAGGTAGCTTTCACTATGATTTGGTTTCTCTTTCTTCAGGTTAATTGGGGGTGCATGCTTCTAATGATTAGAAAATTGAACTTCCAACTCTGATGCATACGTTTCTTAATGATGCTTACCACAATTTTAAGAACATTGCTGACTTAATGGTTGGCTTTAACTGAAAGTTTTGGCAATATAAGCTGACATTAATTGTGGCTTAACTTAAAAAGGATCTTTGGCAAGAGCTATTCAAAATTTTCTAGTCGTTGATATGATCTCGTTTCAACAGCAGATGGTTGACTTTGCTTTCCATCATTACTTATGTATCGCCATTTCTGGCTGGAACCTGGGAAAACCTGATCTTTGAGTGTAATAATGCCCAGATGTGAGTTCCTTCTGGTGCATCGGCGAACTCCCAGCCATTAGTTTCTATTAATAGAATATCAACCATTAGTTTCTATTAATAGAGTGTCAACCATTAGTTTCTATTCATAGAGTGTCAATCTTATTATTTCTTTCGCAATGTTTGGTTGGCCTGTCACATCTTGAAAAGTGTTATGTCTACATGACCTGCATGTAAAATTTGAAGGAAAGATATACTGAATCTCTGCATTGAAATTTTGAATCCTTAAAATCTGAGTGCTTTACTAATGGCTGATGAAAAATTTTAAAATTAGTTAGTGATTCTTTTTATTTGTGGTCTCTATGCATTACATTGCACTCTGGTTAGGGAATCAGTACGACTAGGATCTTCGGGGAGTGCATTTTCTTTGGGGCAGCGGATGATTTATTGTGGCCAAATCAGCTTGTTATAATTGACGACTACTGCAATATGATAATTAAAATCTCGCCTTAAAGGGTGAAATAGTGTTCTCTGCTGCTTCTCTTGTTCTCCAATCTTCAATTGATTCGTGATTCCTTAGGCATCTTCCTTGGTTTTATTTGGCAATTAAACTCCAAATGCTTTCCAGGAATTAGGATGAGTATTTAATTTGAGTGATCTAGTAAAATTTTGAGTTGTACAGACGTTAGTGAATTTTCTGTCTGATGTTAACATAGAGAATATAATAGCTTTCAACGTTTTCCTTTCGTTGCAATAGCATGTCCTTACACTTCTTTTCTGCCCTTGCTCTAAGAGAGGAGATATTTCATTGATTTTCTGGTGGAAATATTCTCTGTATTCCATCTTACTCTGTAGTCTGATGCATTTATATTTAATGTACACATGATCACTACTTTATCTTCTACAATTATTATCCTTTGTAATATATTTCTTGATTTTGAGTCTTGTAATTCAAACCTAAAAGCAATGTTTTTTTTTTTTGTTGAAAAAAAACCTAAAAGCAATGTTGCCATGCCATATTTGTGAAATGTTCTCTATCTCTCACTCACTCACTCTTTCTCACACACATGCATAATTGGGCTTAATTTTTCAGTTAGTACTAGGTGATGTTCTCTATTGTTGCTAGATCACTAGTGGCAATATTTGCAACATGAAGGTTTCTTCAAGCGTATGATCTTTTGATCAACATATTTTAACTGCAGGCAAAAGCTCTTATATCAAAGCTAAACGAAGAAAAGAATAATGCTTTGCAGCAAAGTAACAAGCTTCGCCAGGAATTAGTAAGCCATTTTGTTTTTACTTTATTTGAAAGACCAATCATTTGCTTTACCATTTTCGAATAAACATTGCAAGCATGTTTTATGCAGTTGTTTCCACTTTCTTGTTACGCCACTTTGATGTACGATTGTTCTTTTTCAATAATCAGTAGCATTCTCACATAGTTAAATTAATTGGCTGCTTTGATTAGACATAAATAGAGATGTTAAAACATGCTTCTGGTAACTTTCATGAGGTACTTCTATGTTCACAGGTCTGATAGATTGAACTTTTGTGTGTTTGATTTTCCAATTTGTTAAGAGTTCTGAACAGTTCTCATCCCTCCTATCACCATCTTTGCACCATATCTAGAGAAATAGAGCCCTATTTCTTGTTCCTAATCTTTGTTTCTACACTAAAGTGATAGATTTAACTGCTATGACAGTGCTAAGATATTGAACTTCGTAAAAGATTTTTTTATCCATTAAATATGATCCACTTACATGATGATATGGTAATGTTCAGGATCTCCTGAGACGTGAAGGTAACAAAAACCGTGGTGGTGTCTCTTTCATGTTTGTCATCTTTGTCGGCTTACTTGGCATAGTTTTGGGATACCTCATGAAGAAGACATAAGCTGCTGTCCCATCCAGTTCTATAGCCTTATTGTTCTTCTATTTTCTTTTTTGTTACCGATCAAAGAAAGGTAATGAGAGGGAAAGACGCTGAAAAGCGAAGCATGGTCATTCTTAGCCAGCTTTATGGAAGTAGCAAATTCTGTTAGGTCAGGTTCTGTGTTCTATTAAATCCAGTAACCCCATATGGTTCCAATTTGACATGCATTCTTTTTGTAACTTAAGAGAAATTTCCATCTTTTTACTTTTTTAATTAAACTTGTTACGATTCTATGGAGTGGTCAGGAACTTGTGATGTAAAACACTTGATAATCTGCAACCTTAGGTTTTCTGGAATGAAAACTGGTTCCGGCTTGACCTTTGCTATTGATATATTTCTTGGGGATTTGATGCTTATATATATACTTATTGGACCTAGGCTGGATTTATCAGCCCACTCTCCTCTTAACCATTGTAAACTCTGATGTTCCAAACAAATTTCTTTTAACTATTAAAATCGGGAATTTTGATGTCCGACACCAGAGTGTATATGTAGCACTTACAATCTCCTTCAGTCAGTTTCCACTCTTCGCCTATCAGGAGGAATTTGGCCCTGCCTCGTTGTTGTCCTTGTCTTGTATTGCTGCCTATCGATCCTTTTTCCTTGGTAAGGGTAGAGGGACATAGTTAAAGCGCTGACATTTGGAGGGGACGAGCTAGCAGGACCATCAATTCTCCTGCTGGGAGACTTTCTCCGGCCTCATCAGATCTTTGATTGAACATTTTATTCTGGCCAAATGTTAACCAGCAGAAAATAATTTAAGCTGAGGCTGAACAATCAAGGAAGAGAAGAAATTTGGATGAAGGCCTCGTATATTAGCTGAGACGTATTAGCATACAGTTTATATTTTTACAATCCTTGCAAGCCTTACAAAATAACAATGATTTGAAAATCAGACCAGACGTTGAAACGGTCAAAGAAAATAATTAAGGTTTAAAAGTTTAACTGGTATTAAGCCGCTATAAAATCGGTATATAATAAATAAGAAGTAAAAATTATAAGAATAAATAAAAATATAGTATAAAATAAAATACTTTATTAAAATAAAAATGGACTAAAAATGCCTATTAATATATAATAAACTAATAATTTAGACTAAGATTGAATCTAACATAAATTTAATAATAATAATAATAATAATAATAATAATATTTTATATTATCATTTATTTAAAGACTCATAAAAATTGAAGTATGTTTAAAGAAAGTCAATAGAAAATACTCAAACTTTATTCTAACTTTTTTCCAACGTCTTTTTTAAATATACTTCTTTATAGTTTAAATATTATTTTAACACATTCTTAAATTATCTTAAGCAAAATTACTTATATATTAATTAATAATTCAATTTATTAAAAAATTCATGATAAAAAAATAATTAGTTTTTAATAATTATTATTTAAAAAATTCAATAAAAATATAAGGAGATAAATAAAGAATTTAGATTTTACAAATATAATTCGTTAGTGAGATTAAATAAATTTAATATTTTTAAGGATAAAAATAATAATTTATTTTTAATAATAATAATTAAAAATATAATTTATTAATTAGAATGTGTGAGAATTTAACAGAAAAAATTGATTAAAAATTTAAAAAAAGTTATGAAAGATATTCCATGTTTTCCTACAAGATGCAAGAAAAAAATTGTATAAAAATTGTAAGAGAGAAAAAATTTGTGGTGGTCCACTTAATTAGGTTTAAGCGAAGAAAGAGGGAAAAATATGTGGTGGTCCTACGTCTTTAAAAGATAGTGGGTTCGCATGTTTAAAAAGATGGCTAAGCTATTAATTTAATCGGTTTGTTAAAGAAAATCGACTGGATCTTAAACCAATTGATTTTTTGTCATAAAAGTCATATAATACAAATCGGACTGAAAATTAAGCCAATTTATATTTATATATGTTGAATTGGTCAGTTTAGTCTGGTTTTTTAAACACTACAAAATAAGGTATACTATATTCCTAGAATAAAACAAAACTATCTAAACTAATGCAAAGAAAATACGAGAGAATAATACAAAGCTACACATAATCACAACTGATTTATAGCTAGTATACAACTACTGTAATACAACTAATAAATAATTACTATAATACTCTCGTTCAAGTTGGCACATGTAAACTTGCAAATGCCCAACTTGCAAAGAAGGAAGTGAAAATATTGTTTTCCAAGAATAGTGGACAAATCCGTTAATGGCAAATGCGAAGGAAGATATCCCGATGATATTTGTCTTGAAAGAAGCTTCTCTCTAACAAAATACAATCAACTTTAACATACTTTGTTTGTTTATGAAAAATTGGATTTGTAGCAATGTATAATGCTGCATGATTGTCACAAAATAGACTAGTAGCTGACTGTTGTGAGATCCTCAACTTGACTAGTAAGCTGCAAAGCCATATTACCTCACTTCTACTGATGAGCATGAAACTATAGTTTGCTTCTTTTATCGTCATGAAATTGGAAAAGTTCCAAGTTGCAAATAATAACGGGTAACTGACTTTCTGATGATAAGACAATTACCTAATCTAAATCACTAATGGGCTATTTAGTTCAAGGAATGGAATAGATAAGAAATAGAATAGTTATTCTTAGGAATAAAAAAGATGAGGAATATAGTAGAATAAGTATTACTTTGTTTAGTTCAAGGAATGAAATAGATAAAGAATTTCTATGGCAGTGTTTGGTTTGAAAATATAAACTTGGAATGACAAAGGAATAACTATCAAAAAGATCAAAATATTCTTCTTCTTCTTATTATTATTATTAAATTCCTTATTATTATAAATTTTATTATTTTTATTAATTATATTTATTTTTATTATCAATAAATTTCTTATTAGTATAAAATTTATTAAACTTATTAATTATTTTTATTTTATTAGTATTATTACTTTTCTTTTTATTATTATTAAATTTATTATTCTTATTCTTATTTATTATTATTATTTTCCTACTTATTATTATTCTTATTATTATTAATTTTATTAACTTTATCAATTATTATTATTAAATTCCTTATTATTATTTAAAATTTTATTATTATTAAATTTCTTCTTATTTTATTATTCTTATTCTTATTCTTATTATTATTATTAATTTTATTATTATTATTAATTTTATTATTATTATTATTATTTATTTTATTATTCTTATTAATTTTATTGTTCTTAATATTATTAATTAATATTATTAATTTTATTATTAAATTCCTTATTATTATTATTTAAATTTTTTATTATTAAATTCCTTATTATTATTTAATTTCTTCTTCTTCTTCTTCTTATTATTATTTATTAATTTTATTATTCTTATTAGTTTTATTGTTCTTAATATTATTAATTATTATTATTATTTTTCTACTTATTATTAATTTTATTATTATTAATTTTTTTATTTTATCAATTATATTTTTTAATTTTATTTTTATCATTAATTTTATTACTATTATACATAATTTGTTATTATTATTATTAATATTAATTTTCAACTTATTATTATTCTTATTATAATTAATTATATTAATTATTATTATTATTATTACTATTATTAAATTCCTTATTATTATTAATTTTCTTCTTCTTCTTAATATTATTATTATTATTATTGTTATTAATTTTTTAATTATTATTATTAGTTTTATTATTCTTATTAATTTTATTATTCATAATAATAATAATAATAATTATTGTTAATTTTCTACTAATTATTAATTTTATTATTATTAATTTATTATTATTATTATTATCTTGAAAAGCTTTAGCTTTAGCAGTGTCATCCATTAGCTTCTGAACATCATCCAAGTTGATCTCACTTTTTAGTCCCTTAATTGCATTGTTCCCTACCTTTAAGCTCTCAAATACAGCTTTCTGCTTGCTAGCAAGCTCAATACCTGCCAACTGACACCATATTTCATTGAACTTTCTAAAACTTGTAAGAGAAATGAACCATAGATGATAACAGGTTACTTATACCAATAATAGGGCTACATATTAGGCCTTCACATTCGACCAAATAACAAGAAAGATGAAAAACGACATTTGCTTCACACGATCTCTTACTTGTTGCTCAACATTGATGAGCCATGTATCCACTTGCTTCAATAATTCTTCCTATGTTATCTTCTTCAGGACAAATAAGGTCCTGTCCTTCCTTTTTTCATGAATCAACTCTTTAACAGCTTGCATCTCTGCTTCAATTACAGCTTCAAGCTGAATGAAAGAAAATATTAGTAGCGAATCAATTATTTGAGATTGAGAAAAAGTAACGTGGTATTTCCATAAAGGTCTGAAGTTCATATCATGTGTTTGGAAAGCATAAATTCAGTAACCACACATAACATGCAAAATAAGAGCAAGAGCTGAAACAGTATTATCAATAGTGTTCTGGCTCATTGGAGAGGATATCTAAAACATGCTCCTCTACCAGGGTTGGAATCTTGGTGGAGACAACAAATTATATATGTATATAAAAACTAAAATATAAATATCGAAACAACATTACACTTTAAAACTTTCACCATATAACTTGCTGAAATTTTGACGTTGGATGCCATTAACAACTAGATCATTTTGAAGTTAAAATGTTTTCTTTCTACTTTCACAGAACTATAGGCCCAGCAAAAAATGTTGTTAAGAGACCAATATTCGAGAAATATATGATCATTCTTAATGAGATCTTTTGTAGTCTCACGCAACTGACTGAATACAGAATTTCAATTACTGCATAAGAGTCTAAATCATTTTCCAGTTGAGTAAAAGTTGCTGAAATTCTATGATTTACATGCCATTGTCAAAATTTACCATGTTATCAATAAAATAAATCAGATACAGATACATAAAATGAACCATTTGTTACTGCTTCGTCATTCTTATTATAATCTTCTATCACTACTATAATCCTCTTGCAGAAATAGTTCCAATATTACTTCTTCAAAAGAAGCAAATATTTAGACTCTATTTTTTCAGGCAAATCTCACTCTTATTAGTTCACAAAAATCAAAAACATTTAGGAAAGTAATGAGTTGATTGATTTATCCATTTAAATACAAACAACTCAAGCACATGGATTCAGCTGCACTCTGGAGTCAGGTGACAACTACTGTGACAAACCAGAAATTAGCAAATTTAAGAATACTTGCATTTTCAGATCTTACTTATAGTTCCAAATAACAATAAATAACAAATTATGTAAATGATCGTGCTCAAATTTTGATCAGAAACAGGAACTTAAGTCTCATATCCTTTCCTAGCAAACAAAACATTTTGAAGTTGATCTTCTCCATGACAGCATTCAAAAAAAGTACCAACATATTGAAAGCATTTTACTTGGAGAAAGCAATTTATAAAGCTAATAAAAAACATACTTGAGAACATATAAAATGTTCCGTATCAGATATTTCTGTAAATGCATCAGCATGTATGACCAAAATTCAAAACTCCATCATTTGATTAATCAGTAAAAACCATTAAAAACTAAGACCTAAAATTCAAAAACTCTGAATTCACTTAATTAACTCCATCATCACCCTAAAAAAAAACTGAACTTGTAGGACTTGGAACAAGAATTCAATTGTAGGGAAACTCAAATGAAACAACAAAAGAACCAGAAATGTGAAACCTTCCATTGGTAATTAGCAAGCTTGCGTCTTTGGGTCTTCAAAGAGAGAATGACTTTATCTATCTCAGTGATCTTGGGTTTCTTCACGAACATGTTCCCCATCTTGAAGAACACCAGTATAAAAACCCTTGAGAGAGACCCACTGAGTCAGAGACTAAGACGATGAGTGGAGAAAAGAGAAGAGAGTGTGAAGAGCATGAGAGGGCCACTGAGCTAGAGACGAAGAGCGTCAGTGAGAGTCGTCGAGAGAGAGGTGTGCTGCTACGTGAGTGAGAAAGATAGGGGTGTGCGTGAGGGAGAGGGACAGAAGTTTTCCAACAGAAAAAAAGCTTTTGTTTACCTATTTCGGATGTTTGCGGAATAGGTAAAGACAAGGGGTAGCAATCTTTAGCTATTCCCCCATGTCAACGAATTCTTATTCTACGAAATGGTTATTCCGTAGGTATTTTTGTAACCAAACAAAGACTAGCTAATACGCAAGAATAGAGAGGTAATAGAAAAGCTATTATCGTGAACCAAACCACCTCTTAAGCTCAAAAACTCATAATAACCCATAAAAACAATTAAACACATAAACAAACACATAAACAAACACAATTAAAACCTAATCACACACTAAACACTTAAATTAACACTTAACACATAACGAATTAAACCCTAAAACATGATGCAAATCACAACTATCAATGATGAAGTGACTTTCAACATGAATGATGTATTAAAGAATTAAGAGTAGGGCAACTCATTCAGTAAAATTGATGTGCTTAAATCTTTAAAGGAACGAGAGGACGAAGAATAGTTGACAACGGACATCAAGTTTGAAGAAGCTATGGAAGTCTCTATTTAAGAAGCTAAAAAAGAAGAGCAGATGAGGGCGAATGAGGAAGAACCATGAAGAGAATAACTCACACTAGGCAAACTGTTGGATTCTATGAAAGATTCAGGGCGTTTTGTTATTTTCTATTTTGTTGACAGTTCACTTGAAAAAAGGACATTACTGAGCATAATTGGTTTTCATAATTTTATCAATATTGTACTTCTAATCATTTTGCAACTTGTAACTTACTTACAGGCTACAAAACTGATGTTGAACAAAAAGGATGGAAGCAAGCTTCCCATAATTGATCTCGACTGAGTTTCCAATGATACAAGGTCAAGCTAATGACCATAAATTAGCATGTTTAGGGTAGATTTAAATTATCATGCAATTAAAATTGTTTCATCTCCATGAATAAATACCAATGATTCAGAATGCGTTGCCCTACAAATTCTCTTGCTCTCTCTAAATCAATTACAAGATAGGAAAGCCAGCTCAGCATCAAGCACATTTCGTCTCCACCTCTGACACATTACCACCTCAGTCACCATGATGGTTTTATGTTTTAGCCTTTTTCATTTCATTTTTGTTAGTATTTTGTTCTTTTGCCTTCCATATATTTTTTCATTCCCCTTTAAAGGTTTGTATGTATCCTTCTCACATTGAGGACAATGTGTTGTTCAAATTTGGGGAGTGTTGTATGTTTTGCATTGTGTAAAATTTGCATATTATTATGTTAGTATGTTTGGGTTGCATGTTGTGAAATGTGTGAATGTATTGATGGCTTAGATGGAATGAAATTGATTTAATTTTGAATGTAATCTATTAGGTTGTGAAAAGTTATTATTTCGCAAAATTAGTGATCTGGGTTCTTTGGTTAAAATATGCAAGTTAATTAGGATTCAATGTTAGTTTATCACTCTATAAGTTATCACATTCATTCATAATTTTAGATCTTTCAATTAAGCATCTTTGCTAGTATTTTTCATGAAAATGAGTAGCCAAAGCAATAAGGTAGGCATTAATTAAAAAAAGTGTTTATAAATTTTAAATAAATAACTATTCCTCCGGCCTTCGGGTTATGAATAGAGCTAGTGGCTAATTGAGAACGTGATGTAACCAAGTAACTAGATTGACATGCATCACAAATGTGTGCCTTCACATCAAAAGGCTATAATGACGTTCCAACCAAGCAACTTACTAAAAAGATGACTTAGTCGAGTAATTGGATTGACATTCATCACCCATGTTTGCCTCTGTGTAAAAATACTAGGTCCGTGTCCACAAAAAGTAATAAAAAAAAGAATGTTTTCTAATAAAAACCTATAGAACTTGTAAGTAGCTTAACTTTCATGAAAACGTACTTAGGATTAGTTACAAAGTTTGATTGACCAAATAATTATCAATGTGTGTGTACAATTGAAAGGGTTAAATAATCTTGACATTTAAGTTTTGATTAATATGTATATTTAGTTCAGAGTTCCTAGACCTGAATTTTACATGTTAATAATTTAGAGCAACTTGAATGATTGTGTTTAGAGTTAAATTTATTTTGTGAAGTTGAAGTCATTGCATCATTATTACATTGTGTTCTTTTTATTTTTGTGTTGTTTGTTGTTTTGTTTTCTTGAGGACAAGCAATTGTTTAAGTGTGGGGATGTTGATAAGTGTAAATTGCATTATGTTTTAAGGTATAATTTGATATGTGTTTAGCTGTTAATTCGATCATTTAGTATGTGTTTAGGTTAGAATTGTGTTAGTTTGTTAATTAATTGTGTTTTAAGTGTTTTATGTGTTAGTATAGCTTTTGAGCTTAAATATTATGTTTTTGAGGTACCTTGATGTGTTTGCTAGTGTTTTAGGGTTAGTATCGAAGAACAGAGGAGTTTCGGAAGACATTTGGGCTGAAACAATGGCCTACGGTTGTGGCCTATTGACCATGACAAAAAGCTCATATGTGGGCTATGATCGTGGCATGTAAGGCCACGGTCGTGGCCTGCATCGGATAGATACACAGTTGCTTACAAACTTCATGTTTTAAGGCTTTTTGGACCTTTCAGACCCTGAAAAGACCTTAGGGTTACCCAAAACATAAAAGATTATTTAAAGAACATTAAGAGGGACAAAAGGGAGCTTTTGCATTAGTCACACTTGAAACCTTAAAGAGAGAATACCTAGAGAGAGAAAGAAGAAGAAGGAAGAGGAAGACAAAGCTGACTCGATGTACTTCTCGGATAAGGAGGTTTCCTAATGTTGCTGCCTTCCGGCGTCTATTCTAAGTCATTATTACTTTTTGTTTTGATTTATTTTTGTATTGAATTGAGATGGATAGTATGATAATAGGATTTTGAACATTGATGATATTCTAAACTCCCATTCGGGATTTTATTTTAATTTAATGATAATTTAGTTGATTGCGTTTATTGGATGAATGTCGTGATTTGATTGTGTTCTTGCATAATTCGGTAATTAAGAGAGTAAATTAAATGAAAAATGATTAAATCGGATTAATAAGATTTAGGTTATTTAATAGAAACCATATCAAATCATATTGGTAATTGTGTTGAGAGAGATCTTGTATGAGGTTCTAATAGTTCATTAGAGTGCTTTAGATCTAATTAGAGTTTAGGATAGTTTGTGAATTGAGAGATTGCAAATTCCATAATCTGATTAGGGTTTATAATTTAGGGTTTAATGGTTATAATTGGAGAGAGAGTAATCAGCTCTAGGATAGTCTAAAACTGATAATCCATTGACATATAATCGGCTATGTTAGCATTAATGATAAGTAAAATCCTCTTTCTCATAAATTGGTAAATTCCTTTGGTTGATTTCTATTGTGATTGCATATTGCTCACTTGTGAATAATTTTGTGTTTAATTTCTGATTTGATTGGTTGAACTCAATTCTCGCAATTAATTTTTGTTGCATCTTTTATTTTTCAGTTTTATAGTTTTTCTGACCTTAGATTTTAGGATTAGATTACTCTCCTTCCAAGCGGGATCGATACCTTTAATACTACGCTACGAGCTGTGCGCTTGCGGAATGTTGAGGGTTTATAAGATTAAAAGTTACCATGATCAGAACCTCAATCTCACTTGTATAAGAACCAAACACAATGACATATTGCCCTAATCAAATATTAGAACTTAAAATACCTCACTTTATCACTTGATAACTCTAAAATGTCTCACTCACACAATATGACATGGTGATGCTAAAATGATTGAAAACCTCTTTAAAATGTGTGTATATAACACCCAAAACCTTCTTAATGCTAAAACTAATGTGAAAAACTATTTATAGTGTTTTAGGACCAAAAATAGTCGTTGGATCCAAGAACTAGCCATTACAATGACTATATTCGACGTAGTATGCATTTATAGCACCAAGTTCATTAGTCATTAGACACTGGTCAACCAATAGCCTATACTAGTCAACCAATATGGCATAATGGTCAAATAGTGTTTAAACAAGTAACTTACACTAGTCAACCAATATGACAGACTGGTCAACTAGTGCATCAACCAATGTTACAACAATCTCTTACTACTTCAAATTTAATAACCTTAACCTACATCCTTTCCATTCTTGGATTTTTCTTCCTACTACGTAGATTGCCTCAGTGTGTGATTTCCCTTCTTTTTGCTCCCCTAGATATGTTCTCCTATAGTTACTTTCTCTATCTTCGTTGCCTTTATCTTCTTCTCCCTTGTATATCCTGAAGTCAGTGGAAAACAAGACTACTCCTAAACAATATAGGAGCTAGGAACAAGTGTTAAGAGACCATTTTGACCTCAAACTTTAGTATTGTCCCTAAAAGGAGCAAGAGGGGAGATCTATAGTAGTGCCATACATTAAAATCCTTAAAGTGGTGACACAGTTAGGAGACCACACTTGTTGGGTTTTTCATAGAACAAAGATCTCCTTCCCAATTATTTAAAGATGGGAGCAAAGTTAGTGCAAAAATAAGGATTAACTGAGGTTCTCCTTTATGAAAACAACCTCATTCTATTCTCATTTAGCTAGTAAGATGAAACTTACAAAATTACTGAAGTGGGTCCTTAACACATATCATAACTTGCTTGTTTCTTCAAACTTGGCAGCTTATGATTAGCTTGGAAAATGTCATGCTCAACATCTATAATGTTCCCTTAGAGTATTTGACAACTTAAGTCTTGAGTATATTGGCAAGTTTCCTTTAAAAATTGTTATGCATAGATGAAAATATAGCTAAGAGAAGAAGAATTAGTTATACACGTACTTGTATAAGTGTGGACCTCTTTAAGGATTTGCCTGATTATATTCCAATCATGAGGTTGGGCTTAGAAAATAATCTATTTGAAGATAATGTAATGTTTCTCATCAATGGAAACCATCACTAAAAGCTAAAGGTAAGACATGGAGGCCTACGAGTAAGATGTTTAGAAAGGTAAATTATAATGAACTTATGGGATTGGATAATGTTGAGGATATTGATGTAGGTTTGTGTAATGTAAGCAAAGTTGTTAATGCTAAACTTACCCCTATAGAAAATGCAACTATCCTAGTGGAAGGAGCTCATAAAGACAAGGAAGATTCTATTGCTCATTAAAAAATAAGGTAACTCTAGAGGAAGTTTAGAGTAAGTAAGAAGAATGAGGATAAATTTTATAACTAGTCCTCAAGTTAATGAACATATCACTGAGGGTGATAAGCATAATGAGGAGAAATTTCATAGTGTGATTAAGAGAAAATCTCAGAGAAGCAATAGGAATAATGACTCTAGAGATAAAAAACCAAATATTATGACAATCATAGCCTAAAATTTGCATAGACTGAATTGCCCAAATAAGCTTGATAGTCGTAGATTGCATCATATTTTTTAGGTAGTTTAGGATGAGTTTAGTGGTTAAATTTAGTTGATTAGTGTATGTTTAGGTTAGAATTGTGTTAGTTAGTTAGATATTTGTTTCTTGAGTGTTTTGTGCATTAGAACACACATTTGAGCTTCAATTTAATGTTTTTGAGGTTCCGTGATGTGTTTGCTAGTGTTTCAGGGCAAATATAGAAGAACAAAGGAGATTCGAAGAAGACCTAGAGCTGAGCCCAGGTCCATGATCGTGGCCAATAAGACACGATTATGATAGAATAAAATGCAAGGAGTCATGATCATGATCAATAAGTCACGATCGTGATAGAAGCAAATGCAAGGATCCATGATTATGGCATCTTTGCCCCGATTGTGGTACAAGGGGAAACAAGGAGCCACGATCGTGGCCTGCGGGATAGACAGCACGCCTCGACTTTCAGAACTTCATTTTTTGGGGACATTTCAGACCTTTGGAACATGAAAACAGCCCTAGAAAATGCTTTAGAAAGGAAAAGAAACAACAACAAAAGAGAGCCTCCAATATGCTATTTTGGGAAACACTCCAATAGGAGAGAAGAAGAAGAGAGTAGAAAGAAGCGGGTCTTCGTGGCTACTGCTTTCCTAAGGCATCCTGATCCCCATTCTACGTATATTTCTTTCATCTTTGTTTAAATATGGAAATGACGATAAAATAAAGTCATTTCCATATTTACTCATATGTACAATAAAGTCTGTTTTGAAGTAAATAGTTAATTCTTATGATATTCTTCATTTGAAACTAATGAATGTCCAATCAAAAAAGGAAGAACGTGAAATTCTTTTTCCTTTCTGTCATTTTCTTGAATGTTAAGATGAACCAAATATGTTTATGGATTTAGGTTTGATTAAGATGTTCTAACTTTCTTTCGAGATTTTACCTTGAGTTAATTTTAATCATTATTTTTATGTTATTTTGATTTGGTGATGTGATTGAGTGTTGTACCTTTATGCTTCAGTAACAAACCGAGAGGGTGAGTCAAATACAAAATGATTGGGTTGGGTTAATGAGAGTTAGGTGATCGAATAGACCATACAATGTAACACCCCATTACCGTAGGGTACGCACCGGGACGCCCATGGGTCATTCTGATACATATCCTAAGATAAGGGAGCGCTACGTGCGATCACTACAGTACTCCACATGGCATCATATCAATTTGAATAATTAAAGCAGTAATTGTAAATC
>JANZXP010000195.1:33635538-33651981 GCA_027576715.1 Erythroxylum flavicans | reverse complement strand
ATCAACGAATCCATTGTTATAAATCATTAGAAAAATATTATTTTTATTAAAATAAATAATTTAATAATTACATTTTATTTATAGTTAATATTTATTTTAATATATATATTAATTTTAGAACATTTTATTTGAAATTTATAAATTTTGAAGATATTTTAAATTATTTTACTTAATTAATTATTGAATTAAAATTATTATGTTTTTTAAAATTTAAAATTTATTTCATTTATAAAAAATATATTAAATTATTTATAGTTTGTATTACTAATTGATATTAAATAATTAACATTAATTAAATTAATTAATAATAAATAATTAAGTAATATATTTAATTAATAGTAAACAGTAATAAAAATAAAAACTGGCCATAAATTTTTTTTCTTTTTAATAAAAAGGGCCTGGGCTTTTTGGATCTTTAGAGTCCACCAAGCCCAGGTTTCGTCAAATCAAATTTCTCGCAAGTCGATGCCTATTTCCAGCATTTTCTTCAAAGAAAGCATCGTAAGCATAAACCCTGAACCCTTCTCACAAAACCCACATTTCTTCATTTCAATGGCTCTATGGAGATTCAGACCCATGTCACGTCTCCTCTCAAATCTCTACCACCGCTGCCCTCCCTCTTTCTGCACCTTATCTGCTTCCGATGATGCCCCTCCGGGCACCGGTTCCAGCGAAAATGAAGACATCGTGGCTCTAACCAAGAAAGCAAAGCAATCAATTGCAGATGTCAAAAGATTAGTTAAAGACATTCAGAGCCCAGGTGATTCATCAACCACTTTTTTTTTCTTTTTTACCATCTCCAATTGTTTTGCTAGTTTTGTAAAAAAGAAAGAATCCGTTATTTCGGTGTGGTTTTAATTTCAGAAATCATCGATTCAATCTGTGAGGAGTTTTACTGGCACCCGTTTCAAGAGGGAGGAAACGAGCGCCCGTACGAAGTGAAAGAAGATGATACTAAGTGGTATGCGAGAGTTGATATGCCTGGAATTGGAATTGAAGGCGTTAGAGTTTGGCTTAATAACAACACGCTCTATTTCAAAGGCGAAGAAGAGGGAAAGAAGAAGGAAAAGGACGACCCTTATCATGTTTCCAGGGTATACTCAAGCAACTTCTCTATTCCTCCTGGACAATACCAGACCGATAAAATCAGAGCCTTTCTGAATAATGGTGTGCTCAAGATTGTCATTCCGAAAGTCAAGCTTGATGATAAGTGTAGTTCTGTAAATGTGCAAGTGGCGGAATGATTAATGTAATTAGTGATGTTGTTTTGGGATTTTTGTTGTTGGAAATTGGAATCACTATAATCCCCAGCTATTGGGTTGATGGGCTGCTAAAGAAAACCTGAGAAGAACTTCTGATAATGGGGTCTATGGCCTCATGGGTTGGCTATAAATTTGGATTGAAGTATATCCATCAGAGCGTGCTGCTGTGATATATGTTGTAAAAGTCAGATAATTGGTAGATCAATGAGATTGACTCAGGGCCTTTGTGATTTTCTTCCTTATGTAACTTTCTTTACGCAATTTAAGGGACTCTGACTTTGCACTATGACTACGTTTGTGTAATGCCCAATATTTGATCATTGAAAAGCAAGAGGAGTAATAAATTTCAAGAGTCCTCAACAAGGGGGTCTGACTTTATATTATGACTATGAGTTATTCCCTTCATAACAGTGTTTGTTGAGGCGAGTTTCCTATACCCTTTTTTGATGAAATGATTTAGTATCAAAACAGACATTTCTGTGCCTGCTCAGTAATAAATGAAGAATATGACCTTCTGAATTTAATTGCAAAAAAGTAATCAAAGTGGGGTTTTCCGTAAGATAACTAATCAATTAACCGTACTGCCTTTGAAGCAACTTGCTACTAATGACCTGACAAACAATTTTAGAGGAAGACAACTCTGTTTGGGGGGTCTCTCGTCAGAACTAGAACTACTTCGGTCTTCTTCTTTACTTCCATACCCAAAATCACCCTTCAATGTCACTTGTTTATTTCGCATGTCCACTGAATACTCGCTTAAACCTGCAATTGATTTAAGAATAAGATCATAAACCATACTTGGCTATAATTAGTCTATAGTTGGTTTACACCAAAGAAATTTTTGGAGCATTACTTGATTGCTTAGAAAATAAAGTGCACCTCTCGTAAATAAAACATGGAAACCAACGTGATTGCAATATTCAATGTTCACTTAACTCCTGATCTTTGGCGTATAAAAGTTGTATTGTGCAAGTGAGATTTATTGTGGTCATGAACAGTTTGGAGAATTCATACAATTTACTGTATAGAAAATGGCGTTGAAATATTATGAATTTGTTGACATGTTTGTTCAATAATAGCACCAACGGCATCTTTCGCTTACTACAGCCATACTCTCTTCTCTATATCCCGAGTAAATTAGAAGCTAACCTGTCATCTTTGATACAACGAAAGAAACTCTTTCTCGGCATCTAGTGCATCCCATACTTGCAGGCATTACTATTACCTGAAACTGGAAATTAGACCAACCATATTACATCCATAAAGAAACTAGTGGAATAAATGATATCAAGAAGCACTACAAGTTCCACAAATGATCATTGGTAATGATCTGAATTGCTATATAATTGTTGCTCTATATGCTCATTGATAAAACAACAGTTGGGTTGGTGTAGACAATGAACTGCAGAGTAGAGATGGGATAATATCATCTTAAGAAGGTGTCAAAGAAACACCTTACTCACCATTTCCGCTTCTAGTAGTCATTCAAAAGCTTTAATATTGATGGAAAATCATTAGAACACAATAAACTATCGAGCTAATCAAAAATTAACCAGAAATTATACATGTGAAATGGAATATATGGAAATCAGTTTAGTTGTGAATGGCAAGTGATGCATTGACCTACCATCGGAAGTGTCAAATCTTCCAAGGACATGAGAGACTTATTGGATACAATCATCATAATCAGCCTACCTGTGTTCTTGTGCCTGTTTCACAGCAACTGTACCTCAGTGATGATGCTAAGCCTTCGTATTGTCACGATTTTAGTAACTGGATCAACAAAGCTGATGAACCATTGGTACTTATATGAAGCCCTTGAAACCAGCCTACCACTTGCCACTTAATAAAATCAAACTCTACCAACCATATTGAGAAATAGGATAGTAGAATAGCCACTAAGGTTTGGGAAGAATTCTTTTAAACAAATTAACTTTCAACTACTTGCTCGTCAGCACTACTGCTTTCAATAATAGTAGCTTAGTTGGTTGGTCTCAAGAAATTAACTGCACGTTACTGCAAATTTTGAGATATTTGGCTCGTTAAGGACTCCAGAACTTGCTGCTCTGGCCTTGCAGAGTGTGGGATTCATGTTCTTGTTAAATTTTATGTATCTCTTGCTGATGTTGCATACTGAAAGCAGATAAGATTAAAAACCAATGCGTGCCTCAGTTGGCTTAGAAGAATTGGTTGAACTAACAGCAAAGTTGGCATGGATAAATTGATACTTAACCTTAACACGCTCAATGTTTTTTGAGATTCTTGTCGCTAGCTAGAGTTTTGGTATAAAAAATTAGACGCACTATGCTCCATTACCTAATAAACAAGTGGAGCTGCTACCCAGGAAGCGAAATGACTGGATCATCAATTCAACGGTTTCAGTGAACAGAGAGGCAATCTCATCATCGTATTATAAGGTAAATCTCAACTTCAAGGCACAACCTAGGTCATGCCACTTCACATTCTTATCACCATTTATAAGCACGTTCGAAAACTTGAATTATGTATAAGGTGCATATGTGAAAAGTTTCAAACATCACTTCTTCGTGATACTTTGCCTTTGGATCTTCTTATCACATTACCAACTATAACTAGAAAACATTGCAAGATACTGCATCAAATCAAATATGCCCTTAAAATGCAAACTATAATCCTCACTTCAACGTGTTTCTGATACTGTAAGCCCACCTGAACTTTTGGTTAAACCTTAAAACCTTACTTTTGGCACATACTTTGAATCCATGTATGACGAAATCTGTTATTTTGGAAATGGGAAATCGACGGCCATTGACATAAATGTATAATCGTTCAATGGTTAACAATGACCAACAGACTTCAGCCAGGTTGTCCATTAATTTCAACCATTACCATCTTTCCACGTAATTAAATATGATTTGCACTCTAATCTCTATGACTAGACGTGCTAAATCTGAAAGGCAGGTTAAAAACTTTATCTTTATTCTCTTTTTTCTAGCCTGTGGTCACCTCTACACTTGAAACTTCTTTAATGCGGATATTCTTTCTTCTCATAATTTAAATTATAATGTAACGTCAAGACCGTTTTAGGCTACAATAATTTATAAACTTGTAGTCAAGACTATGGAAACTGCATCCAGGAAAAAGAAAAATCAGAAGATATAAGCCTAGAATAGGAATTTTAAAAACTCAATGAGCTGCTTTGATGTTACAATATGGCTACAGGCTCGACGAAATACAAGATAAGCCTGACTATAACTCCTTTTGCACCTCAGCATTTAACCGCAGCAATTTTGACTTGACCTGAAGTTGTAAATCACGGGAACAGGCTGCCAATGTAGGGACTCACAGTAGGAGTCACGTCATGCAGGGAACTTATAGATGAACATGAAGAGGAATGCGTGACCCAAAGCTGCTCGTCTTCAGGATTGCATCAGAAAATAATATCATTAAGCTGCACACATTTATTATTCTTTACGTTCCTGTCAATTAGATATGCTCTGTCCTCTATATCTGCACTGAAGCAATTCATCCGATGCCTGTTGAAAATACAAATCACAAAATATTTACCAGTTCTGTGAAGCATCGTAAGAACGAAAGAATATTCTTAATGTTTGTTACTATACTCACCACTGATAGTGATCTTCACAACAAATAGAACCCGAAATAATTGAGAGTCCAGCTTTTTTCCTGTGATCGGCCCAAGAAAGTATGATCAGTATAGTTCTATATATGATACAATTAGAACCAGTACCTACAAATGCAACATACGCCACTAAAAGGTACCACAAGACCTCTATCAAAAATGCATCAAGGGGCTCCAAACAAATTCCATGCTTAATTCCTCTTACATTTGGAGAACAATAACATCTAACATAGAACAATGGTTCTTTCTCCATGTTCATGTAATCTGTTTTTTCGACCTAATTGAAAAGAAATAGTTTTCAGAATTTAGACAAACCATGTTGCAGTATACATATCGTAGAACTTGTCAAAGGCTTTATCAAAGCAGTAATGGCAAACCAACAGATCCCTTATGTTAGTCACCTTACATGTTGATTTACAGCATTTGACCTGCATCAGTTAACGTGATGAAATTATTAAGTACAATGTCTACTTCCTCACACATGCCTTAAATTTCTTTAACAGCTTAAGGAAAATGTGCACTTAACAAAAGTAGTGTCTAAGTATAGAATAACCAAATTTGCAAAAAGGTGCACGATAAAAGAAAATGGGACAACAATGTAGAAAGCAAATTCAATTAGTAAAATGAAGCTGGAGATAAAATCCAGGTGTCCATGAATTAACTTAGTCAGTTGTTTTGGAGCACCAAACAATCTCCTAGTCTAAAGAACAGTTCGCTGAATAAAAAGTTACCCTCCCAATCAAACCATATAACCACACATTAATGTTTCCATAAAAAATTGACTAAACCACTGCAGAATGTGGGAAAGAGTCACTATAAACCACTAATTTTGTAATGGGACAGCGATGAATAGTAAATTTACCAAACGCCTAAGCTTGTGAGAGTAATATTTCTCATGAGGTGGATGATTTCTGATATGCTCATCCAAATGACCTGCACTGAAATTTAATTGTTGGTCAAAATAACAGTTTATGATGGACCCCACACTTCTTTGCTATGGCAAAAACTCACGTTAGTCATATATAGCACTAATAACTACCCTGACTTACAGTAAAGGTCTCTTTATCTTTTAACCTATGCTTACCAAACAAACCAGAAAGTCTTTTATACTGTGCTTACCAAACAAACAAGAAAGAATACACAAGTCATGAATTCCACACAAATTATTTAACTCTATAAACACCATACTGTAAACCACGATAAGTGATATGAGGGCCAACAACATACTGCTAGATTGAAGTCTTACATCAGCTAGACAGTAAGAGATAAGTTCCACTTACTTGTCACAAAGGACAGTATTGCAGTCAAGGCAAGTTGCCAGACTTAAAGAGCTCCGGCATGTATTGCAGTATGCTGTTGACAAAGTTTTACCAATTTGGTGGCATCTGCAGATATTTAAAGAACCAAGAAAATGGCATAATTAAACGAGTGGATTCCTCAGATAAAACAAAGAGATGCTAATCAACAATTTATGCTTTGCTATCAATTAAAAAACTTCTTTTGAACTAGAATGAGACATAAATAGGAATACATGGTGCAGCTCACAGCTGCCACGAAACAAGATCAAAGATATGTAAGGTCAACATAACAAAGGGAACAAATTTCCAGAAGTTGGCCCGAGACTAACAGAAATATTCTGTATTGCTGAAAATCGAATACATCAAATGAAATAAAAAAATCTTACTTCAGAATCAATGCATCATGAACATAAATACTCTACACTGCCTCTTTTTTACATCAACTAAACAAGTCATGAAACAGGAAACGTTGACTTTTTATTAACAAAACTGTAAGACCAATTAACTTCTGAACTTAAACTACTTTTTATTGCATGGTAGGTCTCTACATCAGTTAATTATAGTCTCTGCAGCTGTCAATTATCCCACCTTCTAAATATACCTCATTATTATGATGATTGCCTATAAAAACGAAAAGGAATAGAAATATAAGACAATACGATTACATCTGACAGACCTTCTATAGAGCCCAAGAAGGTCCCTTGATATAGACTTTGATTGGCCGCGCCCCACTTCCGCCTAGGTGGAAAGGTAAGTTCACTAAGTAATGTACTTTAAAAGTGAAAAAGGGATGCTGAGGACTTCTCAGAGTCAAGTGGTCAACACCTGATCAGATGCAGTTGCCAAACAGTCTTCAGCAAGGTGACCAGGTCTCTGGCATTTCCAACTACAATGTGAGGCTTGTCATTGAAAACAAGTAAATGAGTTCACTTGAAACATTATTTGAGTTATAGGTTGAACTCGTGTGTAATACCAATTTCACGCTTTGAGAAAGCCCAACTATAAATCAATCCCAAACAAACATATTTCAGGAAAAAGAATATACCACTTATAGCAACAAAGATTAGATGTTTTCTTAGACGAGTAATGGCAATTATAGTCCCATTTGTCCTCCTCAAGCTCAGACACTGGCATAGCACATTTGACTACACATGAGGACGCATCCAATTCCTTGTTGCAAGATGTATCCTGAAGAAAAAACCTTATGAAAAGCGTCCTAAAAAGCCCCACAAACATAAAAAGTATCCTCAAGTACATTATTGGAAGTATAAAAACACCTGCCAGAGCTTCAGACTTTGTAAGAGCTCAGCTTTACATTCCATGCTACAGATATCATCATTGGTCTGTCAGGAAATAGACATAGAGTAACATGAGTATGAAAGATGATCACGAAGATGAGCCTAATCTGTGGAAGAGAGTGTTTGACAAATCCTACCTCATTGCAGATATATTCTCCATATTTACCACATACTACACAAACAGGTTCACCTGGCATGGGATAGCGTTGCTCACTTCTAGCAGTAACTTGACCAACTTCATTTTTATCATCTAAAAAGAAACAGATGAAGTGTAAGCAATGATGTTTGTTTACATGAAAAAGAACTATTGGGAGCAAACATAGTTATATCAATTCTGTGGTCTACAATGCCAAGATTTTGATAATGAGGAAAAATCGCCCTAACCAACAAAAAATGTAGTTGAACAATAAAATTATTAACTAATAAAAAAATTTCAGAAGCAGACCAGAAATTGGGGTTTCCTCTTCCGATGGACATTCTGAAGAAGAACTTCGATCACCTAATTTTCAAAAGACAAGCCAACATGAAATACGTTTTAATGCCCCACTCAACCATATATGCAGGTCATAAGAAAGGCACTCACTTTCATAGTCTACCAAATTTAAAGCCGAACTTGAAGTCCCCTACAACAAAAGAAAACAAAAAACAAATCATTGCATGAAGCTGGATAAGAAGTATAGAAGAAAAATAATAAATTCAAAAGAAGTGGTTACCAAAACATCAGCAGTTAATATTTCACAAGGCTGAATCGAGCTCACTTCTTTTCTGTTCACGTCGAAAAAGAAAATGGAAGTCAACTAAGATAAAAAGAAAAGGACAACCAGAGATAACAAAATAGAAAAAGAAATTACCTTCTCTTGAGAATATAATCTTGGTGAGACATCGGTCCCCCATCATTGTCTTGGATTTTAGAGTCACGTACACATTCTCTACGGCGACGTTTAGGGGGGGCCTCCTCCTTCTCATCGATCAAAGGAGCGTTCCCGGTGGCAATGTTATAAGCTGTGAATTCCAAATATTAAAATAGATTGGAAATTATCCACATAAAAAGAGAATCTACCTTTGAGGTTTTGAAGAACAGAGGATATAGCGATGTCCTTCTTGTATGAGAGCGAAGAGTTCTTGTATATATTCGTCCGGCTCCCCTCCATTAGTTCATCACCCAAGCTCAGACGGAACACATAAATTCACACAATATATTTCCCGGTGTTGGGTAACTGGGCTTCTGCCGAACCGGCTCCGGTCTGAAGATAATTGGCCCAATATCGGGATTGCGAAAGGACGACCCATATATTTGATTCCACTTCCCTTTCTAAAGTTTTGCCAAATATTTAGTTGAATTTTAATTTTGATAATTTATAAATTTTTATTTTATCCTAATTTAATCTCATTATAAATAGATATATTATTTAATTATTTAAATTTTCGGATAATATACAGTAATTATTTAAAATAATTTTATAATAAAATCATTTTGAAAATTAAAAATATAAATGTAATTTATCTCTAATTTATATTTAATTTTAGTTATTATTAGTAATTATATCAATATTAAATATCAAATATTAAATATTTTTATTTTATTCAAAAATTAAAACAAGAATTGAAAATCACAAAGTGAAATGAAAAAGAACTAGTTCTAAAATTTTCATGAAAATAAGGATAAGGTGCTTAAATTATAAATCTGTTAACTTGATTTAAAAAGGTAAAAAGTTAAAAGAAGCTTAAATACCATAGGGTGATTTCATGGACCACGTCAGACAGGCATTATAATTTTATCCAATGGACGAGAATCTACATTGATTACAATCTTATCAACAACTCCACGGATAGCTGATGATCACGATTTGTCAAACAAGTGTAAATATTAATTGCAGTCATGAGTGGAGATAGGCAACCCAAAACAGCGACCATTTTCAACTCACCACAGGCACCCAAGAATTGACTCCACGTCACACACTTTACCGACTTTCTTTTCTTTTTTTTCCCCCAATTTTTGCAGCCGCCTACATCCTCACCTTCTGAAATCTAAATAACCCATGGAGAGTGTTTTAGTAAAAAAAAAAAATTCACTTAAACCAAGTTCAATTCTAATGCCTAGAAAGTCTTCAAGGTTCTAACTGGCTATCCAATGTAAGAAGACAGAAGCTCCAATAAAGTGGTTTGGGATTCATTAGCAAAACCTGAACTGAAGCAACTGGATCGAACATTTCAGAAGCAAAACTGCCTTACTTCCCAGCGAAAAACATAGATGGGCAAGATTGGGTGTGACGCTGATGGGAACCTGAACCAAGAAAAGTTTAGTCAGCCTTTGCCCTGGATTGGCATCTATGTAGCAGCAGCATCTCTGGCATGTGGAGTTGCAATGTTTGCAGACTTCATTCATGGCTTTCGTCGTCGAAAATTGTGGTTCCCTAGTAAGTACTTCTCCATCAATGCCACTTCACTCACTATTATGACTGTGGCTGTTAAATTCTCGGTGGATCTTAATACTGCCATGCCAGACCGCGTTGATCAGCTTTCCAAACTGAGCAGCGGTGTCTTAATCTGCACAATCATGAGTAATTCAATGCCTTCTCTTGGAACTATGGACAATAAAGACATCTGGATGAATCTAATTGCTTTGGGGATACTTGTAATTACTGTTGTTGTTAATATCTGCATTCAGTTGGGTACCGGTGTCATATATCAATACTGGAAGGAGCATGCTTTCGTCATGTTTCTCATGCTTCTTTTGCTTCTAATTTTGGGCTTCTCGGCTTTGATTGTGCCAACTTCAAAGAAATACTTGGAATTTAAGTATAGTAAGAAGTATGAAATGGCTCTGAAAGAAGGGTGTGGAGAAGCTAACCAAAAAACTAACGAGAGACTGAAGGAAGATCTTATGAAATTTTGGATGATGGCTCACACATGCAGTCCTCAATTCGTGATTGGCCGTTCTGTTACATGTATAGCTGCAGGTGCCCTTAGTCTCCTCGGTACCTTAACTTTAGCTGAGGCCATGCTTCGATCTTACTTGATGTCCTGGTCATTCAGGTTTTGCAATGGAGAGTCTGACTACAAGTGGTCAACTACCTTAGTGCTCATTACTCAGACCATTGCAATAGGAATTGGTACTATAGCTCCAGCAATCAGATGGTTCACAGCCGTAAAGTTTAGATGCCCGAAAAGAAGAAAGAAAAGCATGAAAGATATATTCAGAGTAGAATGCTACTGGAAGCAGTATCTGGTAGAGATGAAAGAGTGCCCATTAGGCATACGAATCAAATCACGACACTGTCGGAAAGTTTCACATGATGCTAAAATGAAGTTTCTGGACTTATGTATTGGAGTGCAGACAGCAATTGTTTTGGCAAGCAAAGTGATCCAATTTATTTCCATTTTCTTCATCAGCCGGATTTTGATATTCCTTCATTTCTGCAAAAAGTTGAAATTGAAATCCAGAAACAGCATATTGATTGACTCAGAATCAGAGAAGGTTCCCAGCCTAAAGCCAGATCTTAGCCGTTTTGTTTTGCATCTTGAAGGTGAGGATGAACTAGTTGATTTGATGATGAAGAACAACTTTGATACAACCGATCATTGGATGAAGAGGGCTAAAAAGAAGCAACCGAAGCATCTAATACAACTATTGGAAAAATCTACTTTTCCTGATGGATTCAAGGGAGTGAAAGAGTTTGACTGCGACTTTGTTTGCTCTTTAGGTTCTGAAGATCCCCCAAATTGCTGGGCTCTTCCTGTTGTGACTCTGACAGCCATTGCAGTTGCACTTCCAGATAGCAGTAAGAGCAAGGTCAAAAACTTGTTAAACGGTGTACATGAAGGCCTCATGCATGTCAGACTCATAGAAGACATCCTGGATGAAAAAGGAGATATAACTAATGTAAGAAAGGCAGCATATGTTGTCTGGCTGGAAGTCGATCTCTATCAGAAGTGGCTCGATGTGGATCTTGACAGACTGTCTTTACAAGCAGAAAGCACAAAGGAAATTCTCGAGGGACTTGCTGATGCTGCAAAGAAAAGGTTTGAGGAGTTTACGATTGGAAATCAATGTCAAAGGGAAACCTCTTCTAAGTGGCCTATTAAGGTATTAGCTGCTCATTCCATGTATAGGATAAGCCAAACTATATTGCACAGTTATGAATGCAAGAATTACCAGATGACTGAAAAACTCTTTGAAGCGCTAACAACTATGATATCTGATATACTGGGTGCCTGTCTCACTAATTTACGTCGTGTTATACTCCACAAGTGTTTGAGCAGCACCATTGAAAGCAGAGAAGACAGCATAAGAGATGCAGTGTACCTTCTTGGTAAAACAGATAAGATTCTGAATCTTCTGAACAAAATGGAATTTCCCCGGATGTGTCTGGATCGAATGTCTAGCATTGATGAGTGGCGTTCACTGCACAAGATGAAGGACCCTCTATCCTTCAATTCAGCTTCAGCAGAGAGTGAGTCAGATTCTTCTAGCCACTTGTACCTGACCATTGTGTGAAAATGCACGTGTCAATGCTATAAAATGGAAGAATATAGAACCCTGAAGCAGCCCATTATTGCTGAACCCTGAAGCAGCATATTGCTGTGAACTATAATCCATTGTGGTTGAAGCTTTCAGCGTTTGTTCCATTTATAATGTTTTTGTAAATTCCAAAATGTAATGGAGATGAGCAGCATAGAACCAGAAACCGACTTTTGTATGTTTCACAAAACCTCTGAGAAAGTAAGTTGATTTTGTTCACAAAGAACTTAGCATTCAAATACTCACACAAGAATGATTGGATAAAACTTTCACCTGGTCATCCAGCCGGGTTGTATATAGCCTGAGTATTGGTGTTTCCAGTAACTCTATTCATATAATGGTTGTTAGACCAAACATAACTGCTAAAAGACTGTTTCAATTGCGAGAAAAGCGTAAATAATGCCCTAATTTCTTACAAAGCACAAGAGAATCATTACTTTAGATTGCTATAACTGAATCATATAATTGATGATAATGTCAACAAAGGAGCGGCTAAAAGCCGAGATCAGATTGCAAAACTCACCACCCTTGCACTCTATGGAATCAATCCAATATTACAAAGAGAAAATAATAATAACAAGCAGCCGTAATTCCACTAAAACCTCAAATTCTAAAGGGACAAAAAAAAGGAAAACCCCAATCTCAGTATCATACTTATGATCCTTAAACCGACAGCAAAGGGTTAGTTGAGGAAGCGGAGGGAATGAATATGATATCAGTAGTCGTCGTCGTCGTTTCTCTTCTTGGGCTTGCGGTAGTTTTCTTCAATGTGTTTGGCTATGACGAGGCCGGTGGTGGTCAATTTCTTAATGTTAGGAACGTTGTAGTTCTGAGCCAAGTAGATGCCGAACATGGTTCCCGCAATCAGAGAGAAGCTGCTCCTTAGTATCCCCATCTTTGAGCTGATTTCGATTCAAGAAACAAAGTGCAGATTTGAATACAGAGAGGAGCTTCAAGGAAGGAGTGGCGCGTTTAGTGTATTACGTTATATACGCTCCGCTATTGGAGTTTTAGTTAGAGCGTGTAGCCCACGATTGTGCAGAGTTGACCCCTTGTCCAAGCCTGCAAGGTAACTAACAGTAGGTTTCTATGCAAATGACTGCATTATTGTTCTGGTGGATTCTAATCATGCTGT
Source organism: Erythroxylum flavicans (assembly GCA_027576715.1). NCBI lineage: Eukaryota > Viridiplantae > Streptophyta > Magnoliopsida > Malpighiales > Erythroxylaceae > Erythroxylum > Erythroxylum flavicans. The sequence continues at coordinate 33,638,844 of JANZXP010000195.1, read as the reverse complement.
TGAAACGACCGCGTGGAAGGTATTTGCAAAACACCTTTTTTTTAATCAAACTGAAAAGAAAATTAGAGAATACTACTCGGTTCTCTCCATCTTTATTTTTTCAAATTTTAAATAATGTATATTTTACTTAAATAGATACAATTTATTATATGATGTCTAATTATTATTTTATTAATGTTAGTGTTACAATGTTTTCAATAACGTGTCTTTATTAATAATTATAATAGTTTACTATTCATTATTGTAAAGAATTCATATAACACTCTAAAAGCATTTTTTACAAATAAAATTTGAATTTTATAGTACCTTAATAATTTTATAATGACTATAAAAAGAGTGTTAAGTCATCAAATCAATGAGAATGAGTTAAAGTAGCAAAAGGAGAGCATCTTCTATACTAGATGCTACATTCATGAAAAGGTATGTAGTATGAATTTTAAAGGAGATAATTATACTAATGTAGCTCAAATTACTCTTTTATAGAAGTTTGGTTGGCTTACTGTGAAGTCTCCAAATCCATATAAATTACAATGTAATAAATGTAGGAAAATGAAAGTGAAATAGTAAGTACTGTTTTATTTTTAACTAAAAATTATAAAGAAAAGGTATTATTTAATGTAGTACTTATTTAAACTAGTCATATACAATTGGAGAGGCTATTCATCATCAGATAGTCACTATGGGTTAAATGGGTAAGACCTACTGAACTAAAAGAAGCTTTATAAAGTATCTAAATCTCTTCTTTATTCATGTGGCTTTGGAGAAAGTATCTATATGCTTAAAGTTAAAGATTTAAGGATGAGTTATCGAGAAGAGGGGGGAAATGATGCCAGCATGATTAGCCAAACAAGAGATCCATTATACGAAAGACTAGTTATAAGGGTTAGAATTGAAGAAAATTTAGAGGGTTAATATTCATCTTTGGTTGAAAACAACCTGAGACATGACTATATCCTAGTACATATTTCTTTCTAGTCATTAAAATATTGGACAATCTTCTACATGGATATGCCCCTAAATTGTTCTCCTCTCTAAATGTGAGAGTTAAACTTCTAGAAAAGAACATGTCCTTATACATGACTATATATTAACATGTGAAACTTTATAAGAAGTAAATTATGAAGATAGGGCCTTCAACATGGCCATATCCTAGACAATGTCCGTTGAAATTGAAGTTTCCTAATGAGCATGACCTAAAACATAATAATGTCTTAGGTTGTGTCTACCATTGAACCATGCTTAGTATTTAACGAGTGTTTTTACACAAAGTGAGGGAGTTTTAACATCTTTGTTTATTGAGAGCTATAAGTGCCTCTTTTCCTTATTCTTCATCAAGCCTTGAAATCATCAAAGAATTCCTCATTTGTGGCATTCAAATACTTTAACAAACTTGGTTATTGATTCTTTATAGTTAATATGTTAATTCTCTTTATATATCTGATTTAGCTTTCTTGGTATGGTTTAAACTTGTTTGAGATTTTTCTAAGGATTGATTCTTAAGTTGGTTAGCATCAATATGTATAAATCTCTATAGGTTATGATATTTAGTGTTACAAAATAAAAGTTAGGACATGTTATTTTTTTTTATAGTTTAAGTTATTAAAAATTACCCTTAAAATTTCCCCATATATTGTGTTAAGATCAAAAGGTTTTCTTTAAAGTCCAAAACAATTTTCTTTTGATTATGAAAACATTTATATGTAATTTTCATGAAACTTTGAGCCCCTAGAATATTGAAGCGACCAAGATAGGGTTGCATGAAAGATTAAAATGACCTACTACATATGGAATGATTCCATTCTTTTGTATTCTTTAAAATTCAAAACCAATTTTATATTGATTATGAGAACATTTATATGCAATGTTCATATAACTTTGAGCCCCTGGAACATTAAAGTGACTAGGATAGGGTTACAAAAAAGATTACAATGTCCTAATGCATATGGAATAACTTCATTCTTTCTTGTTCTTGATCTACTTGACTTAAATTGCCTTAAAGTCTCTTAAATTGTATTTGATCCTTCATGTTTCTCACTTTGATACTTTGATCACTTTTTCCTTTCATTGTACTTGATTTTCCTATTTTTTAAATATTTGACAAATTAGCTTACTGATATTACCAAAGTTAAAAATATTTGAAGTAACATATCAAGTTATCATTAAAACAAAAGGTTAACGCCTCTCTTAGTATATCAATCTCTTGTTTTTTTTAATGACTTAGTGATTTTGGAAAAAATAAATGACGATGAATAAACTCTCCTTATGTCAAAGCAATATGTAATGTATACTCTCCCTTGATTCATGCATCAATCATTTATAAATATTAAGTTTCAAATTATCATTCTCTCGTCCCTCTTGTCAATTTTAAAAGGGGTAAATTGTGAGTAAAATTTAAATAAAAAATTGTTATAAAAGAAATGAACAATTTATCAAGAGATAATGTACTAAAATAAAAGTCAAAATTTCTCCCCTAGGTACATGTAATAATATTTTCTATCTTTTATTATACATACTAAGTCAATATGATCAAATATAATTAATATAAAAAGTAAGTGGTTATCTCCTTTATATGTAAAAAAGTGTTCACCTCCTCTTTCTTCCTCACTTGGTTTAATAATTGTTCTTTTAAAACCAATTTCTTCACTTGCCTCATATGAGGGCTCTTGATGATTTTTCTTTTACAATTAATTATTAGGCATATAATTGTTTTTTGTTTTATGATACCAATAAAAGTGATGCCAAATTTTGTATTTATGTGATTCCACTTGATATTAACCTACAAGGAAAGACATCATTATGTTACCCATATAAACTTGGGTTTTCAAAGGTTAACCTTTAGACTTTTTCAACCTATAAATTTTTGGTTTTACTTAATAAGCATTGTTTTATAGAGTAATTTTTTATTATATGCTCATAATCACTACAAAAAATGATATTTCATATAATAATGGAAAATGGGCCTGATCCCAACTCAACCCAGCCTAACCTAAAGTCAATGAGCTCAACCTAAATTAATCAAACTTCAAGTTGTGTTCGGGTTATTCTTAAAAAAGTTTTAGACTTTAAACTAGGTTCAAGCTTGGGCCGCATAGCTTGGCCCAACCAAAGCCCAAATATCTTATATATATAAAATGACATCATTTTGTTAATGTAACAAGATAATATCATTTTGTACTTTGTTTAAAATAATTCCAATTCATCTACATTTTCTATAACACCACCTTCATTTACTGTAACACCCCATTACCCTAGGATACGTACCGGAACGCCCGTAGGTCATTCCGACACATAACCTAAGATAACGGA
>JANZXP010000195.1:33624793-33635438 GCA_027576715.1 Erythroxylum flavicans | reverse complement strand
ATTTCTGATTAATTGGACAAAGTGTTTTGAAAAGAAAAAGTGGACACACATAATTGATAAGTGTAAAGTGTTCTTGAGAAAGTTTAAAAAAAAAGTGTACTGAGTTTTGTTAGTGATGTGACACGCCACCCTCGCGGGGCACGGATTCGGGTATCACTGTCGATATCGGGTTCGGGTTTTGCGGGAGTGGGGTGTTACATTTACACCTTTAAGGGTACAAACTCTTTCCTTTAGATGGTCATTCTCTATAGTTCTTAAGCAATCTCTATCTTAGTGAAGTTCATATACTTTAACAATCTCATGAAAAGTGTTAGATAAGTTATGTTTTTAGCATAATTTTGACAACATTTTTCTTATGTTTGGATGGTTATTATTAGATTTGGTAGTAATTGTGGTTTTTTTTACATGCTTTATTTTAGGTCTCTAATGAAAAATAAAAGAAATTGCGTGAGTTGGAGTCAAACTGGAGAAGTTTTGGCATGATCTTGAAGGAGCACAGGTCCATTATAAGGCACCAATACCCTACTGAAGTTGTGTTAGATGTCATGAAACACAATTCTCAGCAATATTTTTTTCATAAATCTTAGGTTTTTGCGAGAGTTAAGAAAACAAGAACAACTTGAGTTCTTGTTAGCCCATATTGGTCATTCCACTTTAAATTTTTAGCATTTTATGAAAATGAATGACAAGTTTTTCAAATTAGGTAGAAACACTTCATTAAGTACATAAATTAGAGCATCTTTAAATAAGAGAGAAGCAAATTTGGAGAAAAAAGAAGGAATTTCATTAAGATTCAAATGAAGAACATTAAGATTTCAATATTCCACAAGAATTATTTCTTTTATCTTGTTTTCTTTCTTTATTGTTGTTGGTTTTCTTATTCTTAGTATGAAACAAATTGGGATAAATCTGAATGGGATGAACCATAAAACCAATTGTTTGAATTGATTTTTTGATTCATTAATAGTCTAGTTATCTTATGAATTATTCATGATTATTTCTTTTGTTTGAATTAAAATATGCTAGTGTTTTGATTTAATGTTAGATTTCATATAAAGAGATTGAGAAATAATATCAATGAATAGATCGAGCTATAAATAATAAGAGTTACATGGAATGTTAGAGATAGGACCACATAAACCTTCTAAGTTAGAGTCAATTCTATGAAAGGAATTCATTCTCAGGGTTTTGATTAGAAAGAGGTTTAGTCAATTAATTTAAGGTAGGGTATGTATATCTTAATAAAGAATACGATTGTAAAATTGGAATTTCTACGAATCCAATAAACTAGGATTAATAATTGGATCAAGATAATTTCAATCATAGAAAGATTCTAAGGGGATTCTACATCAACATCTTGATTATTAATTAATTGCTTCACTCTTACACATTACTTTGGTTTTTTATTTTATATTAGTAATTTTGGTTTAGTTTATTATTCCTTTTAAGTCAGTCACCTATTTTATTATGTTAGATAATAGAAAAATAGTTAGTATTAGTACTTAATAGTCTTGTTAGACGGACTTTTATATTCACTAGACTATAGTATAAGAACAATAAGCACACTTACTTAGTGATCTTTAGTATTGTTTCAAAAATATATAAATCTTTTAAGATTGTTCGTAGACATCAATAAGTTAGTATAAATGTTAGAAGTTGAGACTATATTAGTTATTAAATGTATTCAAATTTCCCTTATTAGTTGTCATCCACCCAATATGTCAAAAGTAATATCATGAAAAATAAAAAAACATTTAGTTTGTGAAATTAGCACTGCAAATATGTATCTTCAATAATTAACATCTTTTTTTATACTTCTTTTTTTAGACATCCTCTAGTCAAGGTTTCAACGTCCTTATTATTAGCTTACCATGTGGCTTGGAGATAACTGGGTCCTTCAACCTAATGTCTTTTGAAAGGGATTTAATATGCCTTTAACAATTAATAGCATCCCCTAACTTAATTGTTGTTACACTTATACTTTTCTAATTTTCTTTTTTAAAAATATTATACAAGTAGTCAAATTTTAATTCACTGTCTACTATGTAATCAAAGGCCTTGTAAGATGGTGATTCCAATTTCCTTATCCTATTAACACTAATATCGATATCCTCCCAAATGTTGTAAGCCTTCTTTTTATGTGCCATTGAATAACATCATGATACCAGCTCCTAATAAACATATATTTTGGAATATTGTTATCTTAAACCTACTAAAATATTTAAAATTAACATTCAAACAATATGTAACTATACTTTATTAGTAAGGGTAAGTTATTTAATGCCTAATAATATTGCGTCTAATGATGAAAAAAGGGTAATTGACTTAGCTCAAGTTAATCGAACATCAAGCTTAGCTCAAGTTGATCGAACATCAATCTAGGCTTAGGCTTTTTTAAAAATTAGGCTTTAAGTTAAACACGGGCCTTCTTTTTTTAATTTTGAGCTAGGGTTATGATTTAGACATTCTTTAAGTTAACCTAGGTTCAAATTGAACGATTTAGACATGCTTAGCCTTAAGTTCAGGTTAAGCTAAACTCAGGCTAGGAAAAAAGGCTTCAGCCTAGCTTAGCTTGTGACCATATCTAATTGTACCTTCATTCATCTGCTCTTACTCATCCAACTTGTTTTTCTCTTTCGTCCAAGTTTTGCTCACCTTGTAATATATAAAACTTATTAGTTCTTCTTATATAGTACCTTCATTCATCTTCTGAGATTCTTTCTCAATATCAAGTTATGTAACTAAGGATACATTACTCTTTACATATGAGTAATCAACCTCCATCTCATGCTTAATCTTTTTCTTGATTACTTCCTTATATTACTTAATTAATTGTCTTAGTCTACTACGAGCATGAATATAGATGTTAAAGTAAGCATTTATACCCTTAATTCTTTGTTGTTAACATTCATACCTAAGGATGTCCTATAAATTTTATAGCTGCCAAATTTCTTAAGTGCATTGTTTAGTATTTGCCATAAATGCAGTCTATATACAATAGGGAATACCAACTTAATGATGTTACCTATATTCTTATACCTATCTATGATTATCACATAATGTGACTTCCTATTTATACAATATAACCACATACGAAAAGCTACTAAAAACTATTAATCTCTTATTTCCTAATGGTGCATAACTAAGCAATATATATTGCCTATGATGATTTACATTAACAAATGAAGCAAATGGTATTTGGTATTAATTAAGACATCACCAAATTCAACAAAAGTTGATCGAATCCTTGTATCTACCTAAAAAATGTTCCTTACTTATCAAAGTCAATTTTGTAGAAAAATCTACTATCCTTTTCTTTCATTCTAATAAATATCTTATACACCACTTTCGTGTCTCTTTCTTCTAACTCAACTTGTTTATATGATTAAGATAATACTTTCATAAAAATTTCACGTTTTTATACCCACTTGCAGTTATAATGAAAGATCATACATTTGTATATGGCCTAATTTCACAACTAATGTTCGTTTCTATTATACTCCTCACTTGGCCATTCATAACCTAATATTGCCTTATAAACCATGTATTGCTTAGAATTATATTATGGTTTTGCCCATCTTTATACTTGACTATGGTAAAAAATACCTTTATCTAATCAAAAATATAATCTAGTATTGCATCTAATTCTTTGATTAGATCTAAGTTTTATTATGTTCCACCCTCGTATTTTGTGCAATTGACTTTAATGATAAACAAATGTTTTACTCTTAAATCCTCAATTCTCATCTTTTGGTATAAATCAAAAATCATTTTAGAATTTTCAAACTTCACTCCCATTTCAAGTATCACCTCTATCTCAATGTTCTTTATACCATAATGTGAGGTTCTCTTACTTAAAACACTCTTCTTCTCCTCCATTTTAGTAATCCTATATTATACAAAAAACTACTATAACATTATTAAAAATACTATAATATTACGCAAAGTATACCATTGGATATACAACACATACCATCATATGTTAAATAAAAACTACTAAACATACATAAATTTACTTCATACCAATTAGATTAACGTAATATTAGAACATCAACTCTTGGAAAATGAGTCTACTTCCTTATTCTCCGTTTCAAACTTTTCTTTTCTCATCAGTACTATAATTTTCACTCTAAACAAATAGTAGACAAGTTGGAATTTATATTAATCATAGCATTTCTTTCTACTATGTCTCAAATTTATGGTTTCCATTTCATTGGTGCAAATTTAATCACCTCCATTTTTTATTTAAAATGAGAAAGAATTAACGAAGCTTTAAATAAACTTTGATTTAATTGACCAAGCTTAAGATAAACTTTGATTTTCAACTAGCTTAATGCCAACTCTTTAATTATAAAAAATCTTATTTCTTCAATTATAAAGAGCTATAAATTTTGAATCTTTTTTCAAATTAGAAATAAATTATCATAAAAGCCTCTGAAACTCTAGACTTTATTTCTCACAATAACATTAACACTTATAACTCTTATAAATGAATATACAACTTTCCCAACTTTAAATACTAAAATGATTATAACTAATGCAGACATATGAATAGTAGACTAATAGTCACTATAATTGATTTTCAAGTAAAAATTTGAAGCCTCACCTTAGTTTAAACATAATACTCCAGGTGGGAAAAAACAATTATAATTGAAAATGGAAACTTGCTACGACACTTGTGTGCTTGCTTGGTAGATAATAAAAAGACAATAATAGATAACATAAGATAATGAAAAATAATAGAAAAATGTTTTTAAACTCAGGTTCCAAATTAAAGTTAAAGGTTCACAATGACAAGCTTCAAGAAAATAAATGAATGTGCAAAGTGGTGGGAACAGACAAGCTTCCACTAGAAATTCATACATTCTTTAGGTTCTTTGACATATTTTTCCATACTATGTTGATTACAATATTCATTATCAGTTATTCATAGTAGTAACATCAATTTTTTATATCATTTAGTCTTACGTGGCAAGTGATGGTCATTAATGGCCACCACTTTCTAACCATTAAAAGTTTTCCTTACCTTTTATCTCTCTCTCTCGCTCCCTCCCTCCCTCTCTCACTCTCAATTATGTATGTCTTTTTTTTTAATCTTGTTTCTACCTCCATACATTTTGTTTTGGCATTTATCTCTCAACCATTTTGAACTTTTCTTTTTTCCCCTTTAAAAATGGTACTTCAATGGCTAATTCCTTTATGAAAACAACTTTGGAAGATACAAGCAATGCAATCAACATCCTACTTTATGATACTTTTTAGGAGATGGTATCTAACCTAATAAATGTAAGGGACCCAACAAAAGAATTAACAACAGAACCTAATAAAGAAATAAAACTTATAGCAATGGGAGAATAAGTAAGCACTGGGACATGGATGATTGATTCATATATGACCAAAGAAGAACCTCGACTTATTCTTATAAAGCCATGCATATATTCCAAGGATTAGTATTAAAGTTATATCTTATAGGCTAAATATAGATCGTTTATTCAATTCGATAAAATAAAAAAAAGTGAAACTTTGATATTAAATGACAATAGTCCATTAAATAAGAAATACCCAAGACTTTTAAATGTATGATTCGTTAAGGAATCAACTATCTTGAATGGCTTACTAATGGAATAATAGTTAAGAAGGCTAATGGGAAATGGAGAATGTGTTTGGTCTTTACAAACATAAATAAAGCATGCTTAAAGATAACTATCGAAGATATACTAGTTAGTAGATGTAACTTGAGCGAACAAAATGATGAGCTTCATATATGCTTACTGCGGATACAATTGGGTAAAGTTAAAAGAAGCATATGGGAGAAGACATCCTTAATTAAGCAAAGAGGAATCTATTGTAACAAAGTCAAATATTTCAACCTAAAGAATGACGGGGCAACATATTTAAGATAAGTGAACCTATTCTTTTTCTAACATATAGGAAGAAGTATGGAAGAGTATATGGATGACATGATAGTGAAAACAAAGGAAGGAAGAGGTCATGCAGTAAAACAATGAGGGCGTTTTACATTATGAGTGAATATGGCATGGAGGTAAATCTTAAAAGGTGCACCTTCAGGATAAGGGAAGGAGAGTTCCTCAAGTTTATGGTCACTCACATATGAATAAAAGTAAAGAACAAAAATAAAGGCTATCATGTGCTTAGAGCTATAAAAATGTGAAGAAAGTATAAAGACTTACATTCATGGTAGTAAATATATCAACGTTTTAATTAAGACTAGTTAATTGATATGTGCCACTTTCCAATATATTGTAGAAACTGAATGAGTTTAGGTAGACTAATCATTGTCAATAGAACTTTGAATAATTAAAGGACTAAGTTGTCTACATCTACATGATTATTTTAAATATTTCCCTTAGCTTTATTTTGATCTGGGAGGAAGACAATAACCAAAAGTTAGTATATTATGTTAGTAAGATATTATAAGGCTTAGAGTTGAATTATTTAAAATTAGAAAAAGAAGAGCTTAGTTAAATCTATAATCATAAAATTATATTAATAACTTATGATGAATCATCCCAATGAAACATATGAATTAAAAGAAGTAATACTAACACTGTATAAGATCCGGACACGAGAATGCCTTTGTAAGACCCCACTACCTTGAGACATATGCCTGACATTCTTCAGAATATTCAAACACTTACTCTATGGGAATGACATGTTAGAGCAATCTCATACACTTATATGGCATCAAACAAAGAACACAATGCATAAAAACTTAACTCCTCATTTCATTAATTAATAAAAGTTACATTGTAGCAGTACTTTCATTTAACAAATATTTACAATATCATTAACATCTCTCTTTATACAAAAGATCTACATGTAAAGGAAACTACTTAAACATTTGAGTCATAACTTAATCCAAATCATCAACCCAAATGGCATCACCAAAAACTCAAAGTGCCCATATCTCATTCTAAATGCACTCTTTAGTATATCAGCCTCAGCTATCTTTAACTGATAGTACCTTGGCCTCAAATCAAGTTTAGTGAATACTTGAGCTCCCTGCAATTGATCAAACAAGTCATCTATCCTTGGTAGATGATACTTGCTCTTTACTGTCACCCGATTTAACTGCCAATAATCAATTCACAATCTCATAGTTCCATCCTTCTTCTTTACAAACATTACCAGAGCTCCCCAAGGTGACACCTTAGGCTTGATGATAGCCTTATCTAACAACTCTTGTAATTGGGTCTTCAATTCCTTTGGTTCTACAGGTGCCAACCTATATGGAGGAATTGATATAGGAGCGGTACCTAGAACGAGATCTATTGTAAATTTCGTCTCCCTTTCTGGGGGTAAACCCAGTAGTTCTATAAGAAACACATCGAGGAAATCTCTAACAATAGGTATATCCTAAATGGTCAGTTCAATATAAGTATCAACCACGTGAGCCAGATAAGCATCACATCCTCCTCGGATCAATCTCAAAGCACTCATGAATGAAATTAATCTGGCTGGAACTATTTGAATAACTCTTTGCAACACTACTCTCAGCTGATTAGGGGATTCAAGAACTACCTTTTTAGTGTAACAGTTCATTATGGCCCTATAAGCAGTGAGCCAATCCTTGCCTACAATGAGGTCCATCCCTCTTAACTGAAATATGATCAAATTAGCTTCTAACTCTGCCTGATCAATCCGAACTATGCACCTTTTACATACCTCACCAATTACTGTAATACTACCTACTGGAGTACTCATAATTCAACATTTCTCTATCACATTGCAGTCTAAATGCCAAATGTGGTGCGATGAATGAATGTGTAGATCCTAGATCTACTAATGCAAATGCTTCAAAATTAAAAACATTCAACACACCTGCTACCACATCTGGAGAGTTTTGCACCTCCTGTCTAGTGATAGCGTAGACCTTGGTCTGAGATTGTGGTTGGTTACTCCGCACCTCAGTCCTAAAACTGGGCCCTGCTGATTATGTCCTGCCTCTCTGTATTGATCCAGTAGCTCTACTCTACTAGACTGTCGTCTCAGTCACTGTTCCTCTTTTTATTCCAGACTGTGGTCCTAAAGTCTCGGGACAATCTCAAATCTGATGCTCAACAGAGCCATATTGGAAACAAGCTCCTGATAATCTCCTACACTCTCCACCATGCTTCTTACCACAGTGCTCACACTCAGGCATTTGTTGGATGCCAGGAAGGCACTTGTCCTCTACCTCTACCGGCCTGAACAAATCCACCTCTCGGTAAAACCTCGATTGTCTCAATCTAGTTTAGAATCAAAACGATCAATTTTGATACTTACTGAAGCTTCTACCGGAATCAGCCTGAGATTCACTCTATCTCTCACTCTAGGCTCTTGTCTATTCTCTCCTTGACCATCCTTCAACAACTGTTCAATTCTGATCGAGGCTGCTTGTAGTTCTGTAAAACTACCCAAAATTATAAATGGCTAACCTCATTCTGATCTCCATATTTAACCCATCTTCAAACCTCTTACACTTATCCTCTTTAGTAGGAATCAAGGCAATTGCATACCCCATCAACTCGTTAAATTTTATCTCATACTCTGCTACTAAAAGACTTCCTTGTTTCTGTCCAACTAAATCTTTGGTATATAATTCTCTCAAAACACCCTAAAAAAATCTTCCCGAGTCAAACTACAAGGCCTGGTGGCATTGTCTAGAGCAGTCTTCCACCACTGATATGCTGGACCTTGTAATAGGGAAACTGCATAATCGAATCTCTCATACGACTTATAGTCTATCTGATCAAACACTCTTTCAGTTTTTTCTAACCACCCTTCTGCCTCAGTAGGGTCTGTGCTCCAGTAAAAGTCCATAGCCCCCTTCTTTCTAAGCTTATCATATCTCTTTTCCCTCCTCTCAGGGATTCTTAGAGGCATTTGTTCAAACTCAGGTACAGGAGAATCTCTATTGGCTCCTACAGACTCTATGTCAGCTGACTCTTTAACTTGATTGCCTATAGTAGATGATCTATAACAAAAATAGTTGTGATCACTTTTTAAATCTCTCACTATTTATCATGTCTAAATGTCCTTATATAGCCTTATGGATGCCAAACCATGCTCTGATACAAAAATTGTAACACCCCATAACCTTTGGACATATGCCTGACATTCTTCAAAATATTCAAGCATATACCCTATCGGAATGACATGTTAGAGCAATCTCATACACTTATATGGCATCAAACAAAGAACACAATGTTTAAAAACTTAACTCCTCATTTCATTAATTAACAAAAGTTACATTGTAACAGTACTTTCATTTAACAAGTATTTACAATATCATAAACATCTCTCTTTATATAAAATATTTACATGTAAAGAAAACTACTTAAACATAACTATAACTCCTTAGATGCCAATTGACAAACCTTTGAGCCATAACTTAATCCAAATCGATCTTCTAGAATACCTTAGGAATTAGGTCTCCTGTCTCGTACGTGAAAAGCCATGTTACAATTTTGATGAGTTTTGCAAACTTAGTGAGTGAACAATCATTGAGGATTTCACTCATTCAACACCTCAAACATAATAGATATAAACCAAATACACAATAATCTTCATTTCAGCAAATCATATCATCTTTTCAGGTAACATCATCATCTATCCTAATTAATCATTTTATCAAAAGTACACAAGTGAGGCATATCACACTATCATCACAATTCAGAAATATTCTCATATTCATATAGTTCATAATCATGTACTAATGCAGATGCTTATGAGACTCCATTCTTGTTATTATTTGTTGTGAGTGAGTGCCTACAGATACAGATATAGATATTGACCCATATTAGGTTTAATCAGATACAAAAATCACAGAGCAAAGCTTTATGTACAGAATTTTGAGCTTAAAGCTCTTTCAAACTGGCTATTCTGATGACGACGCCTTTATCTAATCATACATTTAATATAATACATCAAATTAAAGAATATATCATGAACAACAATTACTTATGATGCACAAATAGAATCTTATATTCATCAGACCTCAGTCTAACATTCAACTTTCATTGCATATTCAGAAATCATTTAGAATTCAAATGCAAACAGATATCATTCAGATTACAGATGCAAACATAACACTTCCAATACATTCCTAAATATCAATCTCCTCAAACCTTAACGTATGGAATTACCATAATCAAGTCATTAATAGTTCAATCCTAGTGATATCATCTAAGTTAACTCACAGTATGCTCCCGTATATGCTATTACCTAGATGGTCCGGTAAGTCTTGTCGATGGCGTTTAACTTGAGCATTTAAATACACATACATTGTTCACATTACCATCATGATTAAACAAATGCATATTCAATTATGCATATACATATATGTGCCAAGTTCAATGCATGCCCAATGACTATCTTAGGTATGTTTCCTTAATCATAATTCATAATCATTCACATATTGTCACTTGGATATGTCTTGTTTGCATTTAGGTTAATACATTAAGTAAACTTGATCATGCTCAATTCATTAACAATACATTTACTAACTCTTTTCTAGCATTACGAATATTTCTCATAATTCACAATTCTCATTCATTCATTTTTAATGCATTATTAATATCCTTTGGAATACATTTGCATTCATATGAATATCTTCATTCCTTTAACACTCCTTCATTCCAAA
>JANZXP010000195.1:33610421-33624693 GCA_027576715.1 Erythroxylum flavicans | reverse complement strand
TATGTCAATTGAATAATTAGAAGAGATATCTCAATTAGTCAATTGATCATCCATAGGATAGTGTAATAACTAGTTGACTCGATAAAGTTATTGGGTAGGTTAAGAGATCGTTCAATCGATTCCCATCAATTCAATTAGGGACAAATAGTTACACCTTGAGAGGGTAATTAGTACATTTGGAAATCTAGGGTGAGACACAATTCAATCAATAAAATATGAGGGAGACAGAATAAGGAGAAAGTAATCTCTAGCATTTAGATCCTTGAATTCAAACATTCTGCAGTTACGGTATTATCCATTGTTTACATTAGTCTTTTAATTTTAATTTAATTTTCTAGATTAATTGCATTAAAAATTTTATTTTTAAACAAAGTCTTTTCTAAATTAAGTAGTGTCTAGTCATCAATCCCTGTGGGATCGATATCTGCTCTTTCTAACTACAAGTCATAACCTGTTCATTTGTAGTTTTTAAGTGTAAAACAATTAGATAGGTTTTACAATCCATCATCAGATGTCTAGCATAGGTTTTGGTTATTTTCTTATAACTTGCATGTGTATGTGATTGTATATGATAAATTGCATGTTAGGATATAAATGAAAGGTTTTAAGCTTAGGTTTTGCATATTTTTATGTGTTTTGATGTAAATACATTTTGCATGGTTATATGTCATTGTTTAAGTAAGATTTGGACCCTATTTGTGTTGATTATCAACTTACTTGAATGTGGACTTATTATAGGTATCAAAGGAGAAAGTTGGAATTTTCTAGGTAAAAGCTGGAATTTTCTAGCTTTCCAGTTGACAATTTCAGTTTGCTCCACCCAAAGAGAATAGGGCCGTGTATTACACAAAAAAGGAGGAAGATAGAAACATTTTTAAGTAGATTTTCAAAGAGAATCAAGTGATTTCAAAAGATCTCAAAGCTGCCACACAAGGTTCCGTCTTTGTTTTTCAACTCATAAGCCTTCTATTCTCTCTTCTTTCATCTATTTTTATTTATTTATGGTATGGAGAAGATGTATAGGCTTGTTGTGAGGATGTTGTTGATGATTGTAATGGATTTCTAAGGAGATTTTAGGGTTGTTTTTATCATAACAATGTAAGAACCCATATTGGTTTAATGTATGGTTTACTTTAATGCTTATGATGTGTGGTCTTTATATGCCTTGCTTACATTGAGAAATGGAGATAAGAAATCAGTTTGATGTACCGTGAGATTGGGCAACCTTGATAACGCTTCACACATCAAGCTAACATGACATTTAGATGTTTTGATGGTTGTTTAATAAGTTACTTCATATCCACTTAACAGTGAAGTAAAGTTTGTAGGTTGAGAGATCACATACCTAAATTTAATCATTATTTTGGGCTTAATTGGTTTGAGTATTGAGAGAAAGGGCCAATACATTAGAATGCCTAGGACTAAGCACGATTACATTACCACAATGAGGGATTACATGATATGGAGAGAATGACCCTAACCTTTATAATTTGATTCTTTAAACCAAAATTATGTTCTTGTTTTTGTGACATTTTGAAATGTGTTTATAAGCCTTTAAATTGTGAATTTTTGCAATTTCAATCTCTCATTATTTTATTTACTCAAACAAAAGTCAATTTAAATTACAAGGTGACTAACCAATCCTTAATGGAAAGATACCTTGCTATACTATTTTATACGAGTCGTATACTTAAGGTATAACAACTTCAATTAATTTTAAAATTTGGGCTAAACAAGAAGGAGCTATCAACTTTTAATATAATAAGTTGGTCTTTAATATTACACATGTTAGAAGCTTCCAATTTCCTAAAGGCTTTATTGAATATATGAATTAGTGTATCACCATAACATCTTATAGTTTGTTAGTTAATAAGGAACCTACTAATCTCATAAAAGGTAGGGAAGGATTAAGGTAATAGGACATTTTGTCCCCTTACTTTTATAAGGTTAATGGTTCATAATATCATATAAGATCTGAAGTTTAAATTCCATACCAGATGTAGGAAGCTAAACATATTTTTTCTATCATTTATAGACTAACTTTTACTACTTTTAAGGTCTAATGACAAAACTCTAAGTAATTTATTGTCATCTTTTCTTACCTTCAAAAGATTATTTAATCTATCTAAGAAAGTTTCCTTAATGTCTCAGTTGGTTCTCAATATCTATTTGGTTGGTTATCTATAATCACAAGCCTTTAAGTTGAAAAACCTATTTTCAATTATTTTGGAATACAATTTCCACAAGGAAATTCTACTACAAAGATTGCTCACCACTATTGAAGAAGATTTAAAGAAAGATCTATAATTGTTGTAGCAAATTGCTTTCATTTATAGGTAGACTTTAATTGATAAACTCTACTCTCATCTCTATTCACACATACTATCAACTCATATCTTTTTATTCAAGTAACTTTATTAAATATATTTAAAAATGTTAAAGAGATTCTTTTGGTCCAGTTCCAAGCATCTCAACTAAAGCTAAAGTCAAACAGGAAGCAACTTGCTTACCTAAATTAGATGATGGTCTAGGAGTTTAATCTTTAAAATTTAATAATAGGATGCTTATAATAAAAAGAGTGGAAAGGAATCTTACTGCCAAGCAGGTGTTTTTGGTTAGATGGACCACTTTTATTCTTAAAGGGTAGAAGTCTTTAATAAATTAAAATAAGACCCTCAACTTATTAGTTCATAACACAACCTTTAAAGCTAAGAGAGCCTCTTCACAAATTAAATGCAAAGTAGGAGATGGCAATAAAAATTCTTTTTAGTTTAATAATTGGAGCAATATAGGTTCAATATACCTCAAATTACAAAGGCCTGGTTTGATTCGTTAGTTTCCATTAGACTTAGTAGTCTCATATGTCATTAACACAATAGCTGGTCTCAAAGCTTTATTAATCTCTTCAGCTCAAGTAACATCATACCAAGTGACAAACCAAACTCATTATAAGAGGAATCTTACATATGGATAATGCACTTATCAGAGATTTTTAATAACTAGTTATATAAGGAGCTTTTCAAAATAAAAGGCCAAACTTTTCCCGAGTTTGGACCTATATAAAACAACAAGGTACCGCTAGAGTTTCACATCATATATAGTTAGTCGCCAAAAAGAAAATTTCAACTTTGGATATGCTTCTATTCCTTTAGGTTCAACCCACATATACATTTTCTAAAACATTCCTTGAGACTTGAAATCATATTTACTTTGAATGTGACTTCTCCTTTAATATCTGGACAACTATTGTTATGCAAATTAAATACCAATAGGAGCATGTGTCTTAATGTATTTAATTAGCTAAGAAAATTGACAATAAACAATAAAGTGAACAGACAACTCTACAATATTGCATTTGGTTGTTCTATGTATTGCATTTGGAAAGAAAAGAATACTAGAGTGCTCCAAACAATAGAAAAGTCTAGAGGAATTAATCAATTCAGAACGAATATTAAGGATCAAAGAGCTTATAGTTCTCTATGAGATCCACTCTTGTTCAAGCTACTCCTTAACAACTTCTTGGAAGTTAGTATAATAGAGTTAGTTTGGTTAAGAATAAGGGCTTACTACCTAACTAAGAGGAAATAGTTAGAAACCTCTTATCTCTCATGAGTAAAGGAGGAATTAGTTAGAATATGGCTATTTGACATATTCGGGCTTGGCTTACAATGTAAGCGTATATTTGTCAACTTTTTATAACACTTTTGGCATTTATAATATTCTTTTAACTTTCCAAAAAAATTCTCAAAATAAACTTTTGCTTGTAAAAGCTAGTTTTTATTTCTAACCATTCGAAACAAGGGTTATGAATACAAATAAGACATGAGTGAGTCATAATAAATATATTTGGCATACTATACGCTTACATAAGTTTTTGAGACATTTTAAGTGTATTTATATGTGTATGAGCATGGAATAAGCCTTTAAATCATTAGTTTGAGTAAGAAATTGAATTCTTAATTTTTATTGAGTTTTGGGCTATTGTTATGTACAATTGATTGTGTGTTCTATGTTATGATATCTTCTCTTCTTTATAAAAAAAAAGTGTAATAGTTATTTTTTCACCCATGAGAAAAAAGATATTGTATGACACGTTGCTTTTAATTTATTAAAGAAAGATATTAATGATTTTTTAATGAAAATTGAAAAGTGGATTATACTAAAAGTTATTAGTCAAACGGAAATTGAATTTACACTCACGTTTTCTATTCTATTTAATTATTATTGTGATTATTTCGTGATTACCATATATAAAATTGTCATATTATTAACCTAAACAATTCATTTATTAGTTTTCAATAATTAAAAAATACAATATTCACTCATCTCTTGTATGCTAGGACCAACACACACACACACATACATAATACAAACTCAATTCATAAAATATTTTGAACCACAAATGCTGAAGAGCAAGCCTTTCTAGAAAGAGAATATTTATATTTTTTATTTTTTAAAGGTATACACAATAGTTTTTAATATATAGCGTCAATACAAAAAGTTAAACATTAATTATTATAAAGAACTAAAATTAGAGGATAGATAAATGTTTTATAATTATGTTAAGATAATATTTTCTTTATTATATTGATGTTAAACTTAGATTATTAAATTATTAATGTTTAAAATTATTATTAAAATTATTATTTTTACGTGTAACCATTACAAACCGTAATAACTAGAGTAATTATGTTCAATGTTACGGTGTTAAAACCTTAAAAGTTCTAATAATTACAATAATTATATTAAAATTATTCATAATTTAGAAAATTAGAGTTATCAAATTTTTAATTAAAATTATGATACTTTTCTTTCATATTTATAAAGATAGAAGACAACTTCTATATAAATACAACTGTATGGTGGTACCTATAAACATATATAGACGATACATTATACAGTTAAATAAACTAGGATGAGGCTTTTTCATGGGCTGAGATGGTCTGCCCATTAGCAGTAGATCCCGAATTGGACTTACTTATTTTGCGACCACCCCAGCATACAATAGTCCTCTTTCTCCAGCTCCTTTGTCTCATGTCTCATGAAGGCCGAGGGGAAATCGAAATCGCATGACTAAGAATTTGAACATCTTTACAATGTCAAAGAATAAATGGGAGTTCACAGTTTACACCGTCGTGATTAATATCCAAGCCATGATAATACGCGTGAAACTTTTCTTTTTGGATTTAAAAAAAGTCTACTGTAATGTTTTGTTCTGTGATACAGGTGCATGCCATTGATCCAGTGACAAAGCACATCCTGACTGGTCTTTTTGCTCAATTACCTAGTTTATTAATCTGCTGTTTGAATTTTGATTGTGTATGAATTAAACATGCTCCAATAATTGTATCATTCTGCCTTCAGTTCCTTGATATCCATCTTTCGACACTATAAATTGTATTTCCCTATGGTTCATTGTCGATTTTGTTTTCTTAGCTTGATTAGTTAGTTTTTGTAACGTGCATGAGTCGATAACGTGGATGCGAACGTTTACTGGAGGCATGAAGCCATTTTCAGAGCATTCATGGGGACACAGAAATGGGACCTCACTCGGTTGTCCATCAGCAGCAAAATCAAGTACCGAAAGTGGTTCCAATTGGTTCATAACTAATGTAACCTGTGACTTCACTTTTGGGACCAAGAAAAAGCGGCTTTAGACTGAAAGGTTAGTGTTTCTTGAAGAGTTCTCTCCTTTTTTCCTTGACCACAAGATAATAAGATCAGTTAGAAGACATGGCTGTGAACTGTGTATGCAAAAGCAGTTCTATCAATCTGCTTTAACTTTCCATTATGTACATCACAGGCATAGATATAGAAAGCAAATTGGTCACACTTTTATTCTTCACTATATACAATTCCACATGTATTAAAAACTATATATTTGCAGGTAATTATTTCTTAGTGGTAATGTTGAGCTGAAAAGTATATTGCTTTCCTGCTACGTAAAACTTGAGGCATAGTAACATTTCCCACCGTATATGGTATTACTTGCTTCTCAGCGCACTTGCGAGCTAGTCTGTGATAGCTTCCAGCACTGAGACTTGTACTTGTTTAGTCAATAGATTGTAATTGTCATGACATCTTTTGTACATAGACAAATGAACTTCTTTTGTTTTTTTGTTTTTTGGCTTTTGCAAGATCAGTATTCGTTATTGATATCAACAAAATTTTGGTGTGAGTTAGATTTCCTATGACAAATAAGAACCAGTGAAAGCATGAAAGGACCTATGTTGCCAGTAGTTGTCTAACCTTTCATGGGACAACTTGCAATGGCAAAGACAGCTTGAGAAAACAAAATAACAAAACTAGGGACAAAAGGATGGTAAGAAACAAATGGTGTAGAAGCCATCCATGTTCTCCAAGTAATAGGACCAGTAGTAGGTTGAGTCTTGTGAGATATGAGATTGGTAAGATGATTTTTTTAAATGCACTGACTGCTCACTGTTGGATTCTTCTGCTTGAAAAGAAAAATCTAAGGAAGGCGTTTTTTCTACGCGCACTAGGACACCAAAAAAAGTAAAAGAAAAGAAAAACAGTGAGGAAAGTTATAAGATATTATGGGCAAGGAATATGCAAAAGGTTTTGTGACGACATCCCATTTTGTTTTGCACACTTTAGTACGTAATCAACTAATCATGCTATAGTTTTCATTTGCCTCAGAAGGAATTGACCATTCAGCGCGGAGTCACCTGCTTAATTTTGAAAACACAGGTCGATCGAGTAGATCTACCTCAGTGCCATTTGTATTGATGGTTATCAGCAGATATATTTAACAAGTGAGTTTTCGAGCCTTACGAGTAGGGTCAATTCATGGAAGCTTTCATCCGACATCTACTGTGGGTTCTGAAATTGATAAAGGTGATAAATTAATGTGCTGTTTCCAAAAGATTATAAAATTTAATAAGAGAAAGTGTCTAAGAATCGGATAAGGATAAAGCAATATGAAGCTTGAATTGTACGATGGTGTCGGTGGTGGATGAGAGGGAAGTCGGCATACCATTACCGTAAATATGTATTTTTTATGAGAAAAAAAATAAAACAACTATTAATTCAGTCATTTGGTTCTATTATCTTTTAATCCCCTCCCTACTATTTCTTTTTCGTTCTATTCAAAAAGTTCATATCTATCTACTGCCATTTCTCCTCCAAATTACACAAAGGTATATTTACTCTTTCTGTTTCTCAAATCACATAACCTTTTCAACTAACTCCAACTGTACCTTCCAATTATCTTTTGAACTTACAATGATATGGAGGTCACGACTTGTGCATTATAAAAATCACTATATCACTTTTAACTTTTTTTTCTATACCCTAACCATACACCATGTCCACATATTGATTCACCAAAACAAATTCCACTCACTACGTAAAAAAATGTTCAATGGATAAAAGCGTAGCTATAAGTGCAATTATCATTGTCTTTTTATTAAAGCAATATAATTCATACCATTAAATAAAGTGACGCTGTTATAAGTATAAGGCAACATATTAGTTTCAAACTATGGCAACAATATTAAGTAAAACTTTAAGTAAGGCAACAAAGTGAATTTTTTTGGCCTACAATTTATTCTTTAATTACCGATAATATGTTAATGTAAAAGTAAACTATTGTCATTAGATAGTCAACATCCATATATATATATATATTAAAAGCAATATAAAGATATTAATGTAAGTCTTAATTAAGTAATTACAATCAAATGTGAACGACCAAAAAATTGTATTTACATATGATATATAGTCCACAAAGACTTGTAAAATTCAACCTTTAACATATTCAAAATATAAAAGAAAAAAATGAATAGCAAAAATATGCACTTAAATTATCGTCCTCCATTTCATAAGGAATATAAGTGAATCTAAATACTAAACAAAAAAAATGTATAGGTACTCCAAAATCTTTCACCAAGTACCTCCTTGTTTATTCCTATTCAACACCATCCTAAGACAAAAGAAAATAAATAAGAAGTAGATTAGAATTGTAAAACTACTATGCTCACAAACAGGTTGATATTTCTAAAAATGAAATAAAGGCCAAAATCCGTTCAAACTTGGTAAATAAATTTGAAATACCTCTTGACAATGTACATTCTTCAATATTGTGACCATAACAACGCTGATGTACTTTAAATTGCAAAAGTAGTGAAGAAATTGCAACAATACGAAAAATGAATACTATATATAGACAAAAGGCTTTGGATAATCTAATTTATAAGCTATATTCGTAGTCCAACAAGAACGTCTGGCATTGTCACAAAAGAAACTTCTACACTAGAAATTAAACAAAATAAAACGTGACAGTCCCACTTACATTTCTTAGTCCAAACCATATCCAAAAGCACAACACATTGAACAGTAAAGAATTTGATAGTTCAAGTGATGTAGGACAAATAGAAGAATTATTAATTAGTAGCTAAAATTGTAGTATTAACTTAATAATATTTGTTTTGTGAGGTCTATGCAAAAATGCCAATAGATTGAAAAAGATTGTCATACCTAAACATGCTTGTAATGAGCATCCCAACAAATATAGCATTCACTCGCAGACAAACATTAATCAATCTCCATGTCAAAGGTTCTATTGAGATAACACATAATAAACTTAATGTTGATACAATCAACACTGATATCAAATTCTGCACACCAACAAAATATTCACATTAGCTAGTTACATATAATAAGAATAAAGAAAAAGAAAGATGGACAAACAAAGACATAAAATATGTTCTAAATGATATAAATTTGCTATATATTAAAATACAATATACAAGGCAAGAGAATAAGGTCTGATTGTGTACTTTAACTGTAGTGCTACTGTGTGGTGTTTTCCCTCTACCCTTTTCCAACTTTCCATCTTCTAGGTCATCTTCACCATAAAACCAAAGGTTTAAATCATGAGGTGAGCAATGTCTCTATAAAGAGCCATGCATTTGAGTTACATATAAATATCTCCTTGTGTAAAAACATCATATAAATTCATGAGAACGATGAAAATGGTAAAACCAAAAAATGCATACCTATAATGTTTTGGATATGTCCTGGAAAAAAATGCAACTATCCAAAAAGGAAACATTTGGCTGCTAAAGTTACAACATAAAGTCCATAAAGTGTTCAACCATTGGGCAAACATAAAAGTCAATTTTGTAAATCATAAAATATTTTCAAAAACTTTCAATATCCTTAGCAAGTTCATTAACATGAAGATAAAGACCAAAATGTCTAACACAACTAGGGAATTGATTGACCATATTCATCATCACCATTAGAGTAATTAAGTTTGTAAGAACATGTAATGTAACATAAAAATATTACAAAATTATTAATGAGGGATCCCAATAAGTATTTACTCAAATGTCTGACATCAAAAGTCCCCATAATTGCTCAAATTACATAACAGGCATTAAGAATAACATTAACTAGTTTAGAAATGGGTAACAACTAAGAAAAAAACTAAAATTTATTCAACAAAATGGAGTGAAAAAAGATATAATCTTTATCTCTATAACAACAAGATATCAAAACCTAAGAGAAATAAAAAAGAAGCAAGCATGAAGGTATACTAGGATTATCGGGTAATAAGGTCTTACTTGAACAAGTTGGGGGGTGGGTTCTTGATGGCCAAAGCGAAGTCAATGAGGATACAAATCCTTGTCTTTAGCTAACGGTTCATGTCCTTGTCCTTAGCCAACAGTTCTTGTCCAGTCTCGAAACATTTGAATATGTCATTCTCGAGCTTCGTGAATGTTGCAGAGCCCAGTAGGTTGTTCCCTTCCTTCTCCTTCTTCATATTATCCATAGCCACCAAAGCTCTGGTCCTTGATGTTAGTCGACAAAACCCCTAACAAGTTCATAAGTATGGAACAGTTTTCATTCACCCTTACTAAATTATATAAACATGCCTAAACTTTTAATTAAAATTTATCTTACATCAACCTGTCTAATTTTCTCCATTTTCCAAAATTTAAGATATCAAGAAAAACTAGTTTTCCATCAACCAACTAACCAAACAATAATAATCCTAGATTTTGACATGCATTACATTTTGTTACTATGAACCTACATTTAAAACCACAAGTGACAAATTTAAGACAACAAAAGGAGAATAGACAATGCAAGGAGAAACTTAAGAACTTTGGAAAGCAAAATCGAACTTATTGTTGCCTTTCTATGTCTAATACCCAGATCAACGCTATATATGCACCTAGAAACCTAGCAGAAATCGATTGTCACTAAAGAAAGATTGAAATTGTTAATTAAACATTGCAGTAAAGAAAAAACATTTTAGCCACTCTCCCCATGCTACTAAAAGAGTTGAAGTGTTGTGCTTGATTTTTTTGGCTTGTCACTTGGCCATTCAAAGCATAACCCCTTAACCGAACAATTAAAAAAAATAGATAGGTTTTGTATTCAAAAGGGAGAGAATTAAATAAAAACATTTTTATAAGTGTATGTATTACATTATTTTTGTGTATTTTGGAGCAATTGTATCGTGTGTTTTAATTTTATTAAATAAAAATTGATGGTTATTCTAATTTTCTTAGACATATTTTAAATACTCATCACTAAATAGAGAAATTTTATATTTTAAATATATATTAGTATGTAACTACATAAATAAATATGTAACATTAGTAAATACCCTTTAGTAAATAAATGGCTGGAACTATATCAACAATTATAGGTGCTGCATATATAAGACTTTATTACATCCTTTTTTTAATTTTGTTGCCTTTTCTTATCTTTAGCAAAAAATTAATAGTGTCGTTGCCTTTTAATATTTTTAAAGGCATACTTTTAAAATTGTTCCCTTAAATTAATGTTTAGCAACACATTTTTAAGTTATTGCAAATATGTCGTTGCCTAAAGCACTTTTTGCCATAGCGACTCTTTATTTTCTCTAACAAAAATTATCACTTTTAGATTATTAAAATGAAAAGTTACTTCTTATTTAAGAACTAGTTAATTAGGGATTATCATTTCAAATGATATTTTCACCTTATTCGTAATGGAAAGAAGGAAATTAGGGAAGCAAAAAGGCAAGAATTAGGAGGCACTTTAAAACATCTATATGACAATGACATATTCAATATTTCCAAGAATTTCTTTAACTACATGTGCAAAGTATGGGCTACTTTACAAGAAGAATTTCAAGACAATGTCAAGTTATGCATTGTTAAACTTCAAAATCTTAGAAGAGATTTTGAGAATATAAAAATAAAAGATTCTGAGACCATAAACGATTACTATATAAGATTTTGTGAATTAGTAAATCAATTAAAAGCATACTGAGCTGATATTTTAGAGAAAAGGATCATAGAAAAATTACTTATAAGTACTACTAAAAAATACAACATAATAGTCACTACTATTAAAGAAACAAAAGATATCACCACTTTATCATTTACAAAGTTGGCTAGATCACTTGAAACTTGTTAACTCTATTGACATTTTTTTTAGTTTAAACTTGATACAAGGTCTCAAAAAATTCAACTCTAGAAAAGGGAGGAGAATTTCATAAATGCAGATGGAAACACATATAGTCAAAAGAAAGGAAAACATTTGTCATGTTATATCTACAAAAGAGCCAATCAAGCAAAAAAATTATTTTATTTCCTTTTCAAGCCTTAATGTTGAAATCATAAGAAGTTCAGATATATGGAGAAAGTCTACAAGCTAAAGGAGAAGCATCAAGTCAATCGAATTAGAGAAAGTTCCAACAACAATTAGCTATTATAAACTTGCAATTCTGTAGTAGAGATTGGAAATAATACATGGTACTTTAATAATACTACCACTAACCACATGACTTTTTTTACAATAGAGGTGATTTCTAAAAGCTCGACAAATCCTTCAAAACTAGTGTCAAACTTAGTGATAGATATGTCTTTAAGGTAGGAGGGAAATGATCTATTGCGACTAATACTAAAAAGGTATGCAAGTTATTATTAATGTCATGAATTTTCCCAACCTTAAGATGAATCTATTCAACAATGGTCAAATGGTAGAAAAAAGTATATGATCTATATTCGAAGGAGACTTATGCACCATTTATGACAAAAAAATAAATCTCTTGTTATTGTTAAAGTAAAATAAGGGAGCACATATGCTTTCCTCTAGTTAGTTGTACTATCATGTAAACTTAAGAAGATCAATCTTGACTAGCACAAGAGACTTAGCATTTTAACTTTAAATACCTGAAAATACCATATAAGAAAAAGATAATGACAGATCTTCTACAAATCTATAGTTTTTATGGTGTCTATGAAACCTATTTATAAGGCAAACAACACATGAAACTATTCCCTTTAAGAAGTTCTTAAAGAGAAAAAGAAGCCTTAGAGTTAGTATGTATTGATTTTTGCAAACCAATCAATACACCATCACTTGAGCAAAATAGGTACTTTGTTCTTTTCATTGATGATTTAACAACAATGACTTGGGTATTCTTTATGAAAGAAAAGTCAAAAGTCTTCAAGAAATTTAAAAATCTCTTATAGAACCAAAATGGTTATAGGATTAAAGTTCTAAGAAGAAATAATGGAAAAGAATACAACAACAATGAGTTTGACAAATTCTATGAAGAAAAAGGTATAGGGCATCAAAATATGCTCAGCTATAACCGTCAACAAAATGGAGTCCTAAAAAGGAAGAATATAATAGTCATGAAGAGGTCAAGATCGATGCTTAAAGGAAAAACACTTTTCAAAAACTTTATGGCCAAAGTTTTTATACAATAGTCTACCTACTTGATGGATTTCTAACTAGAGTGGTCCAAAATATGGCACCAATGGAAGCTTGGAATGTCTAAAAGCCTTCAATTAAATATCTCAAAGTCTTCAGTTACATTTGTTGTGTACATGTTCTAGTTTTAAAAAGGCACAAACTGGAAGAGAAAATTGAGAAGGGAATCTTCCTCAGCTATAGTACATAGTCAAAAGGTTAGTTAATATATAGCCTAAAAACTAAGAAACTAATTGTCAATCAAGATATGGAGTTCAACAGAAATGTTTTGTGGAATTGGGATGAAGAAAAAATTAATAGGAAAACCATTATAATTTTCACTAAGAAAAGAAGGAGACATAATAACAACATATTAAGAAGGAGCCAAAACCTTAACTAGTAGTACTACCAAGGTCTCCTAAATATCAATTCCTAGTACAAGAAAGTAAGGAAGAACCATCTTTAGAATCTCAACTAAGGAGGATAAGGCTTAGAAATGACATATATAAGACCTACAATTTAGTCACGATGGAACAAAATGTTTTGAAGTAGTTGCAAAGAAAAAAGTGTGGATCCAAGCTATGAAAGAAAAAATTAAGATGATCGAGAAGAATAAGACATAAGAGATTGTTGATTGTCTAAAAGACAAAGAAGTTATAAGAGTTGAATATGTTTACAAGAAAAAGCTTAATGAACATTGCACGATCTAAAAGCACATGGCTCAATTAGTGAAAAAAGGATTTTACAACTGTCAAATATTAATTTTACTAAAACTTTGCTCTAGTGGCACCATTAAATATAGTTAGAACACTTATGGCACTAGCCAATCAAAGGAAATGAAAGATATATCAAATGAATATGAAGTTAGTATTCTTCAATGGATACATCAATAAAGAAATTTTCAAGGAGAAACCATAAGAATTCATAAAAAAGAGTACAAAAATAAGGTACTAAAGTTAAAGAAAATGTTATATGGAGTAAATAACCACCAAGGGATTGATATAAGCATAATTGACAACTACTTCATAGATAGAGGATTCTGAAGGAGCCTAAGCAATCCAACACTCCATATAAAGAACCAAGATAACATTGACACTCTCATTCTTTCCTTATACATAGATGATCTCATATATATAGGAAACAACAAGCAAATGGTTTGAGACTTCAAAGAGGATATAATGAAGACATTTTAGATGAGTAACCTCAGTCTAATACATTATTTCTCGACATTGAGATAAATCAAGAAGAAGATGGGACTTTTATATCCTAAAAGAAATATAAAGTCATTCTTAGGAAAGTTTAAGATGTGGTAAATGTTGTCGCCTGCAACCAAATATAAAAAGAAACCAACTTCCTGCAACACAACTTAATGTAGTAGTAGAAAGTAGGGATCGTTCCCACGAGGAATTTAGATGTTAGTAGTTACGCAATAAAAAGGAGGGTTTTGTAATTGTAAATTAAACAGAATTTAATTAGAAATTGAAATTGAAAAATAACTAAAAACAAAATAATGAGAATTTAACAATCAATAAAAATAAATCTTGGTTTT
>JANZXP010000195.1:33582960-33599136 GCA_027576715.1 Erythroxylum flavicans | reverse complement strand
AACCACCCTCGCGGGGTACGGACTCGGATATCATCAAAGATGTCGGGTTCGGGTCTTGCGGGAGTGGGGTGTTACACAGAATCTGGTCCGAAGGCCATCGCCTATCTTCCATGTCAGACCCTGAAGAATTATTGGCCAAGTGGCCTTGATGCTCCTCTAGATCATGGAGCTGCCATTCGCAGCGAAGGAGGTGGGAAGGGGGTTGGCATCAAATTTGTATTTCGCGTTCAGCACTCGAACCCATAAGGAAGTAGGCTTAGTGATCAGAGTCCACCCTAGCTTCGCCAAAAAGGCATCATTAGTTTCCCGAATTTTTCGGATGCCCAAACCACCTAACTCTTTGGGTGTACAGACCTCATCCCAGCTCACTAAGTGGAGCCGTTGTTGTCCAATGGACAAGCCCCATAAAAATTGTCGCATGAGCTTTTCCAGCTCATCGCAAAGGCTGCGGGGAAGTCGGACTGTCTGCATAGCGTAATTGGGAAGGACCGTAATGACGGATTGCGCCAGGGTGATACGCCCTGCAAAAGATAAAAGATTGGCCGACCAGCCCAATAGACGTTGTTGCACCTTATCGAGGATGTATTGATAGGTTCTTTTAGTGGCTCGGTCATGCAGCGGCGGAACGTCAAGATACCGACCTAGGTCGGTCGTCTGTGTAAAGCCCAGAGCATTGCTTAAAAGATGAGAGGTCCTAGCAGGACTGTTTTTGGAGTAGTAGCATCGAGATTTTTCATGGCTGACGCGTTGCCCGGAAACATCACAGAATGTTTGTAAGGTATCCCGAATGACGACCACTTGCTCCATAGACGCTTGGGAGAAAAGTATGAGGTCGTCTGCAAAGAACAGGTGGGAAAGACGTGGGTCGTGTCTGCTGAGCTGGATAGGCTTCCATCGACCTTGATTCACCGCTTGGGTAATAGAGTGGCCAAGACGTTCCACGCAGAGGACAAACAGATACGGAGAGATCGGATCTCCCTGAAGGATACCACGGGAAGGGTAAAAGGTTTCGCTGAGATCTCCATTCCAGGTCACCTGTAGGGAGGCCATGGAGATGCATTTCATGATGAGGCGAGTGAGCTCCGCGGGAACGCCAACGTCGATAAGGGTATCTTGGATAAAGTCCCAGGACAGACGATCATATGCTTTTTCCAGATCCACTTTAAGAGCCATAAGCCCTTGTTTACCCGTTTTCCGCTTCATGGAATGAATGACTTCTTGGGTAATGATAATATTATCAGTAATGAGGCGCCCTGGGACGAAGCTGCATTGGGTGGGGGCTACCAGATCCTCCAGGTAGGGTTTGAGCCTATGAACGATAATCTTGGTGATGGCTTTGTAGAGAACCGAGCATAAAGCAATCGGCCGGTACTGCGTAATCAGAGTTGGAGAGGAAATTTTAGGGATGAGAACCATAATGGTACGGTTGATTTCCGAATCCCAGGCCTCATGACGAAAAATACGCTGTAAGAATAGGGTAATGGACGGGCCGACAATGTCCCATTGGGACTGATAGAAAAGTGCAGTTAAGCCATCGTAACCAGGAGCTTTATTGGGTGCCATGGAGAAGAAGGCCGTCTTGATTTCATCTGGCCCAAGTGGTCGGGCCAGATCAGCTTGAGCATGATGGGGTAGGGGAGGGAATTGGCCAAAAGTTCGTCGGACAGCATGAGGGTGGGTTTCGGCCGTATATAATTTTGCGAGAAAACTCTTTGCTAACTGTCGTAGGCGAATGGGATCCGATACCACAAATCCTTGTTCATCCCTTAAAGAGGTGATCTTAGCTTGCCGTCGGCGGGTCATCGTGAGGGCATGGTAATATTTGGTATTGCGGTCCCCTTGGCCTAACCATTGGCTCCTGGATCTTTGGTGCCAGTAGAGTTCCTCTTGAAGAAGAACCTGCTCCAGCTCTGAACGAAGAAGCTCCTCCAAATCCCGAAGGGTTGGGGAGTTAGTAATTTCCAACTTGTGCTGGAGTCCACCCAGACGAGCTAGCAGTCGCTTTTTACGATGGAAAATGTTTCCAAAGGTGGTATTGTTCCAGTGTTGTAGGCGGTCCGAAAATCGTTTGAGTTCGCCACTCATGTCGGAGCTACGAGGTTGCCAATTCTCTGCGACAACCTGACCAAATCTGGGGTGAGTAAGCCAGGCAGATTGAAATCTGAAAGGCCGTGGGGAAGGAGGAGGAGTCAGGTCCGGCTTGAGAGTGATTAAAAGTGGGCGATGATCAGATTTCAGAAACGGGAGGTGGTGAACAATGGTGTTGGGGAAGGCAGTAGGCCAAGAGGGAGATCCGAAGGCTCGGTCTAAACGAGCAAGAATAGTGCCTCGCCTCCAAGTGAACCTTGGGCCCGAAAATCCCAGATCTTGCAATTGGCAATTGTACACACAGTCTCTGAAATGGGGATTAACAATAGGCTGGAGTCGAGATCCTCCTCGTTTGTCACTACACTCGAGTTTTGCATTGAAATCCCCTCCCAACAACCAAGGTTTCGAGTTGAGCTGTGCGATGTGCCGCAGATAATGCCATAAGTAATGTTGGAGTGCATATGTCGGGCTAGCATAGATAGCGGTGAATTCGAAAGAAAGGTTGTCCAACTCGATGCTGGTATGAACAAATTGTCGATGAGCCATCATGATTTGGACTGTAATGTCCGCCTTCCACAGGAGCCAAATACCGCCTGAATAGCCTTCCGCCTCCACTCTAAAGGAATGGCCAAAACCTAAGCTTTTAATAACCTTTAAAGCCCGAGTCCCACTGATGCGTGGTTCTACCAAAACCACGAGGCGAGGGTTATAGAGACGCATGTAGTTTTTGATGATGGGCTTAAAGGTTCACCCTCCAGCCCCTTGACAATTCCAGATAAAAATCGACATAAAACGGATTATTTGTTTTACGAATCGACAATAACTGGGACGCTATGGTCCGTCATCGCACTCCCGTGGACGGGCGAGAGGTCTGGTGGGGACTCCTCCATCGGAGTATCGGATTCCCGACCTGGTTCTAGCTCGACTGGCGATCCCTCTGCGAGATCTGGAGGTCTCGGGAGAGGAATCATGGGGTCTTCCGTTAGGGGGAGCATGGTAGGGGGAGTCTTTCTGTGGTGGTATCCTCTGCCATTAGCCCTCCATCTTCGAAGCCTTGAATTGGAACAATGACAGATGAATCCGGTAAGATAGCTTCGGTATGTGAAGGGATCGCTAGGGCCACATGGGTGGTCCCGGGTGATTGAGTGTCATGGTTTATGGCCATTTTTTGTCTCAGCGTGGAATTGGGCTTGCTACGGCCCACTGATGATTGGAGGCTTGAAGGCATCTTGGAGAGGCCATGGGCCAGGCTGGGTGGGTTGGCATGTGGGCTGGGGAAGGACGGCCCAGCCCTTGGAACCGACGGCGTGCGTTTAGAGCGGGCTTCCTTCGTCGATGTTGGTCTTCGATAGAGATCTCTCGTCTGGCTTGGAAGTAACGAAGCGTGGGTGGACTGGTTGGGCGTCGTTGCAGACGCCGGCGTCTGGTCCTGTGTGCCATCTAATGGTCCAACAACGGACAGGGCCTGGAATCTCGATCCTTGCAAGCCGATGGAGAAGACATTTTTGGATGTGGCTTGGCGATTAGCCGTTGTTGGCGGGGCTGTTCGGCGAGGCCTGCGAGTAACCTGCATCCATGAGCCAAACTCGGCTTGTTTGGGTACCTCTGAGGCAGGGTTAACTGGCGGGGCTGGTGGGATGGGTGTTTGTTGGCCGGTGGTAGGGGACGGCGTCGCGGGTTGTGCAGCGTTCCGGTGTGGGCAGCTCAGAATGCTATGGCCTACTCTACCGCAAGAGAGACAAATTTGAGGAAGCCCCTCGTATGCGACGCGAATAATTTCTCCGTCCAGTTCGACAACTGATCGGAGTGGTGAACTGATGTCTATGTCAACTGCAACACGAGCGAATTTGCCGCGGCAAGTCTGTTGCGTGTTTTGATCGATCTTCACTGTGCGGCCAACCAAATTTCCAAGTGCGGTGAGTATCGCTGGGTGGTATCTAGCCACGGACAAGTCCGGAAAGCGCACCCAAGCCACCACGTGAGAGATTTGTCCCGAAGCAGGGCGAAAGTCTGGTTGCCATGGTTGCACGGAGAGGGCGTGGCCGGAGATTATCCACGGACCCTGCGTTAAGGTACGGATGTAATCATCCTCGTCAATGAAGTTGATGAGGTAAAAGTCATGATCTAAATCAACTATTTTCATTGGCCCTTTAGGTTGCCATAGGGATGACAACCTAGATTTGAGGAAATGGAATTCGATATTTCTCCCCAAAAGTTTAATGACTACGGCTTGGTTCCAAATTTTGTCCAATTTGTTTTTGAGGGTGTTGGAGAGCTCCACCCCTAGTCCAAATTCTCCTTGAATAACTGAGATATCTCCTTCGGCTATTTCGATAGGCTCCTCCTCAGGCCAATCCAAGTTGGTAACTCCGGGTTCTTGGGCGGCTTGGCCTGTAACAATGGCGCTGTAACAGGGTTGAGTGTGCGTAGGAGTAGATGTGGGGGGAGGGGGGTCTTCCTCCCGTTCGCTTATGCGAACTTTCTTAGTAGCTTGGCGATCCATTAACCACGGTAGCTGTTTTGCGTTAGACCAAAGAAGACTTTTAACAAACAGATAGTAGGCAAGACTTTAAAGAAAACAAAGGAAATGTTGTAGAGAGATGTGAGAGCCTCTCTCTCAACCAACGGTAACCAACATGTCTTTAAATGTATTGTTTATTTCATTCAACCCAAAAAACATACAAAATTTCACATTCATAGAAGTTGAGCCCCTTTATATATCTTTTTGTATTAGGCTCTTCAAACTAATTATTTAAAAACTCAACCGATTCGGTCAATTCAACCATAAAAATCTTGAAACGTTTATCTTTTTAGTTTAGTTTTTAACTTTCTAGTTGAATTTATTTTAATAACTTTTATTGTTAAAAAATAATCAGTTTATGAATTAATCGTAAATTATTAAGTTGTCATGATAAAGTAAAAAAGGATTTTTAAATCACGAAATACAGGAACGCAATTTAATCTTGAATCTAATCTTAGCTCACGATAGATTACAAAATTGAGAAAAAAAAAATAGCACAATAGGCTAGAAAGCTAGATAACTTCGTAATCCAATTATTTTAAGAAAACTTAATTAGTAATGGAATTATATAATAATGGCCGATAAACTTTATTGATTGAACTTCGTGAACAGCTAACCATATTTAATAATGTTTACTAGAAATATTTAACGATTGCTGAGATTGTCCGGAGGAAGGAATTGATTTTGATCGACACCGACGTTTTGGATCGTTAGTTCATTTGTAACATTTTAATACTAAAATGGGAGAAGAAAAATAGAGAAGTGACACTAATTATGATTAATCTTTGTCCTTGTCCATCCTAGCTAGGCATGTTCCCTTAGCAATTAATCCGATAGAGAGAGTATATTAAAGTCATGCCGAGCAAAGCGCCTAAATAATTAAATCCTAAGGACGAGAGTAAATTAAGCAAGTAGAGCTCGAACTGAACATGACCCATGTGGCTTGATTAGGACTTGTATCCCAAGAAACCAAAGTCCCCAACTAAATAGCATATGATTGTTGATTATAAAATTAGAAAAAATAAAAAAGGAAGGAGACGTGTTTGGTGCAATACATGCATAAGAGAAAAATTTTCAAACAAACATCATAAACTCAACACGATGAATCATGTTATTGTTAACTAGAATGATTTCCAAAATTCTATTGACCTACTTATGAATGCAAATCTCATACCCTAAACACAAAGATGAGAAGAAGAGCAAAAAATAAAGGAGATTGCCTCATGCTAGTGATGTGAAAATAAACGATGCATTATGTACATTGTGGCTTTATTTAACTCGACAGTTAGCTCCCAGGTCTTTAGATTAAGCAAGTTAGTGTTGAGAACTCTACAAAAACTAGACATAAGGCTAAATAACTTGTACCAACAGAGATTGATAACTGGCTATAATCCCATAATGCGAGTTGACTGCGACTTCTAAGGAACTTCTTGAAACATTAGTATCAAGTTTAAGACGAAAGTAGCTATTCTAAAGCAAATGCATCAATGCACTTGATGAGGAATGAACAGATTTTATCACAAGGAAATAAACCAAGTCCACCGGACATGGGAGTAGTACTAACAGATATTCCATTTAGAATCTTGAGAACTGATCAGTAAATATTAGTATTGGATTAATAAAATAGCTCCACATTCATTTCCCACGGTCTAACTCAATGAGATTCTGTTACTTGTCAGTGTTTAGTTTAAAAAACAATATGAATTCTTAGCAGGGCTGATAGCCAACTTTTCTTTACCATAGCTAAAAGTTTCTCAGTTCTTGAAAAAAATGTATTAAACGGAGCAGATCCTTCATCGCGAGTAATTGGTTGGCCATAAGTCCTCCACTAATCATATCAGCTAGATGTTGCCGATCGTTTTCTGGAGTTGATTTCGAACAGCTACAGATTCTGTTCTTAAAGAAATAGAGGACGTGGTATCCAAACCAGTAGTAAAAGCATAATTTTCAGGTTTATAAACTATTGATGTCATTAACAGATATGTCTTTCGTGCAATTGGAAGGTTACTTATTGAATAACTGAGTAGGATAAACATTAAAACCGAAAAGAGCCATGTTCTCAAAGAAATCAAAGTCACCCCTAGGCCAAAACTTTAATTAGCACCTCCAAGCAGAAGCTGACATCAGCTCTCGCCGCTGCCAAAAGAGAACAAGCAAGGCTTGACGCTTCTCCACATGAAACCCCTTCACTGGTGTCCTTTTCACAACATAATCTGCCTGAGTTTCTGTGAAGTTACTGAATGTAATAGGTGAAAGCCCAGCAGAGGCAAAGATAGTCTTCCAATTTGGCAATTTGTCCGGGACACGAATACGTCCTAAAATAGTACTTTCAATCCTTGGCTGGAAAAGAAACTTTTCAATCTTGTTAGTAGCATCCACAGGCACATTAACAGCATCCAACGACTCCAATATGTGAATATATGATTGAAGGGCATGGATGATATGCTCTGGGAAACTAAGATCACTTCGATCAACCCCTTGGTCCAAGGACACTATAATCTTTGGTGACAGCTGCTTCACAAAGCGTAGCAATGAGGGCAGTGCAGACGGTTGATGTGAACAAGACCAGGTGGGTAAATTGACTGCAACAGCCTCATTTTCTTTTGGTTGAAGAAAGGGAGTAGCATAGCAGTTTTGCTCCAAAGATTCAAAGTTAACCATGTGAAGCTCGAAACTGATACCAATCTCACTAGCAAAAAGAGTTAAGTTTTCACGCATAAGACCAATCTCAATGGGTTGGTAAGTTGAAAGTGAGGTAAAGGCGGTAATTTTTAGCGAGGGACTAAAGCTATTTCGTGGAAGCTCCTGCATAAATGAAGCCCATTGAACACCAAAACCAATATCGAAGTCAATTATGTGGATTTTATCAGCACCAATGACAGCTTCAAGAAGGGCCTGATTGCAAGTGAAGTTGGCGAATTGGATCAGTGGAGAAACTTCAGAAAAGACTTTGTAAGCACCCATTTTGAAGATGGCATCGTATGGGGTTGGGTTCTTAGGCTGCAGGGTAGTGACTGGATTGCTGTTCATGAGGAGATTTTGCAAAGCCTCCTTAAAGCAGAAAGCTACTCTGCAGACAGGCTTTCCTGCTGGTGAGAATTGTTGATTGAGCCGTGCCAATATCGCTTGCGCCTGTGAGAAGTTCCCAGTTCCTACCAGCTCCGCTGCCTTGTAGAGCTGGTCCAGCAACACGTGTTGGTGATGTTGATATTGTTGGTAGGACAGTTGAGGTCTCACATCATCCTTCCTTGCAGCAATTGGTTTCTGTTGAAGAAATTGCTGTTGTTGACGATGTCCAGGACTGGAGAATGGGAATTGTGGTATTATCTGAGACATAGAATCCATCGTACCACTGTTGTGCCGCTTGGATTGGGGCTGAAGCAAGTGACTTTCTTGCTGAGGAATCCATAGAGGAAAGAAGTTGGGATCTTGACGGTGTTGATGATGAAATTGTTGCTGGTTCATCAGCGGCCGTGGATTTAATATTTGAGGCTTCACCTCAGGAATTTCAGTTTCTTGGTGCTGATCATGACGGTATAGAACACCTGGAGAAAGAAAAGTATCGTTAATTAGCGAGTCAAAAACTAGATTTTGTAAACTTGAATTGCTACTGTAGTTGTCGCGACCCAATCCAACACTTCTGCAATTAACCAACCCTGCAGAAGAGCTCGGAGTAATTAAACCAGATAATGTTTTTCCATCGCTAGTGTCGTTACTATTTGGCGTTCCCGGAAAAGCACCTAAGTTGTTACCATTTTCATCAAAATTCAGTGGATTACTTCCATTCTGCGACAGCTGCTTGAGGCCAAATGACGAATCATCCATCTCCCCTGCTATCCACTTCAACAAGGATGGTTCGTGACTCGGTTCAGACAGCAAACTTTCCCAATCCTCCACCCCAAGTTCACATCTTTCTCCGCCGGACACAATTCCATGTCCACATGAAATGGGTTGCAACTCTACCGCCCAGTCATCTTTTCTGTCAGGGCCCGTGAGAGTGTTGTGGTGGTCGGTGGAGGAAAGAGTTGAAGCTGATGTGGGCGGGCTAGGACTTGTTCTCATATGAAGAACTAAGTTGGGTTCAGTACGTCCTCCTGTCGCTGATGATGGTTGTGTGAACAAATGCTCTTGTTTCAAGCAAATTGAAGCGAAACCAGAAATATCAAAACCACCCTTTCCCTGCAACTGAAAAGGCATATCTCTCACATGTACACCAACCCAACAGAGACGCCAACAGACAGTATATAAAGAGAACAGGAGTAGGCCATACTTTGCCTAGTGAGCTGATAGGATGTGTTGGCTTTGCTTTAGTAGGATGTCGAGATTTGGACAAAGAACGAAAATATCTTCTTCTCTAATTGAGATTTTAAGCTCAAGTTCGCTCCTTGCATGACATGAATCGTTATCTTCAACGGTAACACAAGAAACGAACTTATCAAAAAACTTGCTTCGATTACTCTTGACAAAACTTTTTGTCTTCCTCTTGAGTTCCATTATTTATCGACCACCCCTCACTCCAGCTTCATGTTCATCTCTTTTGCTTCCCTTTTCCTCTCTCTTTAGTCCCTATTGTGGTAGTGTTGTGTGGCTGTTCTAACTCTGCAACCCTCCCTGCTTTCCCAAGGATGCGTGAATCGTGAAAAAGGCAACAAAATTCCTCTCCCTCCCTGTCCCTCTCTCTCTCTCTCTCTCGCTATTGTTTTCTTTTTTCTTTTTTTTTCTCATCCTTCTACTTTTTGCCCTTTTAACACCAACCATTCTCTCTCTCTCTCTCTCGCGTTCAGGAACTGTCAAATTCGGCAGCAGTATGATTGTGTTGTCATTCCCTTATTCGAGAAGAGGTAAAACAGTCCCAATTCTTTTGATATAGGAGCACCCCATTCTTCACAAATTTACCCATTAGTCCCTTATGCTTTTATATTTATGATACAAGAGACAAGAGTATTAATTTAAAAATATTTTATTATTTAATTTACTTTCAAAGCATATCTTAATATAAAGTTTCATGATCATAATAGAAAAAATGGCAAATTTTACATTTTTAAGTTTTAACGCCATATTTTTTACTCTATTAAAATTTCATTCTAAGCTAAAACCCATCAGCTAAGTTTTTAAGTTTTAAACTTAAAAATACATGATCATATTTTTAAGTTTTAACAGGCAGCGGGGATTTCTTACTAGTCCATCGTTGACGTGAACAACTCGAGAGTGCTTTTGGCAGCTTCTTGTTTGTTGAGAGCTTCCAACTTAGCTTTAAGCATCGAGGAATTTTATCGTCTCTAGCGAGGGTTTGGTTTGTTTTACTGGAATCATCGATCTATTCTTAATATATTTTTAGTAATATATTATTCTTTTGTTTGGTTAAAGAAAATATACAGAATATATATTTAAAAGTTTACTTATTTCTTAAATTTAAGAAATAAATAAACTTATTCTTTATCTATTTCAAGTGGGTTGAGAATAAAAATAAAGACTTATTAGACAAAAATATCCTTAAAATTCACATACTTAGCTATAAAAAACATAATAAGAAGAAGTAGAAAAAAAAAATAATAATAATATAATTAAGCCTCGTAAATATTTTAATTTTTTTGTTATTTATTTTTTAGTCATTCTAAATTTACATTTTAAAATCAATCATTAACATCACATCATCATTAAAAATTATTAAAAATAAATCAAACTAAATAATACGTATTTTATTCTATTCTTTTTCTATTCTACTTTTAAAAACAATCACTATTTCACTCTTTATTTATTTTGCAAGTGAACCGAACGTTTTGTAAG
Source organism: Erythroxylum flavicans (assembly GCA_027576715.1). Taxonomy (NCBI): domain Eukaryota; kingdom Viridiplantae; phylum Streptophyta; class Magnoliopsida; order Malpighiales; family Erythroxylaceae; genus Erythroxylum; species Erythroxylum flavicans. The sequence goes on along the minus strand of JANZXP010000195.1, from coordinate 33,588,740 downwards.
GGTTGCAAAAATATTGCTCTATTTGACTTGGTTATCACTTTTTTAATATAATTCACATTACTTAGTTATGACCTTTTTAGTCACCAAATCTACCAACACACCTTAACTGAACCATATTAATATAGAAGTTAGAGGCTTTGGTTGCATTTTGATTTGTGGTGCGGTGAAGAAAAGTACTTATTTACCGTATTTTTTAAATGTAGTCATATGTTTGGATCTGCGGGCTACAACTGGAGGTTAGAGAAAAGTACAATGTTGCTGTAGAAATTGATAAATAGAAAGAGGGTTGCGGTAAGAAAGTGCTTCTGCAGTAGAAATTCTACTTTCTATTAATAACCTTCTTATAATTATTATTTTCTATTATACCATCAACTAATAAAAAACAAGTCCAACATATTTATAATTTACATTTATATGACTAATAATATATTTTTATGAAATATGATATTTACTAAATTTATTTTATTTATATTTTCTTATTTTAATTTAATATGTTATTATTTATAATTTTAAATTTATATGACTAATAATATATTTTTTATGAAATATTTACTAAATTTATTTTATTTATATTTTCTTATTTTAATTTAATATTTTATTATTTATAATTTAAATTTAGATAACTAATAATATATTTTTTAATTATTTATACAACAACTAATAGTTTATTAAATCAATAGGCTTTTTAGTCATTTTATCTTTTTTCAACAACTACAACCGTAGTTACCAAACACCTATTTTCACATTTTAGCAGTTACCAAAACAGTAATCTTAAACACATAAATACTTCTTGAGAATAAGTACTTATCATTTCAGCAGATTATCAATCGTTATCACTCTCTCAAACCAAGCCTTCAACTCAATATCATAATAATTATTAAAAGTTATATACAATGTTTTATAATTTATACCGTACTGGCCAAAAAATAATACTAAAAAATGTGTACATCGGACGTTGGTATCATTTTATACTGAATTGTTTTGCTTAGTACCAATAGTAGTCAAAATATCGACTGATACTGAAAATTTTAAAAAATACAAGGATTGATCTGCAAAAAGTGAAAAAAATTTAAAAGCCTCCCCCACCAATGCTGATCTCCCGTTTGTATTCTCCTTCTCCCACTTTTGTTTAATACATTCAAATTTTCATTTTTCAAAAAAACTTTAATTGTTTTTTTAATTTTTGAAATAAATGTTTTATTACTAATAATAATTATAAATTAAATAAATATTAAAAATACATTATTTTAATTATATTTATTTCAATTTATATTTTTTTATTAATACAATATTAGTAAAAATTATTTTATTTTTAAAATAAATAATTAAAACATTATTATTTATAAACTAATATTTATTTTAAATATATTGTAATTATTTATATATTTTTAAATATTTTATTTTAATTATATTTAATAATATTTTTAAATTAATTTTCTAAATAAAACAAAATTTTAAATTAAATTAAGTTATTTATAATTTTAGTAATAATTAATTTTAATTAATTAAATATATAATATTAAATTAAATTATTTAAATTCTTATTACTAATTAATATATTAAATAATATATTTAATTGATAATAAATGAAATAATATATATAATTATTATATATATTTTTTCAAGTTTCACTTCTAATTGGTTATTTCCTCGTTATGAATTCTTGTTATAAATTGTAATACATAAAGAGTTAATGATTTTTATTGTTTTTGATTTGATGTTTTGATATAATTATCATTTATTATATGATGAAATTGTAATATTTTAAATATCTTATTGTTCTTACTTTTATATTTGTACGATAATTAAGCGATTTTTTTCATATTAATTGTAGTTATTATTTATATGTGAAATATGTTAAAATTATTGTTAATAAAAATAAATAAAATTTTATTTTAAAATTTTATTATTATGATTTTTTGGAGACATGGTTAATGTAAAATTATAAAGTATATAGAACAATATAATAATGAACTATTTTGTAATTTTTAAAAAGTTTAGAGACTATTTCATAAATGTAAAAAATTACCTAAAACGGTACCGGTATAATACTACGTTAAAACCCATTCTGATTCTAAGTCCAGTACAATATATATATATACACGAACGAGATGGTCGTCGTCTTTCTAATCCAACGGTCCCAATTTATTCCCATCATTGAACAACTCCAATTTATTCTGTGGAAACCATGAAACTCTCCTTATATCAAAACTTTCGAAGTTTCTACCTTTAACACACTCACAAAGTTCCCTCTCACTCTCTCCCTCTCTCAAAGTTCCAGGAAATATTTTCTCTCTCATTATTCATTCTCAAAACAAAGATTGGCCAGTAAATCTTAATATTTTAAAAACCAGACCGGACATCGAACCGATCGAAGGAAAGGTTTAAGGTTTAGAGGTTCGACCGGTAGTGAACCACTATAAAACCGGTATATAATAAATAAGAAGTAAAACTTATAAGAATTAGTAAAAATAAAATATTATATTAAAATAAAAAATACACCAATGTCTATCATTATATAATGCACTAATAATAAATAAATAAAAGTGTAATATAAAACTTAAAATAACAATAAAAATCAAAATTGCATTTTTGAAGGAGGTTGCGTTTCACCATCGTCCAATGCTCCAAATTCTCCAACGCTATTTAGAGATTCGTAAACTACGCATTCATTCAAAGTATTTGCATCAACTTCTTCTGCTACATTAAAAAATTACAAATTAGTAATGTATGAAATTATTCTCAATTGTAAACTTGTAATACAGTATAATTTTAACTTAAATATGATCAAAATAAGATATGAACTGACCATCAGTAAATGTTCTTAATTGATTCATTGTGACAAATGCTTTTTCTGCATAAATCGTCTTTTCAAGTTCATTATAATCAAGATCAGGCGATGGTTCTTCTTCTTCGATCCAAAAATCAGTATATTCAATACAATCAATATCAACCGGATCATATGTTTTCTTCTTACGAAGCACTCTGAACACATAATAGAGAAATTATAAAGTCACTAATTAAAAAATTATTGAAATAAAAATAAAACTATAAAATACCTGTTCTTCATAAGTAACGTAAACAAGGTCTTTAAGTCTTTGATGTTCCAAACGATTTCGTTTCTTTGTATGAATACGTTCAAAAACACTCCAATTACTTTTACAATCTGATGCAGAAGTTGTTTGACTGAGTAACCTAATAGTGAGTTTTCTCAATATTGGAGCACTATCACCAAATAATCTTCACCACTCATCTGCATTTTAAATTAATAGTTATGATAAAATATATATTATTAATCAGTAAATAATGAATTAAAAGTATAAAACTTATCTGGCTGCATTTTTTTCATCGTAAGTTCTCTCTTTGCTGATGATCTAGCAAAATTATCTAAACCTTCACGATACAATTTAATTTCATTTATCGCTTGTGATTGCTCTTCACTAGAGAAAATACATTTGCGTTCAATCACATCAAACAAACCACCCATAATATTAATTATACATGCTTCTCTACTATATAAGCAATAAGGATTGAGAAAATAAGCTGCTAAGTGAATCCTTTGAGTAAGATGCTTATCCCATCGCCGATCAATAATATCTATATAAGGCTTGTACAATTTCTCCTTCCCTTTAAAAAGATTCATAATTGTTTTGTGAGCTCTATACATACCATCATATATAGACCCCAAAGATAACTTCTCATTTGAGTTAACAATCCTCAACAGCCTTATAAGCGGAGTCACTAGGGATGACAATGAGCCGAGCCCTGCCTCAGTCACGGCAGGCTGCGGGCAGACCAGTGGCCCACGTGGGCAGGGATGGGCCAGCCCACCAACGGGTCGTCCGGCCCGTCTATATTTTTAATTAAAAAATGCAAAACTCGGGTCAAAAATGGACTGGGTTGAGTCGGGCCGGGCGGCCCGGGCCAGAATTGCCATCCCTAGGAGCCACAATCTTCACAATGATCAAGCAAGCATCCTAAAATTTATTATCTAGAATAATAACACAAACTTCTTTTCCTTCTTCACTCTTTGATACAATGAGCAGCACATAGAAACCAATAAATATCCCTATACTTTGATTGTAATAAGTACCTAGCTGATACATAATTAGTTGCATTATTTGTAATAAAATGCACAACATTCTTTAGTCTAACCCACTTAACAATTTTAGAGAATAATTCAGATAAAACATTAGCACTTTTTACCATGTCAGAAGCGTCAACAGACTTAATAAAAGTTGTTCCAATATTACAATAAGCTAAGAAATTAATCAAGGTTCTTTTTCTTTCATCAGTCCACCCATCTATCATAATAGTGCATCATGTTGATTCCCAACTAGATTTATATGTATCCACAATTAACTGACATTCCTTTTTTAAATCTTGAAGCAAAGGTACACGTAACTCATAATAAGATGGTACCTTATATCTTAGACCTATCGTTGTTGTAGCATCAATTGTTTCTTGAAAATATGGTGAATTTAAAGCATTTAAAGGAATATATGAATGATAGAACCATCTAGTCCATGCTCTTTTACATCTCAAAACAACATCCTTATCAACCATAAAACTTTTTAGACTGGGTTGAGAACTAGGAGTAGTTCTTAGAGAAAAATAAGAATCTATTTCAATAGTTGCTTTTCTGTTTCCTTTATCTATGCTTGTGGGGGTTTCATCATCTCCAAAAGATATATCATGAGCCTATTTATTTTCCTTTTTCTTTTTTACTTGTTGCTACAAATATTTTCCAATCATGTCACGCACATCAAGTGGTACTTTTTTGCAATAAGCAATATCGCCCTTAACACTAGCAAGATGTTCTCACTCTAAACATTCTTACCCCTTTAAATATTCTATTGCAAAACATACAGTTATATTGGACATTCCCATCAGATGCTTGAGAAGAAGAAAAATAATTCCATGCTGGATCGGACTTACCACTAATAGAGGATGATTCTATATTCTCCATTATGATTTAACCTAAAAAATATTTTAAAAAATAATTAGGTATATTATTTTCAAGGCAAAAGTCTCCTACTTAAATAATTTTAATTAGAATGACAATCACAAGTATAAAATTGTGCTTTAAGATACCATTTTCAACAATTTATGAACCTTGTCCTATTGACTAAACTATATTGTAAATATAGGTCAGAAAAGCAAAGACAAAAGGTTATGCTATTGGTGTTTTAATTTCTCCATTAACTCCGAGAAGTAGAGACTTAAGAAGGTGTGGTGTGAAGAGCTAATAACAAGGCAAGCTCTTCAGTAATCGAAGGTTGACCAATAATGAGACAAATCATTACTTCCTTGATTTAGTCACGACAGCAAGAAGAGTGCCTTTGTCGTTTGAGGGTTTTATAAAACTTTTGATTGAGCTGAGGTTTTAGGGGATTTTGCTGCCCACTTAACCTCGGAATTTAACCAAGGATTCCACTCCAAAAAGAAACAAGGAGATATAATTATATTTGTAACCAAATTAAGTACTCAGGATCAAACAACCAAATTAAGTGGAAACAGAGGATCCTTACTCATTTTAACAAAGCCTAGAACATGTTTCTTATCACACAAACTCCTAATCTTTGCCTCTTCAAGAATGAAACTTTCCCAATTCCAACTTGGATTTTCCAAGGATAGTGACAAGTTCATTAATAAATATGTAAAGTTCACAGGTTCGGTTCAACCTTTAGATGTGGAATCATTAAGGAATATGATTATTAAATATATCAAGTTGATATGGGAAGCTACTATCATCCAAAGCTGTTTCTCAAACACCAGAA
>JANZXP010000195.1:33548864-33582860 GCA_027576715.1 Erythroxylum flavicans | reverse complement strand
AAGGAATATGATTATTAAATATATCAAGTTGATATGGGAAGCTACTATCATCCAAAGCTGTTTCTCAAACACCAGAAAAGGAAGGAACAGGAGAGGAAAATGCAAACATAGCAGAATGGAACATACATATACATACATATATAGTTATACAAAGAAAACCAACAGCAGCAGAATGAATACTCAGACGACAGAACAGATGTTACCACTTATTAAAACTTTGCTCCAGCAATTGCTCCACTTCAAAGTTCAAATAGCCTCACCAAAATATTGCCAGTAGATCAACAAATTGAATACTTAAAAGAGTACATACAACCTGGCTATCAAAATCAGAGATTGATATGAAATGAAGTTCTAACTATTACAGAAAGCTAATTAATCAATACTAGTGGATCCTTATCTCCTTATCTGTTAACATATTGAAACAATAATACACAACAAACTGAAGTTCAAAGAGTATATATAATAACTATTAATAGAGTATACAATAAAGTTCCATTCTAATTGTTACAGAAATCACAACAACAATGAAACTTGAATAAAACAGAATATTGAAACTATCACTACCTTATCCTTATCTTTTAATGGAAACTTGAATAAAAATGTACAAATTGGAACTCTATACAAATTAAAGCTCTATATGATATGTTCTTCCGTCTTCCTCTCCAATAAGAAAAGCGCAGCAGCACCAAGCAAAAGGGCAGTACCCTTCGAAATAAAAAAATTAAAGCCCAAATTTAATAGAAAATAAAATAACAATGACAAATCCTAAATAGAAAGAACATAAATAATTCATGGCCGAATAAACCAAAACCTGAGCGTGAGGAACATAGGATGGATGTAGACACAATCTCTTCCATCACAATACTTAGTCGTTAAGGAAGGAGTTTGAAGTTGCTTAAATAAGCTCTTTACCTCAGAACAACTATGAGAGATATGAGAATAGAATATTAACTTCACAGTAGCCGCCCAAAGAGCAACAGTATAACATGACCAAACAAAAAACACAGATCAACAAGAGAAGCAGTAATTTCAAGAAAGAATTAAAGATTTAAGCTCAAACAAGCAGTTAAACTCAAACAAGCATCACAAAAACACATACCACCCACAATAGCTGCCTAAGAAAAGCCATAATAGTCACCCAAGGAGAGTCAACGAGGCTCGACTTTTGCATATATGGGTTACATGCATATATGGAGACGGTGAGATATGGTCAAGCGAAGATGATGAAGAGAAGATAGTGAAGAGGCGAGAGACACATCGATTTCTGAATGAAATTTGAAGGGTTTAGGTTTAGGTTTAGGTTTAGGTGTATCTATCAACCGATTGAGAAAATGAGAAGGGGCGACAGACGAGAGAGAAATCTGAACTCTCTATCATCCAATCTAAGAAAATGGTGAGGGGCAACGGGCGAGAAACAAAGAGCAAAGTCTCAATCGCCAGTCGTAAATTCTGAAATATTAAAGGGGTGACTAGCGAATTAGGTATTTTGTATCGTTAAACTGGTGTAACCGGTTCGATGAAAACTGGCCGATTCTTCAACAAACTGGTCAGTTTTTATACTGATAGGTTTTTTGTTAAAATCGAACTAGACCACTAATCGGTTCAGACTTTTTCCTGTCAGACCGGCTGGTCCTATCCGATTTTTAGAACCTTGGTAAATCTAGTCTTCTTGTGTTTCTAATTGTTTGTAGACACTTGGTCGAGAGTATTTCACTTTGTTTCAATGGTGCTTTGCACCTTATTCTTTGCTTGATCATCAGTACTTTATTAGACGCCGCAGCCTCTCTATGATGTCTCCCCTCTTCTCTTTTCTACTTGCAATCCTTTTCTGTCTTTAATAGTTTGGTCAATAGACTGAATTTCAATAGAGAGCAATTTTGGTACTAAATAAATAAAAACCGCAAGATTTAAATTTCTGTTAGCTTCTATTGGTACACCTTTATGGACGAGATCATAAATTTCTGATTGGTTAACTCCAACAATGGCTTCGAAGCTTTCAATTTTAAGCTTTTTTCACTCACCTCACTTCCTCCCCACCAAGAAAAGGTCTCCTTTTCCTTTCTCTGTCTGCCTTTTTTCCTTCAGTTTCGCTTTATTGACAATCTTATGGGCTTGTGTAGATTCTTCAAGAAGATGATGATAAACCCATTTTGGATGGATCTTATTTCACTGATCGAATCAAATTACTTTCCATCAATGACGAGGGAGAATGTAGTGAGAAGCAAGAATCATGCGGCGACGATTTTTTAAAGTCCGATGAGGAATTTGCTTGAATGCTACAAGTCATTTATTGGTTTTCATAATTTCATCATAATTTTATTTATTTTATTGTTTTAGTAATGTTATGTAATGTGTTGGGTTTTGTGTTTTGCGCTGAGGAAGAGGTAGGATTTTTGTTTTCCTCTTAACTCAGGATTCATTAAATTTTTAGGGCCTCATTATATGCTGTTGATAACTAAAAAAAGAAAAATTGGGGTTATTTGTGGACATGCAATATTCTAAAAGCAAGAACAGGTCTTTTGTTTATTCTGTATGTAAATGTAATATGTAGTTGGTACTTATAAAGAGACCTATGAGATTATTTATAAATTTCGACTGTTCATTTGTAATTAGATCAAGAATTTTCCCTATTTTTGTTTAGTTTGTATTTGTTTGATTAATTTTCTGTAAAAGCAATCTGATTTGGGGTCATCTAGATAGGTTCAACATTGTGGAGGTAATCTCTGTACTTTTTCTGTGATATGCCCTCGGTGTTAATTAATGGTGAGGGTTTATGTAATTAACTCTATTTTTGGCAGTGTTGTTGCTTTTCTTTTCTGCTTTACTTTCTCTGTTGCTTTTCTTTCCTTTATTTAGATGTAATGCAAAACATCTACGGTTACATTCTGAAAATTAGACCCTCCTTTCATGTTGTTTTATAGTTGATAATGTTATGTTGACTGTTTCTAGTTTTTTTCTCGCATATGTATAGGGACAAACTTCATTCTTATTGTGATGTTAGTATAACATGTTGAATGAGACAAGGTATCATATGGGTTTTGGGGGGAGTCACTTTCTTTTCTTTTTTTAAAAATTATCTTCTTCATTTTAATCCATTGATTTATATTTATTTTTTAAACAGTTGATTCATAAGAACCATTCCACTTCAACATATTATTAACTTTCCATTTGTCTTTTTTAGTTCTGTAGATACAAGAAGCTCCTATGAATGGTGATCTCTCAAGGGACTTCTTTTCAGCTATTTGTACTATGTTATGCTTAGTCTTTAAAAAAATTATGTAATTATGAGATAGGACAAGTCCTATATGAAACTATGTTTGTTTGGAATGAGTTCTTAACTCAAGGAATTTGCAACAATTTGAAAAATACTAACTGGATGTTGGCACTAGTGTATGGCTTCTTTAAACAGGTCCATTTTCTTATGCTTACCTGTATAATCATACACTGTGTTAATGAAGGTAGAAATAGGATAAATATGTATATTGTCTTATCTTCTTTATATGGATGTATTGGTAGTATTCTTGCTGCACTCAAAGTTAATTATTGGTAAGAACGATGGATTATCTAGAAAGGGCAAAATGAAAAAAGGAAGCTCCATTAATTGAAGCTGCTTTTCAACGAAGATTGGTGGAAGAGAAACTGCTACATGAACATGAGCAGCAGGTACTTCTCAAGTTATTATATCTGTGTGGCATTTAGCAATATACATGTAAAATTTAGGTTACTAGTTACCAAGTGACTGTTTTTTTAGTGTTAACTCGAGACTCTTTTTAGATGCTTTGCTTTGCTTTTTTTGACATGCTTCTACCAAAAATGCAGCAAGATGTTGAACATAACAGACAACGCCATGAAGGTGACCTCAAGGAGAAACGAAGATTGTGTCGGCTGTTGAAGAATAATGTAGTGTTCAACTAGATCTTTCACTCACAAAATTAGTTAATGTATATGTGTTCTATGCTCACTTTATGCATGACTGAAAACTAAACCCATCTATGAGGGCTACTTTACATCTCTCATCTTGTCGGTTTCTTTTTGACTTTTTAAATGAATTTCATTTTCCTTTTGTCTTATAGGAAGAATTCCAGGTTAAAGTGATTATAAGTTGCGAAGCTAAATTTGTCAGGTGAAGAGAAGAGAGGGAATGCTGGGCCCAAACAAGCCTCTAGAGATTACAGTGGTGGCTTATGGTTCAATTGGTATCTAGGCCTCGTGAATGCTGAGTGACCATGGAATTGAGGTCACTAGACTTCTGGCATTTCTATTTCATACATGTCAAAACTAATGGCCTTTGCAGTAGACTAGATAAATTTTATGGTGAACTTTGAGTTAAAATAATTATATTGTAACTTTGAGAACTTAAGAAAGACCATTAGTGGTATGCTTGTCCTGCTACTTTCTAAATTTTAGTAAAACCCTAAATGTATTGAAACCATTGGTAAGTTTATATTCTTCTGGTCCTTTGAGTGTTTCTCTAGATTTGGCTCTGTTATCTTTTTGGACACTTGAAAGTTGTACTTATCATTTTTAGTGGTCTTGCTGTCATTGATGTTATATTTTTTAGACTACCACCTTAAATAGGTTGTACTTTGTTGGTCACTGAATCTAGTCTAGGAGGTTTTTAACAGGCTGATTTGAAGTTTGATCCAATGCTAGATGTGCATTTTGCTGCAAATATATGCCCAAAAGTTTCTCTTCATATCATTTTATTTAGGAAACTCCAACTCAAATAATAATTTCTTTCTTTTCATTAATACGTGACGTACATTTGGTAGATTGAAATGGTTCATGTCTAATGTTCTTTTCTCTTTGCTATATAATTTTGGAAACTCTTTGTTTCTCTCTTTTTCTCTATATATAGAAATGATGTATGTATTCCTAAATACAGGAGAGAATTTTATTGTCCTTTCTGCTTCTTATCTACGTGAATTAAACTTGTTTCATATGTAATGCATACTATTTGATTCTAATTATGTTCATTTTATATGCCAAGTTTCAGTGATCTGTGGTTCTTTGCTTATAAAGTGGTTACTGATATCTTTATCTTATTGTAGCTATGATATTTGCATTGGAGAAGTCAGAAGATGGTCAAAACTATCAAAGTAACTTGAAAAAAGCATAATAAAAGCTTGGAAAGTGTTAAGGGAAGCAGATATTTGCATTCTAGTTGATAGCATGCTGCAGAAGAAAGGTGCAGAGATGTATATACATCCAATGGTTCATTCCCAAAAATGTTTAAATATATTTTCGCTGCTCATTCTTGTTTTTTCCCCCTCTCTCTTTATGTCTATCTTCCTTTTTCCCTCCCTCCCTCCCTTAATCAAGTATCATTGCAGGGCTAATAAGGAAGCAAGAAGAGAATAGAAAAAGCCCATCAAGCAACTGGAGAAAAGGAAATGTGAAATTGAAAAGGAGAAGAAAAGAGCAGAGCTTGAAATCCAAAAGCAAAATCGACAAATGGTATGTGATTTTTGTGAACGTCGAATATTTCTATTATGCATATGCTATGCTATGCTTTATGTACCTTTGTCCAAAACCAAATGTCTTTATTAAATTTTGACTGCTGCTCTAAAAAAGTGAATTTTCAATTCATAAGCTTTCTTCAATCACTTTCTAAAAACAAAATTTTATCTTCTGATTGTTTCATTTATTCAAGAAAAAGAGTGAAAGAGGTTGCAGGGGGAGGTAGAGAAAGATGAAAAGCATTAAGAGAAAGAAGAGTTTGAAATGTAGAGACAATTGAAGGAGCAAAAGGAAGTTAACAAAGAGAAAAGGTGTCGGGAGAAGGAAGAAGCTGAATTAAAAAGGTGGAATTCCATAAAAAAATAAGTCTCAATTATGGAACGATTTCTAAAAAGAAGCAAATCTACTTCACCTGGATAGGTTAACCAGAGTTCAAGATCCATGCCTGTATTGTCTTCTGAAATGAGTGAAAAGGAGTCTGAGTCAGTAACCCAACTGATGGACACTACTCTTCCAACCACTGGTGATCTTACTGCTGATGATAAATTAGTAGGTTTAATGCTCTAAAACTATCTCCTTACTATATTAGAGGAGAAGACTTAGCCATCCTAATATTTCAGTCTTTTTGTTGTTGACCATAGCTCATATGCTTTGCAGGCCACGTTTTCCCTTTTGGCATCATTTTGGTCTTGCTTTTCACTTAAACAAAAAACAACATTGGAGCATACATCAAAAGCCTAAAATTGAGCTATTGAAAGAACTTAACTGAAGTAAGGGAACTGGCTTTTGATGATGAGTTAATTGTGGAGAAGGTTGCAAGTGAATTGGAAGATAAGAATTTTATGGATAGATCATCCTTTACTAATTTGGGTTGTTCTTCTCCTGGATCTAAAAAGTGCAAACAAATAAAGCAGCTAGTGCAGTTTGATAAGAGCCATAGGCTTGCTTTTTATGGTATCTAGCCAAAGCAAAGGTATACCTTTTTACCTGATACTTATATTGTTTCACAAAAAGTTAATATAGGAATTTGGGTTTATCTGGACTATCTAATGTTCCTTGCTGAACTGTGTAATAGTGCTTACTTTTTGATTGTAGCAGACAATTGATACTGATCCATTTAGTTCATGATGACCATTGGTATTTAAACGTGTTTTGACCTTTTTGCTTCCTGCTTAATTGACTAATACTTTATTATAGTAGCTCTTTGCCTTTGGTATGCCTTCATTGGTCTTTGTCTTGGTGTAATAGTTAGAAATTTAATGTCAATCAATTTATTAAACCTTCTTTTTGTTATCTATGTCTAGACCTTTGATAAAGTGGTAGTATTTCTTGTCACATGAATGGTTACTTTGGATTGATCTTATTTAAATTTTCTTGGATAAACCCAACCGATAAATTTATTCCCTTAACCGCGGAACTAATTTTCTGATTCCATCTTTAGTCAAGTTGTTGGACCGCAACAACCTTTCAAGAAGGATCCAGCTTTAGATTATGACTTTGACAGTGATGAAGAATGAGAAGAGGTGCTCTTTTTTATTTATCGGCAAAATGATAACTTGGGCATTTATATGAATGATTTTTAGGTGACTTTGATATTCTAATAGAAGATCCCGATGAAAGCCTCTTAGATTATGACAAGGATGATGAAGAAAGTTTCTAGGAAGGGTTCTCAAAAGCTAATGAAGAAGAAGAAAATGAAGATGGCATTTTTGTACCTGATGGTTATCTCTCAGAAAGTGAGGTAAGGAAGATCATCAGGCAATTTTGAAATTGCAGGCTGTTGTTTTCAGTTTCCCCTATTTCTATGGTTGTTAGGATGAACACATAGCACAAGTTAGGATGAGCATTGAGCCTCCGTCAATTAATACTATATGCTTAACATAAATCTTATAAAATGATTTTGTCTATTGCATCAGGGAGTACAATTGATATGATAAAGGCTGATACATCTGTTGAGGGCATAAGAAGTTTACCGAGTTGTTGTCAAAATTTGGAGAGTGAGGAGTTGTGTTTGTTGCTTCAATAGCAAAAGTTTCTTAACAATTTAACAAAATTTTCACTTTGAAAAAAACCAGCCCTTGATTGTACTGAATGTTATGTATGAGAAGGTCCCATTGTTGGTGACAGAAGACCTAAGTGATACATCTAAACTAGAAAAGATCTGCTTATAAGCCCTTAATATGCGTGTGTTCCTAGTGCATCAACAATTGAGAGATCGATGGACTGCACAAAAGCTAAAGATCAAGATAATTGCCTGTCTAACAACAAGGACGGTACCATGTCAATGTCAACTTTAGGCTACATATAAGACTCTGACATGCTTATAACTGTAAGTTGGAATTTGATTTTGAGTGAACTAAAAGAAAGAGTTTTAACTAAAAGAAAGAGTTTTGGTTTAACTTTACTAGTGTTGCTTTCAGAGACAAACTTGTATGTCTTTAGTGGTGATTTTGTTTGCCATTCCACATCCTTAAAGTATGTCATGGAAGCTTGCTTTTGATATTATTACTTATAGGTGTCTGCCATTCATTCTTGCTCACCAAGTATTATTAAGGTGGCTGAATCCTTGCAACAGAAATTTCCTATCATCCTAAAGTCTCATTTAAAAAGTAAAGTTCAACAAATATATGATTGTGTGGACAACCATTGGTAGGTTATTGTTATAGTTGTCAATTCAGACATGACGAAGCTAATTGTGAGCTTATTATCATGGCCTTTTAATCGGTGTTGCATGGCATTTTCTACATTGAGTTACCATCATAATGAATTTTTTTTAACAAACTTATGAAAAAGAAATTCTTAAGTGTTACTGACTTCTTTCCTTTTTGAGTATAAAGTTAATCTCCTGTTTCTTAAGATTGGTTGACATCATTTTTGACTTACAAATTAGTTTCAATATTCTGCAAATATATGAAGTTAAACATGTGATATTCTTACATAAATGACCCACGTCGAGAATGAGCAATTAAGCATATGATGGTAAATTATGCTAACATTCTGAATGTTTGTTCTTCTGGTTTAGGTCTGTAAAGAAATTTTGGATGAGTTTGGTATGCCAATTTCCCCAGTTACAGGTCTGCCAATGACTGAAGTATTTTTGTATGTTTTTGTATGATATGAAGACTTTCAAAGAGGTCCTTACGCCTTGCAGTGAAAATCATCAACTATGGGGATACCTCTCCCAGGTCATCCTTTAAATCAGCATCTTCAGTTAAGGGGCCACAGGTTTAGACATCTAGTCAACCATAATGCATAGATAGCCTTCATTTTTAAGTTTGTGTTTTACCAAGTGTCTAGTATCAAGAAATGTGGAAGTCAGGATTTTCACAAACCTTATATTGTAGTAGTTTGAAACGGATGAAAGTTGTTTATCATGTAAAAAACTGAAACTGGAAGGAACATTTTCTTTTTGTACAAGTTCGTTCTGAATTGTGCATGCTTTATCCTTGATGAAGAAGAAGAAGACACGGGGGCCAGCCAACACAAATATATTATTTTCCATGTTTTTTAAAAAATACTATATGTCAGATTAATCTTTAATGGCTTTTTAGAAGGTAGAGATGAGTTCTACTATACATAAAATTATAGAAACAAACTAGGGTAATGATCTTATATTTGTTATGTGTGACATAAAGACTATATAGATGGTGCCCTTTGTTCCCCCTATTTTGTTTAATTTGGTGGCCATCTAGCTTTAAGTAAGCTTGAAAAGTGAAAGAGGAAGGGGTGTTTGTGTGAGGTAGTTTATGTTTTGTTGTTTGTATATAATCATTTATGCAAATGATATTGTTTTGATTTGACAGGTATAAATTACTATTTAAAAATTAAATTGGTTATCTCAGTTAAAAAACGCCCAAAACCTGCAACACAAATAGAGGATCAAACACATAGCTTTCAAAAATATATAAAACACACAAAACTCATAATAGAAAACCCAAAATTCAATTTATGTCAACATTTTTTACTAACTCCGAAACACGTAAAGAGAACAATAAATTACCTGTTTATTGATCTCGACACAAACAGCTTGCTTGGTGACGTTCTAGATGCGACCACTACAGCTATGGTAGAACTTGTGAGGCATGCCCTTGTGAACAGTGCCATTAACCTTTATGTCGACGTAGTCGCCGATCCTATAGGTCCTGAGATACGTAGTCAAAGAGATATACTTCTTTGAAAGGTCTAGCAAACAGATCTCTAATTCTCTTGCAAAATCTGCATGACAAACTTCTTATGTGCTACATCAAGCCTACTCCTTCGGAATTGCAACTATGAAACATGCAGCTTTCATAATCATCATTGAAAACTTCATTGATCAATTCCAGGCATTAACGATATTCCATTCTATAAACTAAGAATTACTAATTGACAAGATAATCCACAAAATTTATTATATCTAGGATGCCTGAAATCCTAATGCACTTTCAAACTCCTTTTGCTATTATTTCCCTGTCTTTTTTTCTATTTGTTGATCCTTAGTGCTCAGATGACTATAATCCTAATGCATATACAAATTATTCTTATTGTTGATTCACAAATTTTTTTTGCTATTTACTGATAACTATTATTGAACTGTGTTTCTCTTGTATTCTGTCTTGTCCTGTTGATCTCTTATTCTCGTTCTATTCGCTTAGTTAGTAATTTCTTTCTAATTCACGTGCCTGTTGGTTGTTTTTTGCCTTGGTTAGAATTTTCTTTTTAAATTTTCATTGATTTACTTTAATTCATATCAAATTTTGCAGTGGCAATATTCTTTATTAAAATATTATAATAAAATTTACTTCATCTATTTGAATTGTCAAATTTTCTCTTCTACTTTTATTAATGTAATTTAAACATTCACCTGTTATATCTTTTCCTCTGTCCCCTTGTAAAATTTTGTCCTACATCATATATTTTCAATTTTTCCTTATAAAATTTAACTTAAACAATATTCAATTACACATCTTAACTATTTATAAGACAACCTATATATACATACTATTTACTTTCCAAAGACAATTCGGCATTATACTTTCCAAATTTCCATTGCACATTTGCTTAGTGACCACCTGTTAGTATATATAAAAGAAGGACCTGGAAGAAGATTTTGTACTTTTCCTTATTTCACAGTCATACTTATCAGAAGCTCATGTTTGTATGATTCATCCGGTACATTGTGATATCTACTGTACAGTATATTTTCACTTTGTGTATTCTTTTATATAATTAATTTTTAGCCTTATGTCAATTATATAATTGCTTTTACAGTGAATATTTGTGAATTAAATTTTCCAAATGTCGTGTCTCGGGGACTTCAATTGGGTATTGACGATAATGATTTATGAATTAAATTATAACTTTATATTTACTTTATTAAAATTAATTACTTTTTTTCTATAATATAAGCTTGACTTCTAATTCATTAGTTCTCCGTAATATATCTAGACAATTTTTATCGGAGTAATTTAATATCAATAGCAACTTTTATTTTTTTACGAAAGTTTATATCACAATTATTTTCATTTTATAAAAAGCAAAAATTATGCCATTAACAAATATAGTGATTTATAGGTACCAATTAATTAATTAACATCTTCAACTACTAACTAATATCGTCAATTATTATTTTTTAAAGAATGAAATATATATTGAAGATAAACAAAATGACAAGATAATTTTAAACTAGTTGATTTACATATTTATATCAGCTTGACAATTTACACGAACCGATCTAGCATAATGCAATGTTCAGTGTGTGACAATGCACAGAGTAACTTCGAAGATGCTCGAACTTGCGTTGGTCTTTGTATGCCAATATATGCTCCAAACTACGCAGGCCTCCAGAAAGGCCATTGGGGTAATATTCTACCCTGAGTGGAACATCAACATCAACGACTTGGCATTTGGTAGCGAGTCAGGAAGCATTTACACAGCGTAAATTGACGTTTCTTTAATCATATCCAAGTGTTCTGAGCAATGGGCTCCTGAAGCTTGAATCAGGCTTGGGCTTGATGTTGTTGGTCTTCTGATCTGACTTCTCCTAGTATCGTTAAGTGCAAGGGGAGTGATAAAGAACTTTGACCCAGAAAAAAGAATTGAGTGGTAAACAACTGTTAGAAAAACGACACGTAGAAGCAATTGGTGATGGTTGTCTGCAACATGAGATTGTATAATCGTTCCTAACATTTACAGATAGAATTGATTCGATTGACTACATTATAAAAAAATTACGTACCAACAAAGATTATTTGATTTGTCGATTATCAAAGATAATACTGCTAGCTTTTGAAACAAAAAATTCAGGTTAGACGAGATGTTGTGGAATGATTTCCTCCATGTTACGGTGATCATGCCTCTCTCCTGACGAGGGGACTTGATATCTGTTCTATTAACCCTGTCTCAATTTTGTTCTATTTCATCTCAACTATATATTTATGTCGCGAGAAACCATTTTTCATCGTGGTAGTTAACCATATGCTCAATTGTGTCAGTAAAGGCTCACTCCTCTACTTTCCATGCATCCTTTATTTTAATTAATTATTTTTATTTTATTTTATTAATTTTTTTCATATATTTATTTATTAATATGTAAATAAATTTAAGTATTATAAAATTAAAATATTTTAACAAAAACAGGTACTCCAACTCAACTCTTTGTAATCTTAGGCCTCCTCAAATTTCAATCGAAGTTTATATTTTTTACCCAATAATAATTTTATCTACGATTTTAGTATCGGTAAATGGAGAAAGGGTAAAATGGTCAGATAGCTTGATGGTAGGGTACAAGAAACAACTAGTGGAATCTTAGCATATTCTGCTTATCCTAAAGGAGAAGATCTTCTGTGTAACACTCAC
Source organism: Erythroxylum flavicans (assembly GCA_027576715.1). NCBI lineage: Eukaryota > Viridiplantae > Streptophyta > Magnoliopsida > Malpighiales > Erythroxylaceae > Erythroxylum > Erythroxylum flavicans. The sequence goes on along the minus strand of JANZXP010000195.1, from coordinate 33,570,563 downwards.
ACCAATAGCGTTACTCCAAACCAAACTTTTTACCTCCACGTCTCGTAAACCCGAACCCAGCTATAATAAGACCTTAGTGGGGCCCAAAGTTAGCTTGAATTCGTGGGCCGGCAACACATACTAGAATATCCTTTTCTCAATTTCGTTCTGATAAAGTAAATCGATTTTTATAAAATAGAGAGAAGCTTTTTGTTTATTTGACATTTATTACCTCTTGAAGAGTTCGTGATCAAAAAGCTATCGCCTTTTTCTCTTATCGGCTTGGTTTCACAAGGTATTTACCCTTCTTGATTGATTTTATCGCATCTCTTCTTCAACCCCTTTTTATCAGTGTATGTTTGTGATTCTATTGTCAATTCTGCGGCGTCATCAGTATCAGTAATCACTGATTTTTGAGTCCGGTAGTAGGTTATCATGAAGTCTTTGTATCATACTTGTTTATCTTAGCTAATGCCTGTTTGACTTTCTTGCAGAAGAAAGGATCTTTCTTTTTAAAATCTTGTTCTTGTTTTTACCTAATGATTGCAATCGACGTTTTCTGCTGTTGTACATATTTCGCTTCTTCCATTTTCTCTCTGGGGAGTATTCAAGTTTGTATCTTTTGTATTTTTGGCTGATTAATTTTGTACACCACTATGGTGGCTTGCGTCTTTGAGGATGGTATGATATGTTTACAGATGAATACCCACATGGACCTGAATTTTATAGACAAGAAAAAGACTTATTGTAGATGTGCTCCTAGTTGTGTTTACGACATCGGATTATTTGATCAATACATTGAAAAGAAGAAATTGCACAGAAAAACTAAAGGAAAGTGTTTTGACTTGATTTTGTGTGGTGATGATTTCAGGAGTGATGGCGAAGAGTTGCTTCAAGCAAGAGCATGATTTCGGTACATGCTTATGATTTCTAGGATTCTTGTTTAGATATACCAACTTGTGCATTATGTTGATCTCTTGACTTGTTTTCCTCTTCAGAGAAGAGACGCGCGGAAGCTGCTCGAATCAGGGAGAAATACCCAGATAGGATTCCGGTCAGAGTTTAACACGAGTTTGTATTATAAGTTCTGTTGTTCCTTCTGGTGAATGCTAGATACTTTGCATTCATGCCTGTGGTCTATTTATACGAACAATTTGTAGAGCAAATATTGAGAGCTGGGGCTGTAGGAAATCGAGGCCTTAGCAAATTTTGGTATTGGTAGATAGATCAGTTTAAGTTTGCATCTTCCATTTGGATTTGCATGAGAGTTTAATGTTCTGAACTTAAAATGCATTTTTTAAAGTAGCAAGAAGGTTGCTGAAATGAGGACACTCTGATTTTAGAAAAAAAAAGTTGGCCACTCCTCATGCTCTAGCTTGTTTTGTCACCTCTCTGTGGAGAACAAATTAGCTATGTTGAAAATTTTTGGCCTTTTTTGGCTTGGTCAAACTTATATTTGATTTTCTTATTTGCAAAATACTTAGTTACTTGTGCCACATTTAGTTACATGTTTAGATGCAAGTGCGATTTTTTGCCTCAGAAAGTATGGTATGTGGGGTTTATATCCCAGATATTTGCTTATTATTTCCGTTGTATCAAATTAATAGAATGTGCTTGGTTGATTTTATCTTGTCTATTGGTCCTCAATCTGACTTTTGTTTGAATTTTATGCTTTTAAGGTGATTGTTGAGAAGGCAGAAAGAAGCGACATACCTAATATTGATAAGAAGAAGTAAGCATATATTTTGATGCAGTCATTGTTACATGTTTTATTTCTATCTGTTCTTGCATCAAAGTCCATCTATTCACATTAGTTGTTTTCTCTACTCTTGAATGAAACCATTAAGGTTGAGCGTTACCTTATTCTGTGGCATAAGATTGTTGAGTTTTTCTTTTTTTGATAACAGGGGAATGGCAGCCACCATTATTTGGCATGTAATAGCCCTAAAATCACTTGGTCCAAATAGCGGTTAAGAGGTCTGATGGACCCAAGAAGCTCAAACACTTAACTTTTGGGGAGTCTGTGACTCAAACTTTAAGACCTAATATTGGAGATTTTTAGGGATTCTCTTCTAACCACTGGAACCACCCCCTAAAGGGACTTGTTGGATCTCTTTTGTTCTTAAAACCAGTTAATGACTTTCCTTTTTGCAATCCTCATATATATAGTACAACGCTAGGTCAGACCTACATGAAATCTCTGGTGATGGTACATGCTCAAAATTCTTACATGGCCCCCTTGGTTGAGGGTGAAGAAAGGGTTCATGGGGTTGGTGTTGTGCTGAAATTGAAATCCGAAGAATTGATAATATATCCTCAAAGGTCACTACCTTAGATAAAGCAATAAACTAGATGACTTATGAAGTAAATCAAGTTTTCTAGTTTATTTGATTTTCAGACACGTGTCATTTGAAAAAGTGAGAAAGCTGAAGCCGTGAATCCATACATTTGTCTCTTTCCATATATGCTGATGGAGCCATGCTTATATAGTTGTGAAGATACGGCATTCTAAGACGGTTTTAAGCTTCTTTGGTATTCTGTTGGACTGGCAAGAAACTTTCTCTTTGCCTGTGTCGTCAATTTCTGGTGTCACATTTTAGTAGTGACGCCTCTTAATCGAACTTCTCGTATAGTTTGAGTTCTTTTTGGCTGTCCCCTTTATTTTTTGGCTTCTTAACTAGCTAGAAATCTTCTTGCTCATTATGTCATATCACTGTTCATTTACTGCATTTTACTTCATTCTCACCATGGTAATTCCATTATTTATATGATGCTTTGGTACTTAAGGTAAATGGTTGATTCTGGGCACTAATTCTTGCTCTGTGATTGTTGACCCTGAGATTCTTTCCTTTATTTAACTTGGCTGTTGAAATAACAGGTACCTTGTCCCAGCGGATCTAACTGTTGGACAGTTTGTTTACGTTATCCGCAAAAGAATCAAATTGAGTGCTGAAAAGGCTATCTTTATTTTTGTGGATAATGTCCTTCCGCCCACCGGTAAGCTATAACATAGCTTGTTGTTTTATATATTTATTTATGTTAAATATAATGAAAAATAACCTACATGTTTGTTGTTGTACCTGGCATTTATAGGTGCTATTATGTCTGCTATTTATGAAGAAAAGAAGGATGAAGATGGGTTTCTGTATGTTACATACAGTGGAGAGAACACTTTTGGGTCCCATATCTTACCGTAGACTTGTTTTCCGGGGCTTGTCTTTACCGGTTTCTTCATATTGGTCGCACGATTGTCTTCATCACCACGAGCTGATAGTTTTTATTTTTCTTTTCCTATTTGAAATTCAAGAGACTTGGCACTGGCAATCATGTATAGGTACAGATTGTATATAAGCTCTAAGAGCACTTTCTTATGTAAGGCTTCTGACTTCATCTTTATAAATAATTCATCTCAAGAGATTTGGTGTCTCTTGGCTCGAGGTTGCGATTTTGGACGTTTAACAACCAATGATGAGCTGAAAGTTCCTTAGGTATGTTGATGATAATGGAAATCAATAGCCTATTCTTCGAGACACTCTGGAACCAAAACCTTGTTTCAGAACTTACAATTATGTCATAAGCGAAGGGTTGAAAACGAGTGGGCACTGAGAAACAACATTTGAATAAATTATGAAATTAGTTGGTAACAATATCAAAGTGAGGAGTTAGTCGATTTTGTAAATTGGTTATGTGTAAATCTTGTGCTTTGGATTTTTTCCAAGAGCTTTTAGTGAAAATTGGCCTTTTTGCTCAATGTTTCATGTTTCTGGAATTTCGAGGACGTCGCCTCCTTGATCTACTAAATAGTGCCCAGTTGATAAGACCCTATGGTGTTAAGAGTGATCTTTTCAAAAAAACAAAAAAAAGGTTTTAAGAATGATAACTCTTGGTAACTTTCGGGAAGGAGTTTGATGGACTGAATGCATATTTTGGTCAACCATCGATCGAAGTGTGTCTACTGCCCTTATCACCTCCTCTTTTGTTACCATAATGTTATTAAGGAGAACTGGTTAAAATGATTAGGGTTATATGTCGTTCTTGGTTGTTTTTAAATCTTAATATTTGATGTTTAATTGGCATGTGTATATTACAATATGTTTTCTAAATATTTGTGTGTTTTAAAGTGTTCTTTTAGATGATAATTATGTGTTTAGGACTTAGGATTGTGTTATTATTATTTTTATTGTTTGATTATTTTAGAGTAAGTATTTGATCTGAATATTATGTTTCAAGAGTTGTTTGATGTGTTTGTTAGTGAATGGAACCATAAAAAAGTGAAAAAAAGATGAAGAAAGACTTGAAGAATAAGAGCATGCACAATCGTGCATGCAAGCAGCATGGAGATGAACCCTCTGGCACAATTGTGCATGCAAGTAGCATAGAGATGAACCCTCTGACATAATAATGCTTGCATGCATGTGGTGATGCATGATCATGCATCTTCAATGCACGATTGTGCGCAGGCAATTTTTAGGTAACAAGATTTTTGTATTCTTGATATTTTGGGGCTATTTTTGAAACAAAAAATAAGTGGAAAAATCAGAACCCTAGAAAGCTCAAGAGTATAAAAAGAAAAAGAAAACATCAAAAAGTAGGTTACACATCATAAACGAGGAGATCAAAGGTGGAAACATCAAGATCAACTTCAATTTTCCAAAATTTCCATATCTATCTTCAAGCTATTTTCTTTCTTTTCTCTTCTTATATTTTATTGTCTTGGATGTTAATTCTGATTAGTGTTGTGTTGAATATGATTATGGATTTCTAAATCCATATTAGGGTTTATCCTTGAATTCTTTTGTATAACTTTATCTTGTTGAATTTAATATATTAAAGCTTTATAGTATTTTTCATGCTTATACTTGATAAGAAATTGAGAGATTAAATCAAAGTTATATATGTTAAGTTGCACAGCAAGATTTGATATCTTAATAGACTTATAAATATCAGATTAATAAATAATTGAAGAGAGATGTTAACTGTGAGTTAATTATCTTTAGGATTGCTTCAAATCTAATTGAGTAGTTAGGAGTAGTTTTGTGAATTGAAAAGTTGCAATTCAATTGTTATCTATTTCAATTGGAATTACTTGATTAGATCTTGAGAGAGGATAATAAAAACCTTAGGATATCTAGGATCAAGCGTAATTGAATTAACAAGATAAAGGGAAGACAAAACAAAGATAGAAAAACCCTTACATTTGCATGATTGATTAACTTCGTTCTTAATGCTAGCTTCACTTATTCAATTGTTTAGTTTTATTAGTTTATTTTATCTTCATTTAATTATTTTGATTCAATTAATTCAATCTTTTATTACCTTATACAAAATGCATTCAAGTTGTTCGGTGACTAATTCAATCATCATGGAAACAATATCTTGTGTACTACAATACATGTCCATATACTTGCAGTAATGCATACTTTAAAATGAGAAAACATTAATCCTTTTATGATTTTTCTAATGCAATTATGTTTATTATGCAATCAATACATCTTGAAGTATTATATGTTAGAGTAGTGATCTAAAGGCAATCATCTTTAGCACTTTTGTACAAACTTTATTTTGATTAATAAAGCGGGAGGTAATTTTTATTAATTTGATGTTCATTTATGTATGAATTGATGTCTATCTGAAATCGAATTAATGAAGTCCATGATACATAATATAACATGAAGGAAATCATGATGAGATCATGATAATGAGATTCCTATCATGTGCAATTATGTTAGTATCTAAATTATCCCAAGTCATAGGATTAATGAGACAGGACATTGTTAATCTGGATAGACTAGCATATGTTATACTCCTTGATTTGATCAAGCAGTGGATCTTATAAACTGTAAGTATGAGATGTTTAGAGTTAACACGTGAATGCTCACTAAGAGTAGTAAGTACATCGGATGACCTGCTATGAGATTATCATATGGATGATCTATCAAATGTCAGTGATTAATATCATTATAGCAATGGTGTAAATATCCTTAGACTTGAGGTACTCAAAGATATCAAATGTCAGTGATTAATCTCATCATAGAAATGGTGTAAATATCCTTAAACTTGAGGTATTCAAAGATATTTTGGATAATGATCCTATATTTTGACACCATTCCTTGTTGCTTCAAGATGAGGTCATTCGTAAGGCGATGATTGGGTACAGCTATTGGTATTTGAAGGTAATTGGGTAGCTAATAAAGGATTCACCACTCTTGATAGAGGGAGATGATACCCACGACCTCTTGTCGGGGTCATTACTTGGGAGTCTCTGGCCAGAGCAATTATGCGTCATGAAGAGAGTCTTCAATGACACATAGAGTAATGAGATCCTTAGGACAAGAATCAATTATACTAGATCTGACATATTCAGTCTAGTGGCAGTTAAAACATAGCCCATATTCCGAACCAAGTGGGGTATAGGATGGTGAAGGGATGAATTACACAGTAATTGACTATGGAAAGGTTCGTAAATTAGATAATTAATGATCGAAGAGTTCGAATGTTAATCCACTTACATTTTGGTAAATTGGCATCATGAAACCCTTCATGATTTGCTCAGATTAAGAGTTAATTCAAGTAACCAAAATAACTGGAAACCTAAGGGTCACAAGCATAAAAGATCGGATGAAAAACAAAGTGTGCATAGCTGTCATTTAAGCAAACCACGATTGTGGTTGACTGACTTAATGACAGGTGGTACATAAGTGAGTTCTTCACTTATGTACACACAAATTTTTAGCCAAAAACACACTCAATAGAGAGGCTAAGGGTCCAGAAGAGTTCTGGAAATTGAGAGCCAAAAACACACTGAATAGAGAGGCTAAGGGTCTAGGAGAGTTTTGGAAGTTGAGAGAAGTGATCTTGAGATTTGTTCATTCAATTTTAAGCAATTGTTGCGTGAGATTAATTGCATTTAACTTAGTCTTGATCTAACTCTCACTTAAGCATCTACTTGAACTCATCTTGTTTGGTGCTCTAAGCACCCTTACACACTGATTTTTCTTCATCTTTGTGTGCTTCTAAAGGCCTAGGAAGTTATTTAGTGTTTGCTACAACCCAAATAGAGAGAAGATTCAGGAAAGGAGGAGTATTTGCAAGGTACATATTCTGTAATTTCATGTTCTTATAATCTATTTATACATGCACATAGATTCTGGATTCTCTGGGGATGTCGTGGGGTTGGAATTTTGATTTCGACACTTCCGCTGCCTTGCCATGCATGTGATGCATGGACCCATAACTTCCTAGCATTATAGAAACTAAAGTATGTTATCATAAGGTACCCTTAAATCAAACATGTGGATACTGTTCGTGCTTACACTTTTGGTGATCTTTATTTTGTAAAAGGTAGTTATGATCGAATTCGCTATTGCTTTGAGTACTAAGAACTAGCATAATTTTATGTAATTTCGTTTATTTCAGGATATTCTTTAATTAGTTTTATCCTACCTCTTTTTAATTTAATACTTGTCTTTGTAAAAAACTTTACTAATGCATTTTCATGGCATTTGGTTTGATATCATATAATTATAGCTGCATCAAGGTATGAAAATTTGCCTCAAATAGGTGCAAGTTGTAATAATTTAGAATCTTTTAAGTTATTAGTGTAACTACATAATATGCAAGAGGTAATATTGTTTGTGGTTTAGAAGGATAATTAATAGAAGGTTAAAATTTCCGTCACTTGTTACTTTCTTATTATTCATAGTATTTTAATTCAATATGTTATATGTTCCTTCATCTAAATTTTTAACTCATTTTCTAATATTTATTTTCACTAGTAGATTTTTGGGATTGATTGTGGTTGGTAGCCAATTCCACTATTAAAAGTAGTAACTTCAATTGTTTTAAGAAAGCATATAGGAAAGCTACAAATAAACATTTATATCATAATTGCTTTTGGTGATCAAAAATGCACATTACTGTAAGAGGGGAGCTTACAACTTAAAAAAGGTGATCTTTTTGAAGCCCCCTCTTCTTACTTAAGGATGTTGTATGTAAGAGTCCAATGACAAATTCTTAATCAAGATGTATGTGATGAAGCATTAACATATTTGAGTATACTATTAACTATTTCTTAGAAACTTTTTCTTTGAGGATATTGAACTAGTATTTAGTGAACATTTTATAGATGCTCTTCTAATCATTAGCTTCTTTTATTAATTATCTCATATGATGATATGGTGATATAATTAATATAAATATAGGTAGAAATATGATATATGTTGATTTTATTGCTTATACACCTGGTATGTGCTTTATATGGAAAGAGTGTAAAGGTATTGTTCATAGATTCAAAAATTTTATTTGATGATGTTTTGATAATTTAGCAGAAGCTAAAATCATATATTCTCAAATTTGTTAAGAGAAGGCATTATGTTCAATGGTGAAACAATAGTAGTATTTTCTATTGTTATAATATGGAGTATATTTAATATGTTTTATTCGTATAGTTATCATGATCCTTACTTCTTTTTTATATTCCCTATATTGCCTACTCATATTGTTAAGGATAATCATTATCACAATAGTAATTTGTTGACATTCATTATCTTATTCTTTGAATTTATCTTTTTTGTTTGAATTTGTTAAAGATAACCATCATATTGTGATGATAATTATCCTTAAAAATATTAGTTTTTTATAAATATTTTATATAAATAGTTTTTATACTTTTAGTAAAGTCATACATTTAATATAAAAATATCACACATTATTATGATTTTATATGGCATAAAAGCCTTTTTTTTTCCTATTCATGACAACAACCTTTAATAACTCATAATCTGTGACAGTAGCACAAGCCTTTTCCTCCTTCTCTTCCTCTGTGCAACATACTTTTTTAGTTAATTGAATTCCAGAGATTACTTGACACGGAATATTTAACTTATTCCCCTTCTAAATTATCAACGTCTAGATAAATTTATTTATTCAAATTTCTCTTCACTACGTTAAACTATCCCTTAACCTTAAATAACCAATTCGACTTATGATTCCTAGTTCAAAAAGGATCAAATATTACTCTTATGGATACTTTTCTCCCTTACCGAAGATTTATTTTCACATGTTATTAGTTTAAAATCATCTTATGATATTTGACAAGCATTATCAAATGAATTTGATAAGCATTATCAAATGAATTTGATTCAATCTCATAAAAATAGGCAACTTCAAATTCACATAGAATTGCATGAGTTGAAAAAGAATGATTTTACTATCTAAAAGTATCTTCAGAACACAAAGGCTTTAGTTTATAAGCTTGTTGTAGCTAGGAGATTCTTGTTCTCGGTATAATCTAATGCCATAATTTATTATAATATTGGATTCGAATACTAGGAGATTCCTCTCCTTGGTATAATCCAATGCCATAATCTATTATAATGTTGGATTCGAATACTATAACATTGTTATAGCTTGTGTCCTCATCTAGTTTTGTTTTCTGAATTATATAGAGAACTTATGGATCACGAGATCCTTCTAAAAAGCTTTCATATTACCCTAGTTGCAAATGTCATTGTCAAGCAAAAATCAACTCCAATTCTTCATAAGCAAAACTTGATTAATAACTTCTCGTCAAAATAGAAACAACAATGGTCCTTGAAAGAATCATAGACTATGTCAAATATGTAAGTAAAGGAACCATATAGCTATTATTTGTTGTTATAGATACTAATCTCAATCTTGTCCTCCCTATAATCTATAAGCATACATAAGTAAATTTAAACATCAATCAGATCCTTTGCCTTAATATATCTCACCACAACATTCTTTTGTCAAATCTCCAATACGTTGGTATTTGAATACATGGGCTAACTATCATGCTACTCAGTATTACAAATGAGTATCATGATAATGATGATCTACATGTTCGTAATAGGACAGGGTTTACCTACATCCCACACGAGTACTATTTTCGTACCCTTAACTTATGGTAAATTCAATTTAACTAATGTCTTTTATATTTCACATTTAAATAAAAACCTTTAATTAATTCAAAAATTCTTTTAATAACTGATGTTTCTTTGAATTTTACTTAACCTATTTTTAATAATCCATATTCACTCATTTAAGTATTGAGTGAATATGGATTATCTGCTCTCTATTAATCTAATCTTAAACAAGCTAATTTGGTTGAGCGTACCTCTTTACATATTTGGCATGCTTGACTTAGTCATCGACAACTAGGAACTACTTCTAAAATAGTTAAAATTTTTAATTTACCCTATTCTAGGTCTTATTATTCTCCTTTTTCTTCATGTTTCTTAGGAAAACTAGCAAAATTCCTCTTCCTTTTGTTATTAACAAGAGTCAAGTACCATTCCAAATCATACATTAAGATGTTTAGGTCTATATTTACATATTATTTGAGGAACTATTTGTAATTTAACATCTCTGTATTGAAGTCATTTCAAAGTTAACTTGAGGGGCAACAACTTTGTAGAAGGCATAAGAGATCAATTTAAGTTTAAAGATGCTGAAAAGTGGATAATTAAGCAACAAGACATCTATATGGGTCCATGTTAGGCCTTTGCTAGGCCCATGTTGAAGAACAATCAGTGGTATTTGAAGATCAATAAGCAATATAAAGAAACACAACACCAGCACGGGTTTGTGTCTTACTCTTTTTTCATAACACATTTACATGTCTTGCACCATGTTCAACTACCCGAGAAGCTTTGTTAATCATTATAAGACACAGTCTTAACATAATTTCACCAAATTTAGGACTCTATTATATAACATTATTTGTATATAATCTTATTAGGGGTCATTAGAGGATCATTTGGAGGTGGAAGATAGCTAGTGACAGACTCTGGGCAATTACTTTCCATTAGTTCATAGTTTATGGTTTCTTAATACAAAGCAGGAGGGGTATGAATTAAAATTAGAGGAGGAAGCTTGCAATAACTCTTCTTCCATCTCTTTCATCTCTTCTTTCATCTCTTCTTAATGTTAAGATTATTTTATTTTTATTCTATTTTCATTATATAGTTTATATTAGATATTTCAATTATCAATGTATGATTTATTATTATCATATTGAACTTATTATTCTCTTTGACCTTAATCTTGGATGTTGGAAGTTGTATGATAGTCACCTTATGTTTTAGTGGATCCTAGACTAGTGTGGTAACTAAATAGATTACCTAAGCTTAATGAGTTTGATTAGGTTAAATTATGCATCGAGAGGTGGAATATACCTAATTGAATATACATGTCTCTCTCTCTCGAGGGCATATATATCTTAAGTTAATTATTATTTCAACAATAATAATCAATCTTACATGATAATTGAATTATCTTTTTTTTGTTTATTAAATTAATTATCTTTCATAAAAGCTTGTTTTCTTTAGTTTCAATGCTGGCTAGGATTAATAAGTTTAACAGTTATAGTCCTTATAGGATCGATACTTTAGAATAATGTAGTTTTAATAACTTGATCAAGTTTTTGATGTTATTGTCAAGGAATATTTAGTTACTAGTTAGTTAATTTTAACTTTATTATTTTGTTTTCTCATAATTTAATTCTACATGTAGCTTACTTAGCACCTAACTCGAGCTAAAGATATTTAAATGTATGTTAGGAGGAAATCTAACAATCTAACTTTAAATTTATTTCATTTTAGATTTTTAGTCTTAGATTTCTACTATTTTTTTGTTTAATTTCTTTTATAGGATCTTCTGTTATATTATCATGCACCAACTATATATATAATTTGAGGGAGATTTATCTATCTAATTTGTCTCTCATACTTGCTTTTATTATCTTATCTGTTTGACATTAAGGTCAATGTCATGTTTAAGTGTGTATGTATAGGTGGTGAATCTAAAATTTTTACTTAGGTGTGTTTGTGTGTTTAATGTGTTTTAGGTTTAGATCTTTTATCTTCTTTTTGTTTTTACAATGTTTTTAGGAACTCAACAATTACTTTAGGTGGAGAACATAAGTGTATAACTAATTCTAAGTTTGATTATTAAAATTAAATTCATAATACAATTAAGTGGTTGCCATGCAATCTTGACTTTATGAATGCTAGTAAATCAAATTTAATAAGTAAATATGCTTTGATTTAATTTGAGTATCTTATGAGAAATTGAGACTTTATGGAATATTATTTTTCCTTTCAAACTAATACCTTCTTTGATTTTGAATTCTAGAACTTAAATTTCATCTTTTTGAGATTACATATGAGATATGTATAAGCATTAAAATGATAAAGGAACTTAGGATTGAGTTTGAGACAAATTGACTACTTCTTATATATTAATCCATTAGTGAGCCCCTTTAAGCCTTATATGAAAATTTAGCCTTTTTCTTAGTACCTTTTAGAACTTGAGTTGAAAAGAAATATAAGTAATTGCATCCTAATTCATAATTAATAGAGCTTTTTTTGTGAATTGATATAGTTGTAAGGGATGGTACGTAAAGAAATAAGTTTGAGAGAGATGGTGAAACATATAAATTAACAATGTAAAAATGGAAAATTCATGCCAAATCAAATAAATAAAGAAAAAGGAAAATATAAATATTTGTTAGGGTTTTTGTGTGATTGACAAGAACGAAGAGAAAAAGGCTTATTGCAAAGATATGATGAGTTATTGAATTAATGTATAGATATTTCTCTTGATTTAATTATTCTTACTCTATTAGTTATGAATATTTTATTTCTTTTATCCCCATGGTTAACCTACTTATCCCTTTGGCCCCATTACATCTTTGTTCAAGAACTTTTGTTTTTTCTTGTATATATCTATTAAAGTATTGGAGATAAAGGATTTTCAAGCATATGGTAAGTTCAATTTCGTAAAATACTAGAAGTGAAACTTACCCAAATTTTAAGCACTTATGTGAATGAGTTGTACCTTCTGAGGAAAGTATCAAGTTGAATTATTTGAGCTTAATGAAGGAGGTAGAATAGTATTTGCTTTGTATTGTTTTTATAGTGATGTACTTAAGAGTTGTTAATTGTTTAATTTTTGCAATTCAATTAAGACTTGAATGTGTATATCTTGTATTACTAATTATAAAGTTAACTCCTATTTGTAAGTTAATATTTATTGGTATCATTTAAGTAAAACCTTAGGATACTATAACTCACTCGCTAGGGACACCTAGGGGTTTAAAGACTTATAACATATGTTAAATGTCTCTATACACCTAAAAAGGTGAAATAGTTAGTAGATTTTAGTCATCTAGGGTTTAATGTCAATTACTTGAGGACAAACAATAAGTTAAGCGTAAATTAATTTGATAGATCTATATTTATTTATTATTTATTGTTAAATTAGTTGTAATTTAGCATCTTTATAGTATGTTTCATAAAGATTCTATGATGTTTTCTATTTTTAGTTTATTGTCTTCTAGGTATTGATTTGAAAGAAAAATCTTAAATTTGATTGAAATTTCTTCATAGTAATCCAATTGAAAGGTGGTAATTACCTAATTGAATGTACTTTTGTGCATCAAGAGGGGGTTTATATATTTAGTTTAATTTTTATTTCAACCATAATAGTCAATCTTGTATGATAATTGAATTATCTTGTTTTTGTTATTTTAGTAATTTAAGTATCTTTCATAAAATCTTGTTTATTTAGTTTCATAGTTTAACTAGGATTAGTAAGTTTAATAGCTACAATCTCATTGGATTGATGCTCTAGAATACTACAGTTTTAATAACTTGCTATAACTAATTCTATGCACTTGTAGATAGATTTGATCAACTGGACCATCATTATGTCTTATTATTTATTAATGATTTTATTCGGTATACCTTGGTGTTTCTCATTAAAAATAAACATCTCTAATTTCAATCTAATTTTCAATGTCAATTTCATACTCCAGTCAAAGCCTTTCATTTTGATTGGGGTGGAGAATATCGAAAAATAAAGAACACTAGAATAATTCACTTATAGTATGTCTATATACTCGTGAACATAATGGCATGACAAAAAGAAAAATCAAACATTTTGTTGACATTACTCTCACTTTACTTGCTTATGTTCTTGTTCCATTAAGATATTGGAATTATGCTTTTCAAATGAGTCTAATATTAATGAATAGTTTGCCCTCTTTAATCATAAATAAAAAATCACCATATTTTCATTTAAATTATTTGGAATTAAACCATTTGGCTATATTATTTACCCTTTTTTGGCCCTATAACACTAATAAATTTTAATTTGGAACTAAAACTTATATTTAACTTGGAAATATACCTCCTTATTTAGCTTTCTTCTATCTTGATATTAACACTAATAGTTTTTACAATGCATAACCCATTAAGTTCAATGAAATAAAGTTTACATTTTCAGAGACCATCCATTCACAAGTGGCAAAAAAGGAAAACTCAATCCTTTGGCTCAATTTGTTAAGGTATATAAAACTATAATTTAACTCCTATATTAACTTTAAGTATGACATCATTATCTTCTCTGTTATCTGCTTCTTTATCTCCTCTTATCAATTTTGATTTGCATACTTTCATTTTGAACAAAAATATTGCCAAGTCTTCCTTCTTCTTTTCAACAACAATTAACAAAATCATATGTAGGTTACCTATTTAACCTTTACCATCTAACCCAAACATGAGACTTACCTAGTATTCTACCTTACTTAATATAACCAATACAATCAATAGCTATAACATCGTACTCACTTTATGCAATTTAGTCCATCCACAATGAAGAAAATTCCAAGCAAACTCAATTTCTTTTATCTTGAATGGAAAATTCTTTGACCAAAGAGTTTTATGCCTTGCTATCCAATAAAACACAGAAATTGGTTCTTAGACCTCAAGATGCAAACATATTTGGCAATAAGTGGATCTTTAAAATTAAAATGAGAGATAATGGTATGATTGAACAATATTAGGCTCATTTTTTAGAAAAGTGTTATAATCAAGAAAGTGGTGTGGATTATGATGAAACTTTTAGTCATCACTATTCAACATTTTTATCTATGGACAACATTTGTGATTGGTAAATATACTAACTTGACATATCTAATGCTTTCTTACATGGTTTTATAGATAAAGATGTTTTTATAGAGCGTGTTTTTAATGCCTCAATGAATTTCCTATGAAACTTGTATTTTATAGTTTTAAGGCTGACGCCTCTTTATTCATTTGACATTCTAGCACCTTTAAATTTTTAACCCTCATTTATATAGAAGATATTCTTGCTATAGGTTCTTCTCTATTAATAATTAAATGGTTTCTTTAACAAATTTGATCTCCTTTTCCAGTCAGAGATCCTAACGACATTTAATATTTTCTTAGGTCATAAGCTATTTTTAGATCTTATAGTCTTTCTCTCACATAATAGAATTACATATCTGATTTAACTTCTCAAACACACATGGATATTTGTAAACTATGCTTTACTCTGATGGCATTTAGACTACCATTGAAAAAGTCTTTAGTGTTCCATTTAATAATGGTGTTTTATATAAAAACATTGTTGGTGACCTATAATATGTAACAATAACAAGACCCATCTTTTTATTTTAGTAAATAAATTATGTTAATTCATGAATTTTCTAATTTATGAATATTGAAAAATGGTTAAGACTCTACTGTGCTATATTAAACATACAAAGAATTATGGTCTTTTCTTTTCCAAATCTTCATCATCAACCTTACAGTGCTTCTATGATTGTGATTGGGGCATATTTCCATGCGACAAGTGAACTATAAGTGGCTATGTAGTTTATATTGGTTCTAAGCTCATCTTATGGGATGTAAAGAAATAGTTAGAGATAGTATAAATCAATTGGTAATGCAACATATAAGGCATTATGATTTTGTTTCTTACTTGGTGAGATATGTTTTCTTTCTTTTGAATTGGTCACCTTGTGGTGTGATAACATTGGAGCTCTATATTTATATAATAATCTGTTTCATGCTAGAAATAAGTCTATTGAACTAGATTATCATTTTGGTTTATAAAAAAATTAAGCAAGGAATTTTACAAATAAAATTCTTTTATAGTGTAGGTAAATTATTTGATATATTAACAAAGCATTTTGTTCGAATATTATTTAAACAACATCTAAAGAAGCTTTGTATTTAAGAAGTTGAATGGTCAAATTGAGAGGGATGTTAGGGATAATCATCATCACTGTATCATTTCTATAACTACATCTCAATCTCTTTATTATCTTATTGTTTGTATTACCAAACATATTTACCAACATATTTATCTTATTTTTTGTATTTGTATTTTTTAATTTCTTAAGGATAATACTCATCACAATCTTACTTTGATATTATGATCATAATTATCCTTAACAATATTTATCTTTTTGTTTATAGGCTATATATAAATGGCCTTCATACTCTTTGTAGCAATGAAAATAATATCATATTATACCGGTCAAAAAACGATACTATAACATGCATTTTTATATTGGAATAAGGTACTTACTGGTACCAACTCTTTCAATTAGTATTGATCAACAATTGAAATATTGATCAAATATTAGTCTCAATTGTGTTTTGAAAATTTTCCAAAACTAAATTAGAAAAAACCTAAAGTTTTTCCTAAAACCAAACCTAATCGTCGACTTTCACTCTCATAAGCCTTTCCTCTATGTTTTCTAAAATTCATTTTTCTCTCCTCCATTCACTAGAATACTCACCATCATCTACTCTCTTTTTTCCTTTGCTCCAAACTTATAGGCATTGATAGTTGTCTCCTTACTTTAATTTCTCTTTGCATTATCTCTTTACTGTAACTCTTTATCCTCTTTGTTTATTGTCTTCTCTTCTCCATCTCCTCTCCCTTGTCTCCTCTCTCAATCTCTTTTCTCTGTTAAGTTTCATCATGAGTTGTCTGTTGTCTCCTCCTCAGACCTCCAGTTTGTTAGTCACCACTACTAGTCGCTGTTATTAATTACTACCATCAGCTCCTTTCATCACTCATCAACAAATTTAGCTTGAGTTGTAAAGCTAGGTTGATGATATATAAATTGCTACCAAATTTTTGCTATAATTATAAATATACTTATAACTAAGTTGAATGTCTAATGTCAAATTATAGAAATCCATTTCCATGAGAAAAAAGTTTAATAAACCAAATTTATTTTACTACATTAACATCTATTTACCTTGCAAAATCACACAACTTGAAGTCTATAGTGAATGCATGTTTGAAAATGATTGTTAGTGATATGTATTGTAAATTATGTGCACATAAAGTTGGATTCTTTTACATGACTAGATAGCTCTGTTTAAATGGTTTAATTATAGTGAGTGAAGAATGAAACATGTCATAGTTTTTAGAACTTAAAATATCTTTAATTTTTGATTGCTTATGGATTGAATCATTAATTGGGAGTATTAGAGTTTATTTAGATGAACTTGAAATCTATGAAGTTTGGATTTAGTTTATAATTCTTTAGTTATATCATGTGGAAGAAGAAAGTTATATCTTCTATTTAAGGAAAAATGACACTAGGATGTATACATCTTTTATTTCAAAAAATTAAATATTAGAATATAAATTTGGGAACTTGCATGAAGGAATTTGTTTTCAGGTCACGTTTATCCAAATTGTTTTATGTCTTCAATGTGAAAAATTTTGGCATTAGTCTTAACAATGTAGATTGACTTTTATTTGTTAGTTAATTATCTTCTTATATTCTTAATTATTTATTTTACTACATAGCATATAAATGGAGGAAAGTTTAAGTGTTCATGATAATTCAACCTCTTTAAGAAGATTTAATGATCTAGTTTAAGCTCATACGAGATTGGTTTTTAGTAATGAAGAACCATCCGATTTTTTTTTGTATTGTAACAAACATTTGAAAGATAGGAAATCACTAGGTTAAATAAATATTTAGCTGGGATTAAAGGCGATACAGAGCCTTGAAATAAAGTTAGTCATGATATGAAATAGAAGATGAAAAAATTATTATCAAAATGTGAAAGAAAGAAGGTAAAAACTGAACTAGAAAAGTGGTAATGGAAATTATTTTTGTAGTGGTTAGAATGACAGTAGCATTATTGAAGGTGATATTCCTACCTAGTTACAATGTGTTACTTTACTTTTATAATGCTATAGACAAGACGAAGGAAGCAATCAAAGCCTATAAAGAAATAGGCCTTCTTTATACACACCTTATCTTGTAGTCATCAATAAAAGATAGGAAAAATAACTTTACTCTCTGTTATTTGTTGCTGGAGCACTTTTGAGACCAAATGCCTATTTTAGACTAGGTTTTACAAAGAAAGTTGAAGTTAATAGGGAAATGCTATTAACTATCACAACAATTGTTTCACCTGAGATGAAGCAAGATCTTTTTAGCTCATTAATATAGGTATAAAAGGATGTGTGTAGTGATTTTAGGATGCCCATTTCAATACGTCAAAGAGACAAAATTTTCATTTTGTTTTCTTTTATTTTCACCTATATTTGATGTATATGTTAAATTCTATATATGCAATATAAATATAAAACTTTTAACTATAGGTGTTTTTGTTTTAGGTATCACTTCTATGTTGCTATCTTCCTCAGCACGAACAGTTGTTGTTAAACTTATGGACTTATATTATTCTTATTATATGATATTTTGATATAATCAATTGTAACATTTTAAGTACTTCGTATTATTCTTAGTTTTATTCTTGTATAGAATTAAATGATTTCTTTCTTATATTAATTATTGTTATTCTTTATATGAGAAATATGTGAAAAGTAATATTAATAAGAATAAAGAGATATTTCTTATATCAATTTACATTATTATAATTCGTTGAGACAAGGATGAAGTAAAATTCAAAATTATATAGAATAATATATTGAAAGATTATTTTGTAATTTTATAAAATTCATATATTATTTTACAATTTTTAAAAAAACCTAAAACAACACTTTGGTATTATCCAGTACTAATACCATACCATACCAAAACTAAATGTGATGCTAGGTTTGATACGCTATTCACAACATTAGTTTGTATAGTTAATTTATTCAATATAATAATATACCATAATATATTCTATTTTTACAAATATTATAATAACAAGATAACTTCATAGATGTCAAATATTATGCCTAATATTAGGCTTGGTAAAAGTTTCCCTATTTATGTATTTAGTCTTGGTAAATGACTTCAAGGTTTGTCACTACAAAATTTTTTCTAGACGTCTTCTGTGCCTTTGGGTAAAAGTCTTAACTACAAGATTCATTTTTGATTGGAAGAGGTGAGTTTGTTTATAAGTTTATAATGATTTCAAAATTTGACCTAACTATGACTATATATTTTAGGTGTCTGATGTATCTAGCTCCAATATTAAAAAAATTTAGATGTATAAGGATTTGACCATTTTAAAGTTGAATAATTTCGTAATGTACTTACACATATGAAAAACATGTTATTTCATATTATTGAAGAAATGTATATTGCATTTATAATATCTTTTGTTATGTTAGGTTTACATGAAGCTAAAATGTCCATGTAGCTTCTATTTTTAATTTTCAGAGATAGAATCACATCAAATAGAAATACATATTTAGAAAGCATATTTCTCAAAGGGATATTGTGGCTTATAGATATCCTTCATTCTTACACTAGAACTTCATTATCAATTTGTAATTGTGTAATTTCTAATTGCTTCCTCGAACTGTTTCTCATCCTTCAACTTTATGCCAATTTCAAATTGAAAATCCTTCATACTAATAGTTGGATTAAATATAATAATTGTTCCACATTCATGTGGAATAATCATTCTTCATTAACATACATATTATGATGTTTATTAGTTTCATAATCATTGCCCATATTTGAATCATATTCTTTATCATCTATTTTAGGATTCTTATAACCATGCTCATAATAGGGGTCAAAATTATGGTAGTTCAATTCTTGCATCCAGTTAAGCATTAATAACATGTCTTTATGATCATGTAACTCAATATTTTAAACATCTCATCAAATTTTCAAAATATTTGTAAAATGCAGAGGCCACTTGACATCTTTTGCCTTGTGACACCCCTTATAATACTAGCATGCTAAGTTTATGGACACCTATATACTCCTTCCTTATGATCTTTCCCCTAACATATTTTTTGTTAACATTTCTTTCCAACACCCTACTATAATAAAATTCAAAATTTATTAACATCTGTATTATAAAAAATTAGAGTATTAATTTCCAATATAATTAAAAATGAGCTACTTAGGCAACTTTTAATCAATATAACAAAAAGATATTGTAAACCCCAGAGCTTTCCCTAGTATGATCTAGTGAAGTCCTAACAAAAAAGTCCGAATCCTAAAATAGTTGTTTTAGGCGATGGTGATAATATCCAAGGTTTTGAAAACCAGATCGGACCGGCCGGTCTGACCGAAAAATGTGTGAACCGGCTAGTGGTCTGGTTCGGTTTCACTTAATTACCTCTATGTATAAAAACTGGCTGGTTTATCATTGAACCAACTGGTTTTTTATAGAACCAGTCCAACCGGTCTGTCAAACTATAGATTTGGGTTGCTCAACTTTCACCTATTCATCCTTAAAAAGCTCTAGATCTTTCCTTAGAGAAATAGAGGATGTCGTTTGTGGGGGGGGGGAGGGTTGGTGATCGGAGTTGTCTTTAGGTTGGCGTTGATCGTTAGCTTTGTCCGGTCAGAGAATGCCTGATCTAAGCATCACATTCAACTTGTTAGTACTTAGTTTAAGATGAGTGAAGGGAGATATTTGGTTATGGGTCTTGGCGGTGTTTGATGGGTGTGTTTGTTTTTTAGGCAGCGACTGTGGCCCCTTTTACGAGAATGACGGTGGAAGATTTTTGAAAGATTTTGCCTCCTCAGTACTCTCCTTCGGTCGTCTTTTCCCACCTTCAAAAGATTTACCTTTTTACCTCTCCATCTTTGTTCAAATCTTGTTTGTCCCTAGTCAGGTTACTAATTTGAGTATTTGTGACGTGACCTTAGTTGAACTGGCTTAATGCCTATCTTACAAAGATCTGGCCTTTTGTTGACGAGGTAAGTTGTTTATGATATTTTAAGTTTTATTAGACTTATATTTATTTATTATTAGTTCATTATATAATAATAGACATTAGTGTATTTTTTTATTTCAATAATATATTTTATTTTTACTTTTTTATAAGTTTTACTTCTTATTTATTATATACCAGTTTTATAGTGGTTTACTAATGGTCGAATCTTTGATCCTTAAACCTTTCTTTCGACTAGTTCGATGTCCTCTTCGGTTTTTAAAATATTATTAATATCAGCTAACTCGATTTATTAATCGGAAGTCTCAAAAGCCTCAAAATTGAACCAACACTCCATAATCTCTTAAATATGAGTTAAAATGCATGAAAATGTTGAATGGGATGTTTAAAACCCAACCCCGAAGTTTCAGATTACATTAGGGTTAAATGACCTTCAAAAGGCAAAACGATCTTTTTTCTTTTAAAATAAATTTCCAGCAATTTATCTTTAATCAAAACAAGAAACTCCTCTCTTTCTTCTTGCATAAACAAAAGCTCTCCTTTCTCTCTCAAAGTTTTACATTTTCTTTGCTTAAAATTAAGCAAACAAAAGATGAAATCAAGAATCCAACCTTAGATCCATCATCCTCTCATCAAGACCTACATTTCTATACCACCAAGTTCACTTATTGGCACTATATTCTAAAGGTAAGAAAAACCCAGGTTTGTGTTAATCATTCTTGGGTTGAAGTATGATGTTTATAGTGATTTACTAATGGGAGT
>JANZXP010000195.1:33519714-33530678 GCA_027576715.1 Erythroxylum flavicans | reverse complement strand
AAACCGAGTTAGTATAAAACCTCGCGTATTATACATACCTTCGACCTGTCTCGCCGAAGTTAAGTGCCTTCGCGCACTCTCGGGTCTGGTATGACTTCGCCTTGTTCCCTCGTCAACACGCCTTCTTCGTGCCGACCTGCGTGCCAAGCATTGTGCGCCAACACTCACACAAACCTATATTCTAGACTTAGGGTCTAACAGTAGGGAGGTCGTAATTTACCCTACCATCTGGATTGTCCAAAGAGACGGCTTAGCCATGCATAGTTGTCCTCTTAATTTCTTCCTTGTCCCCCACCTCCCACTCCTTTCCTTAATCCTATTATTTCAAATACGAGACCTATCTTGCTCAAGCCAAGTTTCATATGAAGAATATTCTTATATTTGAGAAGAACAATGATCAAAGTACTGACATTGTTATTGTTTGAAATAAGAGGCATATCTTGCTCGAGCCATGTTTGATATGATGAATACACTTATATTTAAGAAGAATAATAATCAAAGTTACTTACTTTTAAAAAAAAAATAAAATGTATTGAACAAATAAGAACTCCTGAGAGATATATAAGGATGGAAATAGAGCTCAAATAAGGCTAACAAGCACAACTGATAATAATTAAATTCATAATTGAGATTAACATTTGAACCTAAGGAATTTTGACTGACAGAGCTTCGGATCATGATAATACAAAAGTTTAGTTGAGATTGCGGGCTAAACAATTGAAGGAGAAACAGTTAAGTCTATGATGAGTAAGATATCCGTGAGTTTCTAGAGCAGAAGCTAAACCTATGACACTAGAAACTTCTTCTACTTCAAGCTCTTCTGTTACTTTCTAATCCCTTAATAATCATTGCATTTTGATTCCCCAATTTGTAATTATATTCCTGTGAAGAATCCATCGAATCCCCAGTTGGTAACTAGAGGTCTGCTGCATTTTGATGGAATCTTGTGACAATCAATTGTTTCCTTATCAATTTTTTCAGCTTAAAAAAATAGATTCTGTAGAGAGGCTTTGTATTGAACTATTCTCTAATTCTTTTCTCTCTATATAATATATACCAGATTGTCTAGAGCAATTTTAAAGATGAGAGTGCCTACTTTACCTGTATTCCTTCTCTGAAGTAATCAGTTAGTGATCTCCGATCAGTCTTCAAGTGCAGATGAAATGTTGCAACGTCATAATTTCTTTCCAAATGCAATATGAAAAGTAGCATTAAAAGAAAAGATGATTAATAGACTCAAACACATGGTTGCATAAGGCATAATAGTTTGGAATGTTATGGTTGCCTTTTAGTTTATCAAGAGTTTTAATTCTTTGTCTGTAAACAAGATGGAGAACAAATGAAGATCTAGGATTGACTTTTTAAACCTATATTGATTTATATTAATTCACTTTGAGAGCTAAGTTCAATAGTCGTCTGTCGGAATGATTGGTGAAACATCTTAAAGAGTCTCTCCAATAATAAATAAAGTTTCCATTGTTGAAATCAGCTAGAAGAGTGAGGGATATGGCAATAATCTCTTAATTTTTTTATTAGTTATAGTTTATCAAATTTTAATTGATGTGGGAGAGTTCACACATTAAAAAATAATAATTTATCTCTCTTATTTTGTAATTGATGAAATCATGAATATTAATATCTTTAATTGTTTGAGAGAAGAAAAGGTGTTGATTAAGTGTTATACCTAATCAGAAGGGAATTTCCATAACTACACGCAATATATGTTAACTTACCAAAAGACTACGTCAGATGAGGAAAAATAATGACTAATAAAAGCATAGTTATTTAAGCCATAATTTCAAGTGAATATAGTATCATATAATTTTTTTCATCATACGAAAAATGTCTTTCTTACATGTAATTAATCTCTTGTCTTTCCATATGGAGATCATCCAATAACATTCATACTGATTAACTTATCTTGATTAGTAATGATAAGGTGGATTTTGGAAAGGGAATAAATGACAAAAGTTGCAAATTAAGTTTCCAATTGATAAAAATATAAAAGAACTTTCTATAACACTATGGTTATTTTTTATAAACATACCATTTGAAAATAAACCATGATTGAATCACAAACATAGCAAAAAAATTACAAATTTTTAAAGATTTCTTTAATTGAATAATTAAAAAATAATAAAAAGGTTGAAATATACTTAATTTGGAATCCTTTATAACTTTTTTTGAACTGTCAATCAAAAATTGTTCACATATTTAGCTTCTAATAGTATCTACAAAGTGGAGAAAGAGAACTCTAGGATAAAGAAAAAACAAAGAATGCTAGCGCCCTGATATCTATTTCTGTTCTCATTATAAAAGAAGATTATAAGATTTCTTTCTAATTAAAATTTGACTATTAGTTACATTAAAATCTAACTTAATAATAATTATAATTTGATCTTAATAAAATCAAATATCTCATATTTGATTCCTGAAATTTCTTGAATTTCAAAAGTAAGTTTAACTTAATTTAAATTAATTTTCTCTCTTAGATTGTTTTTTATATGTGGCATATTAGGTTCCTAATATTTTGACAATAATTGTAAAGCATAATTTTAATTCATGATAATAATTAGATAAATTAAACTTCTTTCATTTATATTTAATTTTCTAATTAAATAATATATATATATATAGCTTGATGACTAACAATATGTTATGACTACCTAAATATTAGGAATATCAAAGTGTTTTGATTATACTTATTCATGCATGGTTACAGTATATAATTTAATTCTTTCATTATCTAATATTTCTACTAGACATAGAGTAAGAAATTAGTGTTCACTATATTTGAATTCAATCATGTTTGTTCTTTCTAATTATTAATTAATTTATAATGATATTTAAAAGCATTCTTTTTAAATCTCAATTTTTCTGGCCAAAGAATTCCTTAAATTACTACTAATCAAGAATAGTAGAACATTCTCCCTAATTACTTTGGGGTGATAGATAATTTATTAACTTACTCAACTGTCTTTATATAGTTCATACTATATTTAAAATAGATCATAAGTAGTCTCAGAATATAGTAATTAATATATGAGATACCTTGGAAATCTTAAGTTTAATGATCAACTATATAACCATCATAATGAGAAAATTTATAAACACACAAGTAATGTTCCATTTGAGATCCTCATAATCGATCCAATTCTGTGAACTTATTTTTCAATACACACTTATACGTTTGTTTGAATATATTTTTACTTTAGTCTATAAAATTAACTACTTTCTTCATAAAAAAATTATATGTGCTATATTTTCTCTGTATAATAACCATTCTTAATATAAAGTTGACTAAGAATAATTTAGGGATAATACGTAAATGCAATATAAAATCTCATGATTTTGATCTCATCATAAATTTATTTACAAAATATATTTAACTCATGAACTTTATCTTTTATGTTAATTAAACAAATATGTGCAATATAAACAATGTATTTAATTAATTATGTCATAAAATCAAAAACCAACAAATTGGTTGTAAGGCAAAAATCAATATCTTTCACTTACAGTAAGCGAATGATTAAGTATTTTATATATATTATTATATGGTGATCATGTTTTTGTTAGGTCGGTGGTTTAATGAGAGAATTTTATTAGATTGTCTTTTATGATTACTTGCTTAAATCTTATAACTTTTATCCTAATTATCATTAAACAAAAATTTCCTAAATATGTAATGGGATCTTTGATGAGATCTCATATCCTTTCATATGTTAAATGGCTTAAATGTTCTATAGTATATTACTGTTTCAATAATTCAAGGAATTGTATTAACTTTACTAAGGAAAGTTTTAATCCAAATAATTATTTCCACAAAATGAAAAATTTTATAAATTGATTATCAACTGATGCTACAGTAATGCCTTGATAACTCAAAATAATATTGTTTTAAGTAAAATATACCTTAACTGTGACTTACTTTTGTCAAAATAATGTTAATATTAATGATCTTGAACTTAAATATTAACTCATACATAATTACCATATATCTCAAATATTAAATACCTTTAATATATTATCCATGTACTTTGACAAAAATAGATAAACAACTTTGTATCTATCCCTATAGATTTAATTATTAGAATTAAGTTGTTACCTTTTTCACATCTAATAAGAGTTGTTCTTATATTATTATATATTCAATAAATAAAAAATTTATTGTTCTCTATTAATAGTATGTCATAACATACTCTTACTAAGAATGACAACTATACTCCTATTAACCTTTTTATAGATATTTTGAATCCATATTCTTTAAAAGAAATTCTTTGAAAATATCATGAAAGCGAATTTTTCAACATCTCTTAACTTTAGACTATATATCAAATATATCAATAAACAAACTAGTTCTATTTGGAGTACAAACATGAGATTTGAACTTTTTCAAACTTTATCTTACTCCCATAATTTATTTTGAGAACCATTCTCCTATAATTAATCATCAGAACAAACATTTTTTTAAATAAAATTTAAAAGATTATATCCAACCAATTTGGAAATCTTATAACTTTCTATTATCCAATTTAGTTTTAAACTTATTGGACTATATAGCTAGGCATAATATCCATAAATCATTAGCTTTGACCCTCTTAAAGTCTTAGCATTCCATATCTACTATAGAATTTTGCTAATTGATTTAATTGGAACTATCAAAGGCAAGTTGTTGTATAATGCATAATCATAGACAAAATAAATATACACTATACAATATCTCATATTGTATTTTCCTCCTTATATAAAACCATACTATAATAGAATTTATTTCTGAAGATATTCACCAAAGAATCTTATTCTTTATAGAAAATCAAGAATTTTTAATTCTCACTGTATCACTCTCATCAAAGTGTTTCAATATTTATAATAATTTCTACTTGGATTTAAATAATTTAAACTTTCCAAAATTTAAATTTATATTTCATTTAATATATGTGACTCCACCATATAAACAAAGTCATTAGTAAATATAATAAAATATAAGTATTAATCCCTTTAGAAATTATTAGTACACTCTATACATTATGTGTATTAGATTTAATAGTTCTCTATTATAATCATCCTTTCACAAAGGTTAATTTGGTTATTATTCAACCTAATAAGTTTTATAATTTTCTTATAATTCACAATCAAAAGGATACATATATCCTTGTATACAAATTTACGATTCTCACTATGTTGTTTTGAACCAACATGCTATAAAAAGATAATCTTAGTTATCTAAATTTGTTTTCTTGTTACTTATGATAAGTATAAGTCTCCCTTGATCCATTATACTCCTTTGATCCATGATAAACAATCTATTTGTATGAATTGGATCAATTATTTCTACTTGACAATATATTTCACATCTTTCCTTAAACATTATAATAGTGTTGAATTTAAATTTAATATGAAATATTTAAAAACATGAATTAGAAATATATATGATTGATGTTATACCTTATGTTGCCAAGAAATTTGTGTAAGTAGCTTTTTTTAATGACACCTATTATCATAGTATAACAATTTCCTTTAATTTTAATCCTTACTTATGCTTTTAGTAGGCTAAATAGAATGGAGCCATTTTATTAAGGTACTATACCTTCCAACTCTAGTCTATGAAGATAATTGCGTTGTGGTATTATAGTGTTGGTATTCATCTTACATATTGCCTTTAAAATTTATGAGACATAGTCAACTCTAAAATATCACTACATTTTTCCATACAAAGGTAGGAGAGTTAAAATTAAAAACTCCCCTAAAACAATCAACTTACAAATAAAAATATGTCGTTTATTATCCAGCTAAGTTCAATACTATTGTTTCGTTAAAAGGTAAGGTTACCCTTCTGCGAATACTCAAGACTTCTAGATTGTCAAATTAGGGACTGAGAAAATCCCACAAATTTTTTAGATGATTCCATAACTACGAAGTCACTTACCATTGTCATCAAGACCATCAACAGGTAAGAATCTACATAGTCTTATCACTTTATTAATATAGGCTAGATACTTGTCGCCTTCTATTTGAGTGTAACGGGGAGAATCATCTTAATGTCCAAAATTCATCTATGTCTTTGGGCTCTAATAGTTAGATCATTATCTCCATCTTCCTTTAAGATATCTTGCTTTATTTAAGCTCTTGCATGCAGTGGATGAATAGTTTGTAGCCTTCGTAATCATCTTGCTAAAGTCTCTAAGCCTTAATTAATCCTTGGGTCTGATGTTTGGTTACTAAGAGCTGTTCTCTAATGTTGTAGAGAATAGTCTTTATAATTTTATGCAACGTCCTTCCCTTCCCATGAAATCCCTTAGAATTGCTCTCTTTCCACAACTTATACAAACACTTACCCATAACTAACAAGTAGATAACTAACAAGTAGACATCATTGGTAGCTACAGGAATCCTAAAGTTGACTAAGAATCATTTGATCACCTCCTGTATTAGATTAGAGTCAATGTTCTAAGTGAAATTTCCTTTTCACAATATTCCAAATAGCTCTTAAGTAGGGACAATGGAAAATAAGTGATCCTTGTTTACTTGCCCATGATTATAGAGAAAATAGATGGTACTAAGGTTCAAACAGTGTAATATGTCTATTGTACTGGGTTTGTATTTTACTCAGCATCCATAGCAAGAAAGCTACCATAGGAAGCAAAGTTTTATTCCAAAGTAACTTATACCATTCCTGCATAGGCTCTAATAGATGAAAACATTCCCTTTATTCCATATTAGATGTTTGGTTTATATGGATAGTATAATAGAGATAATAGTCTTGGTTATTCAAATTTGGTTAATAAGAGGGGCATAATTGTATACTTACTTCAAGTTGCTTCCATTCTTAATGTACTTTAGACTGCATAAGATATTCCAATAAGCATACCCTTACTATTTGGTTCTATATTAGGGGATCGTGTCTTGTTTAATTGTCATACCATAGGTTAGCCATCCTACCATTGCCAATCTTATAAGTTACATCCACCCCCACCCTTTTACTTTAGAAATTGGTTTAAGAAGTAGGAGTGGGAGGGTTTCACAATCAAAGGCCATAAGCTTCTACCTTTTATAAAGTAGTTGTGCATCCATCTAAGCTACATGGAATTTTTGTCTAGTAGAATTGACCACAACCTTTTTATAATTAATACTTTGTTTATAATCCTTAATGATTGTATTCTCAAACCCCTTTTTTCTTTAAATAGACACACCTCTATCCATTTCACCTTAGCATAGCCTCTATTACTAGATTAACTTCCCGATAATAATTTCCTAAAAATTCTTTCAATTTTTTTTACCAGAGAAGAAGATATGAGGGCCACAATAAATGTGCAATGAGTTTAGAACTGACTTAATCAATCTACCAGCATAGGAGAGGTTTTTGTTTACCTAAGAATCAATTCTTTTCTAGATCCTCTCTACTAGATGTATGCATTCAGTCAAATTTAATCTTATAGTAGAGATAGGTAAACCTAAATACAATGTAAGGGGTACTTTCCCACCATTCCAGTTAAAGCTACAATGCTTAATTCTAAAAAGCTAGCTCTATTTAATAAAAAATAGTGGCTTTGGGTACGATTAATCCCCAATCTATACAATGACTTAAATTGGAGAATTAAGCCTATTAACATATCAATTGATTCCATATGAGCTTTACTAATTAAGATCAAGTCATAAACAAAACAGAGATTAATGAGGAGTAGTTTCCTACATTTAGAGTGGTATTTAAACTTAGAAGCTCTTTCCATATTGTGTTTGATCAATTGAGACAATGCCACCACATATAGGACAAGTCAACCTTTATAAGGTAATTAGGAGGATTTTTTTAGAGTATCCCTTTAAGAGCTCCTAAATAATCAAGATGTTATCCTTAATATTCCTTTCCTTTATGAAACCTATTGACTGTCACTGACTATAGAATTAAGCACACTTTTTATCCTGTTGGCAATTATTTTAACAATGATCTTATAGATGAAGTTGATATATGCTATAAGCCTGAAATCACCAAAGCTTAAGGGTTTAGAGCATTTAGGTATCAAGTTCAAGGTCTTATTTATCTCTTTGAGAAGAGAGCCTCTAGCAAAGAATTCTAGCACTGTTAACTTTACTATAAAGAGGCCATTCAACCCATCCAACATAAGGTTTTATTACAATTAATCTAGAATATAGTGTCCTCTATTTCTCTATCATCAATAGGCTTTATGACTTCCAGGGAATCTCTACATGAGATTCTCTTCTTAATGAACAAACCCAATTTAAAGATGGAGAAGCTTTTAAGCTTAAACTAACTAAATTCTTAAAATAGCTGACTGCCTCCCTTTGCAAATCATTATTCTCTGTTAGAAATCTTCTATTATGATTTTTTTTATAGAAGTGATTATGTTTAGTTTCTCCAAATAAACCATAGAGTTATAGAAAATTTTAGTGGATTTATCCATATTTTTTAATCCACAATAACCTTTAAATAAGCCTTTAAATCATTTGTCTCCTTTATCAACAATAGAGGGCCACCTGGCTTTAAAGAAATTAAAGCTTGAGTAGTAGATAAAAACCTCTTTAACTTTATTGTTAGCTTACTTAGTGTTAAGGCCTTATCTTACATTGAGATTTTTGAGTTGTCCCTTAATTGCCTTTAGTTTTTGTACACAAATATATTGCCTAGTATCTTTTATAAAAATCTGAAGGTCCTTTAGGAGTGCATTCTCAAACCCCTCATCCTCAGCTAGGAATTTAATGAATCTAAATTGAGCATATCCAATAAACTTCTTAAAAAAACCCTCTATTTTGATTAGAGTATGGTATGACATTAGGGGATCCATAAACATTGCCTTGCTTTCTGGGAATGCATTTAGCCAGTCAGAGTTTACCAAAACCTAGTCTAGTTTCTTCCTTATAAGACAATTTAAGGATTGTTTGTTACTTCAGGTGAAAATATGGCCCTTTTATGTTAGGTCAGTTATTCGTATACTTTCAACACAACATCTAAAATCATTAAAGAAATTCATAAAACTAAAATTAACTTTATCTTCAGATCTATACAAGGTAGAGTTAAAATCACCACATATCATCCAAGCCCCATAACATATGCCTTGCATAACTTTCAAACTATTCCATAAGGAAATTCTTCGTAATACCAAGTTAAATCCATAGATAACAAAAGCAAGGAAAGATAAATTCTCATTAAGATAGGATAGTTTCAAATGCATAACTAGCTTTTTAGAGTCTAACTCCTACACATTGAAAAAATTAGTGTTATAGAAGACAGTAATTCTACCATATGTATGATGTTGATGGTTTGTAACAAAATCCCAACGCGCCTTAGTCTTCTCAAATTATTCAGATTTTATAATCTAATCTTAGATTCCAAAATTCCTAAAATATAAGGCTTTTCCTTAGATATAATATCCCATAAAGCACTTGGCTTATAAGGTAGTTCAATCCACGTACATTCTAGATAATAAATGACATTAAATAAGTTTACCTTTGGAGATTTTTCTCTTGCTCCTTTAAGTTTTTTTAATGTAACACTCTAAAATTGTTTCTTTTTAGTTATATTCTCCCCAACATTCACTACACCAAAATAAGAGGATTTTAGACACTTATGTCTAGACACATCTAATAATTGTCTTAAACAATTTAAAAATTGGTAGAATTTTTTGACATTTATTTAAGACAATAAAATTTGTCTAAAAAATACTAAAAAAAGTCAAAATTTTAAATTTTAAATATTTAATTATTATATTCATTTATGTTAAATTTATATTAAATAATTAATAAAATAATATTGTTTAATTTGTCGATACTTTGTTTTGTGACTAGTTATCCAACAATTGCCATAAAATCTTATTTAGTGGTTATAAGCATTTAAGACACACTCTCTCTCTCGTACGACTCATTGTTAAAAAACATTTGGTCACAGTCTCTCTCTCCTTTGCACATCAGCTCCTTTATCATATCACTTTCTTTTTCTCCTTAGATTTTCCCTCACTTTCTCCCAATTTTTTCTTCCTCTCCAAACACACTCAGTTTTCAGGAGACTGCTATTGCTTCTCATTTCTTTGATTGATTCTTTCTAGGTTGTACACTCCCGTCTCTCTTTGTCTCTCTCTTTTTCTTGCGCTGGTTTACTATTTCGGGCTGTTAGTCGATTGGCTTCTTCTTTAACTGCAATTGAAGTTGTGAAAGTGGAGGAATTAGAGTTGAAGTGAGTGATCATGACTCTGGAGCTGAGCTCTCGTGGAGATTCGAATCGGTTGCTTCCCCTGACTGAGGATTTGTTAGGGTTTGGAGTGGTGAAAGCTTTGTTAGGTACCACTTCCCTCAGGTTAGTCGGTTTTAGCTTCTCTATTTTGTTTAAATATGAAATTGTTGTTTAAGAATCTGATTTGTGATAAATGTCTAGCATCTTCATTCTTATAGCCTTGGTTTCTGAATCTACATCGCGTACTCTGCAAGATGAATCAATGTATGAGAGGTACGAGCAGTGGATGAGGCGTTATGGGCGTGTGTACAAAGATAGCAGCGATTCAAAACTACAAGAATTAGATGCGTAAAAAATCTTCTTTCATTCTAGATATTTTTAATTCTAATTGTAAGATTTTTTGTTTCCACAGTCCGGAGTGATATGGCATCGAATTCAAACAAGGATGTTCCATCTGGTGAGCTTTTTAGTTATTGACTTCCATTTTTCATTCAAGTTTGTGCGTTAATATCTTTTAACTGGCAATCCTCAAACCTTATTTAGTTTAACGCTATACGTTGCGTACTTAGGTTTGTTGTGTCTTGAGCCGGTTTATGTTGTAAAAGCATCTTGATGCAACTGGGGCCTTGCAGAGATGTTTATCTGTTAGTTCAATTTTCTTTCTTCGTTGGTATTTAATTCCAGCATGATCAAAGATCGAGGCACACTCATATGGTGTGCCTTTTCTGTTTGTCTTTCTTTCCGTTTTCATGTTATTGATTCCTTAAAGCATTGCTTGTTA
>JANZXP010000195.1:33507975-33519614 GCA_027576715.1 Erythroxylum flavicans | reverse complement strand
CAAAGGGTCTGAGCCGTCGTTTATTGGGAAGTTGAGTTTCGTGTATCAGGATACTATAGCCATGGTGGCTTGAAAGGGCTGGATGTTATCGCCTTTCGGGATGTGTTGTTGTCGTTGTGGTGTGGGGGCGTTGCTACCTGATGCCTCCCCTGTACCTACTGAACTGTTCTGAAGGTGTTGGAGGAGCAAATCCAGTTTTTGATCGAACTTCTGTGACAATCCTTATATCTGGGAGTTTGTTCTCTGTTCTGATTCGGTAATTATGAGGCATAGTTGATATGAGTCGAATGGTGAATCGTTCATGGTGATTGGCTCTAATACTAAATTGTTATTGGCTTTGGCCCAGGCTCGAGGCACCGAGTGATGTACTAGAAAATCGATGTCATTAAGGGAAGACTTTCCCTTGTTGTCGTTCTTCTTCCTCCCTATGATGAAGGTGAAAGTAGGTGAAGATCAGCTCGTTGTAAGGATCTGAATACATAGAACCTCGTCAAGAGAGAGAATTTGATCTTGAATAATTTTATGAAAATATTGCTTGCTTTTATTCCTTTGTAAAGCCTCAATATATAGCGTTTGTATCTCCTAACTTAACCCTGCTGTAATAGATTTCCTATCCTAGTTGACAACGAATTTCCTATTATAACCCTACTATAATAGAAGTCCTATCCTAGTTGAAAATGAATTTCCTATTCCTGTTAGACTTCAATTTCCTATTCCTATTTGACTTCAATTTGCTATTTGACTTCTTGCACTGCATTTGTTTCTTGGTTTTGTACTTGTCTCCGCATACATCTCTTTCTAACGAATTCATCCATAACAAACTCACTTGTGAACTATCTCCAATTTTGGCCACAAATATTCAATCCATGTGTTTGGTGAACAATATACTGTTCAAATCACAATGACATAATTTGTAGGTTTGGAAACTAAAACAAAGGAAGGGAACTATTACATTGAGCACTAAGCGATATTGGAACTCCATTATGAAATTTGCAAAATAACCGCACATGTATGTGCATTATTGTTTTCTTTGATTTATTTTGAGGCATATATGTATGTCTAACGTGTTGGCTTTTACGCTGCCTTGTTGTGTCTGGTAATGTTGGTTCATATTCTCTGCAGGTTTTAAGAAGTGCTTTGACCAATAGACCGGCAAAAGTACAAGGGTTTTTATTCCGAGCTGTCTTTCTCGAACGTGTACCATTATTTTTTCGGCTTATATCAGAAAATATCTTATTATGTTTTCTTGTATCAACTATTCCTTCTACATCAAAGTACGTTAGCGGGACTTTGAGCATGTGTTTCAGTAAAATATTGACGAAAATTATCCATTCCTAATACTTTAAGGTAATCCTGCTAATATCATCATTTTTGTACAGAACTACAAAAATTCTCATGGATGTATTTTTGCCTGCTTATATTGGATTAGCTTATTTGCAATCAATTTTTTATCTTCTCTGAATTTTTGTTCTGTATAATTCTTTCGTTACGTTTCACCATAATTTTCTTTCACCAGTTGTTCGTAGAATTAACATTTCATGAATCTTTATCCTTTTTACCTTTATCTCAAATTTTTTATGTATTCCCTTTTGGGTAGAATGGTTTCTTAACTTTTTGAGCTCTTTATGCATCATAGTTGCTTTACTCAAGGAATGATCTTCTCACTTCCTTTTATGGAAAAAATGCACGTTAATTGGTGCAATAACAAATCTTGGTTTAGGTTTGTGCTCTTTCAAAAGTAGGTAAGTCAGTTGAACGTCACAATTTGGTTCTAGTTTTTTCATTTGTTGTCAGCCTATATTGGATTTTTTTGCCTTTTTTCAGTGGACTTTTTTCTTGCAAAAGGTTTATTATCTTATTTAAGATAATGTCATTACATTTTCTGTGATGTTTTTGCTTATGTATGCATTTTATGCTCTCCCACTGGTTGATGAGAGGGCCTGGAGATATTATATAGAGGTACTAATTTTAAGAAATTATGCTTCGTCAAAGATCTGGTAGTTGCAAGTTAGTGCCCAATATTCACCATCACAGTCTTCAATTTAAAACATTGGCCAACATTTCGGCCAAAAGCCTATCTTGATTAGATGTTAATTGAAGAATGTACCGTCTTTGTTTAACCTTGGAATATATGTACTCAGTTTTGTTGATTTTTTCTTTCCATAACATGGCCTATTATAAGATATCAAACATTGATGGTCGGGTTATCAATCCTAAAAAACAAATTGCTAATGATGTACCAAGATTCAGTTCAGAGCTTAGTGAGCTTATGCAGGAAGACTTGACAGTAGTTCCCGATTGCCTCCTTTACACTTGGCGCTTGTGTTCTTATACTAGCCTAAGATATTTCTTTTCTATTTAATCAATAATAATCCAAAATCCAAAGTAAAACCTATAGCCATACGATTCTGCATCACATTTTTCTGTTATTGTTTCAGTTAAATGTAAATGATCACAAACACCAAAAACATATTATCATCCACGGCTATCAACATTTCTAACTTTCTGTCATTGCTGTGTTTTTTTTAATGCTTAAGAACAATCCTAAACAGAACCTATATCACACATGCATTCATTTACAAACCTTAAACCATTATCAAACAATCATTTATGGTACTCATAAAACTCAGAACATGACTTACTTGATTCAATGAAATTCTAGCTCAAAAATTCCTTATTTTCTCGTCCTCTCAAGCAAACAAACATCAACTTAAACTTATACTCATCTTCAGCTAGTTCTCCAGTAGTTGAGTGTTAGAAACCAAATACATAAACATGCATAACAAGTAGTTTCGGTGATGGATGAAAAGAACAAAGAAAAGAGTTTTAGTTGGTGTTTTCGGTGGTGAAGAAGAAATGTGAGCTGCATAAGTTTTCTCTCTAAACTAGATATTGCGTGGATGGATAACTCAATGACACATGGCACCCACACCCATGCATGTGGGTCATGTGTCACCTTCCCATTTGTCTCTTTTTTTTGTCCAAAATATCCTAAATTTTCAAAAATTTCCTAAAATTCACCAAAAATTTTGAGATAATAGTAATAGTCTCCAAATCAATTTTCAACGCATAAAAAACCACAATTCACATTTTAATCGTAGTTATAAATCAATTATACCTAGAAAATGTCAATGAATATATGTATACTTATTTTAATGTATCAAAAATAAATATTCACATATGTGTGAATATACTATAATGCATGAGCATAAAATGCACTTCTAATTTCTTACTGTACTCTCAATTAACTATTTTGGGGTCTAACCCCAAACATGGGATGTCACATGTGATGCTTCAAGGGATGTCATAAACTTGTACAATCTCCAATGGGACTCAATAATGAGTTCGAGCATGTTGTTAACCAAATCATATTAATGGAGCCACTACCTACTGTGAATAAAGATTTTTCTATGCTACAAACTTTTGAAAGACAAACGGTAGTGAATTCTACTATAGACAATACTCGAAACATGGCAATGCTAGCTAAACAGTCGAGTAGCTTGAAGAAATGTGAGAAAAATAATAACAATTCTAGCAAAGGGCCTTATCTCAAAAAGGAGGATAAGTACTGTGAAAAATGCAAGAAACATAGCAATGTATTTATCATGATAATCTGAAGAATTGGAACTTTCTTATTGCACAAGCTGAGTTTGCCTGTAATAATGCTATCCATAACTCTATCGGTCGATCTCCATTCTCTGTGGTTTACACTAAGGTACCAAATCATGCACTAGACTTTATTCAGTTACCTAAAAATGTTAACATCCATGCAAGTGTAGCCAAGTTTGCTAAAGAAACCTAAGAAATACAAGTCGAGGTGAAGGAACGACTTGAAAAAGTTAATGCAAAGTACAAGGCTAATGTGGACCCATATAGGAAGAATCAAGTGTTTAAGGTGGGAGATGAAATAATGGTGTTTATGAACAAAAAGCAGATTACTGAACATCACCACAAAGTTGAAGGTCAAGAAATATGGTCCATTTAAGATTGTGAAGAAAATTAATGACAATGCATATGTCATTCAGTTACCTTCATGGATGGGTAACATCAACCAAACCTTTAATGTTGCAGATATTTACCCCTACTTACCAAAGTGCAAGTTAGGTTATCCAGAGCATAACTCGAGGTCGAGTTCTTTACAAGTGGAAGGGACTAAAGTGGAGCTTTAAGATAAATAAATCTATTTATTTATTTAATTATTGTGTTTTACTTTTATTAGGACTACAAGGACATTTTATCCTTGTTATTAGGCTTTAGTTTATTATACCTCATATAAATAATTCTTTATTATATTGCAGAAGAACCTTTTTGCATATTTTCAATCAAATTCTCTTAAGGTCTTCGTCTACCTTTTGAGTTCTTTGTAGATCTTGGATTAGATCTATGTTTTATGTACTCTTGGATTAGAGTATTGTGTTTTCGTGCTGTGTCAATATCCTCACATCAAGCGTATCAATTTTAACTTGCCTTATGTTGTAGCAGAAGCTCCGAACTACTCTGGTATGATTGTTTCTTTTTCAAGTACTTGTGTTAATGTCTAGTTTTTTTGTCACTAAATCATCGAAGTACAACTTGTGCCTGAATATTCAATAAAATGAGAGGTCTTTGGCAATATATTCAACGTGCCTGGGCATATCTAACACTCAAGTTTATACCTGTCCTAGGTGTTGAACATGTTGGAGGAGATATGTTTCAAAGTGTTCCGAATGGAGAAGCTATTCTCATGAAGGTGAAAAACTTGGTTACTACTATTTTCAAGTTGTTTACCACATAGAAGTAGAAAATCAACTAAGCAACCATCTTTGACAGTGGATACTTCATTGTTGGAGCGACGATTAGTGTCTAAAGTTGTTGCAAAATTGCTACAAAGCCATCCCTAAAAGTGGAAAGATTATAGTCGTTAAAGGTATTTTACCAGTTGTGGCTGAAACTAGTGCTACTGACGAATGTATGACTCAAATGGATGTGATTATTATGACACAAAGTCCAGGAGGAAAAGAGCGAACCAAACAGGAATTCTTGGCCTTCGCAAATGAAGCTAGATTCTTAGGCATTGATTTCAAATGCTTTATCTGTATCTATTGGGTTATGGAGTTCTTTAAGTAAATTGTTTTATTAACAAAAATTCTGTTAAGAAGTGATCTATGTTTTTATTCAATAAAAAACTAAACTTATGAGAACATTAAGTGATAAATGCTCATAAATTTCTCATATTTAGTAATATCTTTTTTATCACTAATTAATTTGAAAACATAATTTTCCTTTGAAAAATGTTATTCTCTTTATTACTATTTATTAATTTTAAATCATTGTTTCTTTTTTCATTACTTATTTGATATCCTTTTTCTGGTTACTATTGATCAATTTCAAAAGGGAATTAAAACATGATATAAAGAATTAGGAATACATATAAACAATTTAAATACAAATTGGACATTGATTTCATTACTATTTGAAATTTGTTGATTTTATATTTTTATTAGTACTATTTAATGGTTTCAAAACATTGTTTAAAGGATTACCAGGCGTACACAAATAGCAAATGTAACCACTAAAAGAATGCGAAAAAAAAGTTGAATAAATAATTGAAAATATTAAGTAATTGTCCTAATAGTTAGAATTTTAATATTCTTATATATATACTCTGATATCACAAGATTAAAGCAATGATTAATGCATAAATATTTAAAAACTTGTCAATAGTAAAAATGTGTACTTGTATTTAAGAGTATTTAAAGTTCGCTTACTACTTAGACACTCATAAAAGATGCTCAAATGCATCCAACATCAACATATAAAATTTAGTGAAATAATTTAAAAAACATATAATATTAAGCGATTAATCAATAATAAATATGTGATTACTTTATTATAATTTATTATTATTATAATAAATTTATTAAAATTTATTATAATAATGTGAGTGATCTTAAAAAAAGATACAAAAAGCAAATTGTAAATTTATTTTTTTAATAAAAAATTGTGAAATTTTTCGACGTAAAAAACTGTCGAAAAGTGAAAAATATCGACAGAAAAAAGTATATAAAAGTTTACACAAAGTGTCTAAAATAACATTTATGTGTCTAAAATTATTGTCGAAAATTATGTTTTCGACACATCTATGTGTAATTAGATTTTTGACGCTTAGATGCATAAAAAATTTATATTTTTTTGACGCTTAAATGCGTAAAAAATTTAAGTTTTTTTCGACGCATCTATATGTCTAAGAACACCGTCAAAAATAGTTTTTGTGACACTTGTTTTTTTTACGCTTTATAAAGCATCTAAAATTATTTTTAAGACGCAAAAAAGCGTCTAAAAACTCCACCTTTTGTGTCGTTAAACTCCATATTTTGTTGTAGTGATTATGGTCTGAGCAATGACAGTTTGGTGTAGGAGTTGATACTATGATGTCC
Source organism: Erythroxylum flavicans (assembly GCA_027576715.1). Taxonomy (NCBI): domain Eukaryota; kingdom Viridiplantae; phylum Streptophyta; class Magnoliopsida; order Malpighiales; family Erythroxylaceae; genus Erythroxylum; species Erythroxylum flavicans. Next base: position 33,513,198 of record JANZXP010000195.1, on the reverse strand, counting down.
ACATAGTTTGGTGTAGGAGTTAATACTATGATGTCCACAAATTCTTCTAATTTTTCCTTAAACTACTTCATAGATGTTTCTTTAACCATAGTGTTCATAGTAGCATCAACATCTGCTAAGGGCTCTTGTATTTAGATCAACTCCAAATTGTTAAATGGATATAAATTTTGGGTATTCACCTCATTCCCCTCCAGCCCTATTCATTCATTATAGTATCATTTTTTTGAATACCTTGCCAATAAGTGTTCACATTTTCCCTTACGCTTTGATAAAGGGCCTCTACTAGTAGGAAACTAAGACACTATCCTCTACTAAGCCATTTCCTTCCTCTAACCTTAATATGGGAATTTATTCATGAAATTCTTTTAAGACGTCAACTCCTACACATATTCTGGCATAGCCAATTCTTCTCCTTTTAATTATGTTCTCATTTATACATGTTGGTTTTCCTAGATAACTAGCCAACAGGCTCATCTTTTTAGTTGACTAATATTCCAATGGAATATTATGTATTTTTATCTATAATTGAATGTTACTAACTTTAATTCTTTCCAACTTAATTCTAGGCTACCAAACTTGGAGGAAAAAAGGTAGCTGAGTAACTTGCCATGGACCTTCTTCTACTATCTTGAGATCAATAGTCTTAGAGGAAAAGGAGAATAAAGGAAGGTTATCTTCAGAAAGAAGAACTTCTGTGAGGACTCTTCCCTTCCAAAGGTTTTGAACCCATCTCTAGATGAAAGGAAAAGCTAGTCTGCGATCTATGAAGAACCCCATAAAGGTGGCTTCCGAACTGTGTACTCCTTCCTTAAAGGAGTCCAAGTCGGGTACTACTATATTACTATTATCCAACTCCTTAGGAGGTTTATAGTGTAAGGTAAGGTATGGTAGGGAGATATGACTACAGGTGGAGGTGTAGAGGTCTAAAAGGAGAAGGGAGATATGTGAGTTTCTTGACGTTGGTTTAGGCATATGAGGTCTTTGGGCAAAGAGGGAGGGTGGGTGTTAATGGGGAGGGGGTTAGTTTTCTGTAGGGAGGCATCCTATTGTTAGTGTGTAGGACTGAGTTAGGTGGGAGAGGTGAGTTGGTATAGTGTATAGTGTATAGTGAGGAGTAAAGGTGGGAATTCAATTTTATTTATAGCCAGCATTGTTAGGGGGATTTCTATTTTAAGACGGAGGGGGTCAAAGGATAAGAGAAAGAATGAAAAGTTGTTATTGAAGGAAGAAAGATGGCTTGGGTAGGAAAAGTGGTCTAACTAAGATACCAAGAAACCCTTTACTAGGAAAGTATGCTAGTAAGCCAGGGAAACCAACAAGTAAGCTTCCGTTAAGGAGAGGGAAGAAAACAATGTAGAGATGCAGAGGTAAATAAGATGAGAAGAGATACAAAGGAACAAGCAAGTAAAAGGATATCATACTAGAAGAGACCAAAGTAACGATAAAGATAATCTTTGGAGAAGAGAACAGAGAAAGGAGAGGATTCTAGAGAGAGAAACATTTTTATTATCTAAGATCAAAATTCTTCTTTTATTTCCTTTTTTATTGACAAATACTTAGTATCAGCTACTTTTCCATTTATAACAAAATATAAATGTAAAAAAGTAAGTAATAAGTTATATGTCATGACGACCAAATAAGATTAGGTCATTTGTCATATTTTTTGTTCCTTCTACTGTTTTATTCAAAATAATAGCCCTCGCTATTATTTTGAAAAGATTACTCTAATCTCTCTGGTAGACTAGGATCCTATATAAATTTAGTTGATCTTGAGTTTATTTAGAAAACTAACTAAACTTAAATTAGGTAAATAATATTTATCAATCACATTCCATATTACTCCACACAAATTTAGTTAAGTAAGATCCATTATCATAAGAGTAAACATATTCAAATTAAAGTGACTTTAACTTTGTCCAATAAGTGTAACAATAAATAGTACTCTAATTTAGTCTTATAACAATGGGAGGCCATAATTGTATTTTAGACATGGAAATAATATTTTAATAAGTGATTTATTTTTAAATGTTCTCATCAAATATAAGTACAATTTGGAAACAACTTCTCTACTAGTTAGGAGTAAGATTACATATTAGTAGATCTCCTCAGACCTCGTGCCTCAGTAAAATTAAAAAATCCTACTTGGTGTTGTTGTTGTTGTTCTCATCAAACACACAGACACACACACACACACACACAAATATATATAATAAAAATTTAATTTAAATATATCAAACATATATAATAGACATAACTCATTTTACAAGTATAATTGAATTATATGCAAAAAGTATCAAGTGTTCTTTCTATATAATCAAGGGATAGTGTTCTCCTGTAGAAACACGTGAATATGACCACAGCTTTTGATTTTCTCTTGTTTATTTATATATAAATACATTAATTGGCATTTCTATTATCTATACTTTTCTATTCGAATAGATAAAGATTTTTTTTTTTTTTTTGTAAAAGGGAGTATTACATGATATCTCAATTGAGGTATACTAAATGATTTGCCGTGACATATTGTATATTGCGAAACATGCAAGTATTGTGTTTCTTTAGCCTTCTGATACATCTACAAGTTGCAACGTAAAGAGGACATAATATACAAGAATAGTATTGAAACAACTTTATATTCATCACCATCAATGTTCTCTATAATGTTTAACTCTTTCTTGGGTCCCTCTATGCCCAAATAGAAAGAGAGAAGAAGAGACAAAGGTGTCCCCCGAATATCTTCAATTTCGTTTTCTAGGTTCAACATACAAACACAACCATGTTCTCTTAAAGAACGTTTTTCACTTTCATACAAAACCTTCATTAAATGCTCTTGTTGCTTCTAGCTCTACAAATACTTCTTTGGAGAACTATGGACTCACCAAACAACACACCTATTTCTGTTGCTCTTAATCTTGTGATCGAGATTCGTGTACTATCAAGATCACCAACTTAGTTGTCCACCATGTCTCCGCTTCCAATTCTTTCCCTTCTCATATGCATTTCTGTGCATGCATGCAATGGTCGATATCTAAACCACCTCTTTGGCAGGGAAACCGTAGTATACGGCAAGGTTATTACAAACGTTCCATAAGTATATTTGCCTTTGCATCTTATGGTGTCATTTTTATGTGTCAAATTCTTGACATGGTAATTTCCTTTGTACCCAGGGATAAGGATGAAGTGGTTTCGAACCCTTCAATTTCATCCGAGAATATTGCACCTCAAAAATCGATGGAAATTGAATCACAAGGGCTAAACGTTGTCAAGAAAGATTTCATCACCCATGGAATTTTGCTTGGTGCTAGCAGTAAGGAGCAGATGGCTTCTTTGTACGATCGTGAAGAGGGGACAATAGGAAGAACATCAGGTTAATTAATTGCCACTCAGAAACTACCATATAATTTATTTAAAAACAGAAACAACTATACAATTATCTAGAAACTCTCAAAAAATTAGTGCAGAGCATGACTCCAACAAAATTAGAACGACGTCTAAATTACGATATTTTACATGTCTCTACATATATACTCACAGACATATATAAAATTTTACAAGTTAAAAGCCAATGATGCTTTTTTTTTTCTTTTTAAAGTTCTAATGGATTTCCTACGCAGTTCTTTTATCGGAAAAAATGAAAGGCTGGTTCCACTTCTTCAACTACAAAGCTGAAATTCCAGACGTTCAATCTCTACTAGTCTGCCACACTGTCTAGTGAGAGTCATATCTCAGAAATTGACATAACTCGTTAATAGTTTTATGTATAGACAACTAGGTCCGTATTCAAGAAAAATATAGTGTACGAAATTTAGTCTTCCGACTTCAATACTTCTATAATTATATTCTTGTAAGTAGAAATCTTGTTACTGACAGCTTAAACAAACTTGTTAATAACATATCTTTTGCAACGCTGTTTGTTAACGTTAATACTGGTACCTACAGGAACTAAAGCTGTCGTACCAAGATATTCCCCAGACGATATGCAACAAGCGTCTGAAACGAAGGTAATGAAATTGTAGATAGATATCTGAGAAAATTTGGATATATCAATTTGAGTGTGGTAGTTAGGCAGTAATGATTTTGGTGATTCAGCTACCAGTATGAATGGCCCACATCTTTTCTGATCTTGTCCTTAATCAGGATGGCAAGCCAGATGATCTGCCCATGCATGAATCATGCAAGCTATGAAAGCTTGCATGTGAAGTAAAGGCACAGAACATAATATGTAATTAATCTGTACAGTATATATAGTTCATTGGTTTCGGGAACTGTGCACTAGACTTTGTTTTGCGCTTGTAATTATATAATTAAGTATGGTACCAAGAGGACTGTGATGAAAGAAGTAAGTGTTCGCATTTATTTCTAAGCACGAACGAGCCTAGAAGAACAAGGAAATGAATTTTGATTAAATATTAATGCAAACATGGTTTGTGCTGATGATCGTACAGGAATCCAAGTTTCGAGTACGGTCGATGTTAGTATTCACAAGGAGTGATGTCGAGGAAGCTGCAGAATCTAAAGAAAATGAAACAGCAGAGGACTTAGTAGAGACGGACTATGCACAACCCCATCGAAAACCACCTATCCACAACGAAAGAAGTTAGAAGATATATCACACATGTATTTAATTAACCACATCCAATTTGGGGAGGAACTGTTCTGCTTTGTTTTGTGTCAATAACATAATAATGCAACTAGTACGGACAAAAAGTTCAATTATCAACTTTTACATTTCAATTATCAACTTTTACAACCTTTCGTCAAAAATACTTGGTGGTCTGCCTCTACGGTTATTGGGTGAAAAGAGTGGGCTAAGTTGTTTATCCTTTTTCTTCCTTATCTACTTATTTTGGATTGCGAGAAGGGTCAAGCCTTTACTTCTGAATAGAAAGGAACATATTTTCCATAGCTTCTTTGTCACTGTTAAGAATGGTATTGGTTGGCGTTTCATGGACCTGTATCGTGTATGCAAGTGGAACTTGCTTTCCGTTGATGATTCAACTGTTTCACTCTGAAGGAATCAATAATATTCACAGCGGAAGCAACCCAAGATCAGAAATATACATATAGGCAAACCAAACACAAGAATCAAAACAAGACAAACCTGTTGAAGCACGGAATCGATATCTGATCTTCTTTCTCACAAAACAAAATCTTCTTTCCGCAAATCTTCTTATCCTTACAATCTTCTGTCGTGTAACCTTTATTGTTTCTGTAACCTTTATT
>JANZXP010000195.1:33480306-33499245 GCA_027576715.1 Erythroxylum flavicans | reverse complement strand
CATACTCAGTGAATATGTTCCAACTACATTTTCCAGCTTACCACTTCCAACAGTTCACATATAATAGTTCTAACTTCTAAGAAAAGTTTTGGGGTCCAACACAAATATTTGTAACTTGGTTGACTTATCTCCAGATAACTCAGTTGGTTAGTTGTAAATGAGTCTATAAAATCAAGACTCGATCAAATGAATATGTGGAAAGATACAAAGCTCACCTTTTCCTAATGGATTCACTCAAGAATATAGCATTGATTATGAGGAGACCTAGCTCAATTCACTTTAATACGCAATCTTATTGCTATTGCTGCTAGCAAATGATAGCAGCTAGTCCAAATGGATGTCAAGAATGTTGTCCTTAATGGAGATCTCAGAAAAGAGTATACATACAACCTCCTTCGGGGTATGATCATACTCCTAATAAGGTTTATTATTTTCGCAAAGCCTTATATGGATTAAAACAAGCTTTTTGAACCTAGTTTGCAAAATTAGTTCCACCATTGAATAGCTTGGTTTCAAGTCAAGCTCTTATGATCATGCCTTATTTCTTTATAAAATAGATCAAGGTTATACTCTTCTCCTTCTCTATATGAATGATATGATGACAACTGGTGATGAAATATAGGGTATTTCTGCCCTTAAGTCTTTTCTCTATTAGCAATTTGACATGAAATACTTGGGTAATCTAAGTTATTGCAATGCTGGAAAACCTTAGACAAGTTATTAAGACAATGATTGAAAGAATCACAATAAACCGTAAAGTCATCCATAAAAATTTCAATATAGGTTTCAATCAAGTCAGAGAAAAGACTTATCATGCATCTTTGAAAAGTTCCAGCAGCATCCTATAATCCAAAAGGCATAATATGCAAAATTAGTAAATGGATAAGTAAAGGTTTTTTTCCTAATTTTTTGAAGTTACTACAATTTGATGATAACCAGAATACCCATCCAAGCAACAAAAAAACAGTTTACCTGCCATTTTTTCAAGAATTTGAACAATGAAAGGGAGTAGAAAATGATCTTTTCTTTTGGCAACACTTAACTTTCAAATGTCAATACACATCAGCCATCTAGTTTTTAATCTTATAAGCATTAATTCATTACTTTCATTTTTAACCAATGTAAAACCAGACTTCTTTGGAACCATTTGCATTGGACTTACTCATTGAATATTAGGAATATGGAAGATAATCCCTAAGTCTAATAGTTTCAAAGTTTCCTTCATCATTACATCTTTCATTGCTGGATTCAACTTGTGCTAGTGGACTCTCATAGGTTTAGAGTCAGGTTTGAGGAGGATGCGATGCATAGAAACTAAAGGGTTGATCCCTTTTATGTCTGCCAAGGTCCAACCAATGGGTTGTTTATAGTTCTTTAGCTCTCGTATCGAATTCTCGCCTTACATCATGGTTAAATCATTGGTAGTGATGACTGGTAGGGTCTCACATTCTCCTTAACACACGTACTTAAAATTTGTAGGTAATGGTTTCAAATTGAACTTAAAAGCCTGTTCAACAAAAGTTCTTTCTTTCTTATAAAAGTGGGTATTGTTATCTTAAGGTTACCCATGATGTTTTCCACCATTTCCTTATACCCTTTTCATAGCCTAAATTGAATCTACCCCTTCTTGTCTTCCTATTCTACTTTATACTCTACCTCATTCTCCTTTATCACCCATCAAGTTTAACTCTTTATGTAGTTGACAATATTATCAACTTCATCATAAACTTCAAAGTTATCCATTCTAGTAGGTATAGATGAGTCATGTTGTAGACTAGCTATATCACTCTATATTTCTCCAATCTATTCCTAACTTCACTAAATTGTCTAGTAAAATGCTCATAGTGGCCTTATATTGTGTTCAAAATAATCTCTTGATCCATACCTACTCTTTACTCCTCACTTACTTCCTTATCTTTAAATGAGTTTTTATTTTAATTTTGATCTACAATGAACCACAGGAAAATCATAGTTACAAAAGTCGTTTCTCACATTTTTCTCCTTAATCCACTCTACGCACAACCTAAACTCTTAACTAAAGTTCTTCACACATTTGTTAATTTATCAATAAGGCTAGTTTTAATCTTTCCCTTTGTCAAATTATTCCCAAAGAAGTAAATTAGGTAGAAACAGTAAAGATGATGAAATTGTAGGCTAAGAAAACATAAAAACTTAAGGAAAAGAATTAAACTCTTCATAATCTAATTGAACCTAATAAGAAAAAGGAAGACTTTAATAAGAAATAGTATAGAACTACATCAAAAGCAAGAACAACTTGTAAGTAGAGTGTATATGATATTTAGAATACCTTATATTATTGGAAAATGATTAGCAATCCTTACTTTCAAATGCCAACTCCTTGTTTTTGCTTTAAATGAGTCCTTTTTGGGAAGTTCCAATGACTAAACCTTCACTTCACAAAACCTTGGTGAATGTTGACTTCATTTTTAATCTTTTTTATTAACTTGTAAAATTGAAGAACAATAAATAAGGTCTTAAAAACAAAGGGAAGAATCTTAATAACAATAAGAATAATAAAGTAAATGTATGGGAAGAAAATATAAGAATATTGAAAGATGAATAAACAAATTCAAAAAGATGGCTCCAATACTAAATTTTGGAAAGAGCCTCATCGATAATACTATTAAGATTTGATACTAGAATGAATAATACTAAGGATCGTTTTATCAAGACAAGTTTGATTTAAGAACGGACTCAAAGTTAACACAAGATAAAAATGATATAGATCACCACACTTATAAAAAAGATAGAATTAGTAGTGATAGGATCCTAAAGTTTAATGGACACTAGCAAGCTAGGTAAGATCATAAGTTATTAGAGGACCTAAAATAAGAATCTCTCTAAAAATAACAATTAAAGAAAAATCTAAGTATATTTGATTGATCAATGATAGTAACCTTCTATTTTGTTATATCTATAAGATAGCCTTTATAGGTTTAAAACCATAGGTAAATAGAAACCCTAATAACTATAGTCTAATAAGGGCATAAAAATGTTAAATTTCAAACCCCAAACAACTAAAACATGAGTTGCCTATCTAGGAAGCATAATAATGCTAGTTTTATTTTGGAACTTGAGATGCCTATTTATCTTTTATATATGTGATTTCTTTAATTTTCAATTAGCCTGTCTTTTATTTCTATAATTGAATCCCTTTAATTGAATGTGGAATTTCCTTGTATTATAGTACCCAACCCCCTTTCTAACTAGACTTAGGGAACAGGCAGAGTAAGCCCTTAGATGAAAGACGTTCTAATTAACTAAATGATTCTTAGTAGCTTTAAGGTACTAATCATGAAGATGAATGAGAAAGAAAGGATAGGTTACTATTTAACTAAGTCAATTTCGATTATTCTTCTAGCTTGGACAAGTCTGGAGTTAGTCATAAGGAGCATTATAATGCCATTTACTCGTATTTCTCCCATTTATAAGATTAGTACAAGATTGGCGCTCAACACCAGTATGAATCTATTGTCAGTTACCTTTAATTTTTTATCCTCCAAAAACTAGAAAAACTAATGTTGATTTATTTCGATTTCTAGTTTTAGTTATATTATGTAACCGTACTCCTTAGCTTTCTCACTTAAATCACATTATAAGTTTGATTTTAGTCTTTTAAAATAACAAAACTTTACTCGTCTTATAAAGTTCCACCATTAGATCATTAATGGCTTCTTTGGTCTTCTTTGCTTTACTCTTGCTTAATATTCCTCTAATGTTTTCTAGTGGATGTCTAGCTAATTTTTGCACTTGAATAGTATATGCTTAATTCCCATTATATCACATATATAAAATTTATTAAAAAATGAATATGGGGATGAGAGAATAGATGCAATAGGTTTCTCAATTTGAAAGGGAGAGAATATTATTTGTTATGAAAATGTATCATAATAAAAATTTCAAAGTCATTTAGAGAGACGATCCCCATAATGATATCTCTTGTATTTAATAATATATCTTAGAATACAGTGGAGTCATTTCTTTGACTCTAGTTTAGTGTACTTCTATGGTTAAAGAAGAATAAGGCATACACTTTTCATATACTTTAAGCATATGATATTTTGAGGAATGACTACAAATATGCTCATAAGGAGAAATATTGCAAACACCACATAATGGGTGTGAATAATTATGTAGAAAATAATAAGCTTAACTTATACTCATAAAGTTTTAAAACAAGATGAGAAGATCAAAAACTTCTTTTATATTTAAAAGGTGTCAATGTTTTTATTCTGCGTGCCTATTTTATTGTAACATTTTAAAACAAGATCCTTAAAATAATGTTTTAGTATAGGATATAAATAGGTGAAAGTAATTTCTTTGTATTGCATAGCCTTTTCAATGCGAAATATATTGATTCTATAATAAATTGAATAGAAACTATATTTGATGGTTATAAATATATAAGAGACAACTCAAAACTGCTTCATTTGAGATAAATTCATGTAAATCTAAAATAATCATAAAAGATTAATAAATAACATGAATCACTTATGAAAGTATAAGAAGGATCTCAAATATTATAATGAATTAAGTTAGAGGAGTAAAAGAAATATATGTAGTATTAAAAAGGGAAATAGAAGTGCCTATTAGAAAAGTGAAGCATACTGTTTTTAAAAAATTTCAAGTAAAGCGATAAAAATTATTTTTAATATGAATAAAAAAACCCTATAAATTAATGTTTTTAATCTAAATTGGAAAAATTGGATCAAATGAGTATGCCAAGTTTAAGAAATAATAAATGCAACAATAACGTTGGAAGAAAGGCAAGGAACAACTTTTGCTTGGTTCCAAAGGTTTTCCCATTCTCTGAATCTTACCTAGAATAAGCATGAATCAAAAAATATACATTAATACTACGTTCATATAATCTTAGAATATGTTAAATATTTAAGGAAACTTTGAAACATGAAAAACATTAGAAATAAATAAATTTGGTTTGTGGATTGTTCTTTGCTTTGAAAAATGTTAGTTTAGTTATTTGTAGTATGAAAATTTTGTTGTGATAACTAGTTGTCTTTTAGATATGAAGATTGAGGAATGAAAAATCTTATGGTTGTAACAAATATAATCAAAGAAAAGTTACCTGATATGATGGTAGGACCTATAAAGTGGAGTTATTGAGACCTTATTATAATTATTGGAGAAGAAACATGAATGTCTCTTATAGAAAACTTAGGTGAAGTGGTGTTAAAAGTCTCCTCAATAGTAGGAGCAGTAGAATTAGAAGAAGGCTGAGATTTAATTTCTTGTCCATAATTTTCCTTATATTATAATTATCAACAATCAAAGAAACATGACCATAAATTTTATAGTAATTGCAATAATTATTTTAAGAAGATGGAGATGAAGTTTAAGCAGATACAAATAATTCCTCAACACTAAATGAGGTAGTTTTAAAAAATACTTAAACCGCAAGAACCACATAAGTCTAACGTGTTCCTTGTTTAGCAAGAATATACTTTTAAAAAATAGACTAAAAAATGCTCAATCTCAGAAATTAATCCAATTTATAATGTCAATTTTAGGTTGACAACTTTGAGAAATAAAGGAACTTCAAATAAACTTAAACCCATCACTGGTAACATAAAGATTCCAAACTTTTTTTTTCATTCTACAAGATTAGTATATACTTTAGTAGCTTTAGCATTAGGACATATTAGATTATAAATAGCTAATCAATTGTATAAATTTCGTAGTTCAATAGTATGTAATGGATCTGGTTATTATTGTATATGATAAAGTTGTCAATAAAATTGAGATTGATGAATATCATTGGAGAATGAATACAAAATTTCTATAAAAATCACAAACCTCTGTCTTATTAACTGACAAAAGTTTTGTTTGATGACATTGGAATAAGAGTTGCAGAATTAAGTCAAGATGTGATGGTTAGTGCCATCTCATTTCTCTTATCAGTTTTCAACTTTTCTTCATCTTCATTATCTTTCTAGATGGGTGTTAGAATCTCACCAGTAATGATGCACTGTAAGATTCTAGATATGAAGAAACTAAACATATCCTAAGCCAATAATTCATAATTTGATCTATTAAATATAACATTAATTGGCTTTAAAATATGTTTAGTAGGATATATGACGCAAAAAAGATTAAAGGTTAATTATAGTGGACTCTTTTATTGTTTGACCTTTTTTATAAGAATGACTATGTAGCCATCATTTGGTGGCAAAGGAAAATATGATAATATTACTTTTAATTAGGCATAAAGCTTATAGAAAAAGCTTTTGTTCTTTCTTATTATAATTTTTTTTCTAGGTTCTCACTTACCTTCTCCTTTTTATGTTTCCCTTTCAAATTGAAAAATCAACACGTATCAGCATAACCAACAAAATACCTTTTATTCTTTTTTCTCTCATCATCATCTTCTTCTCATCTTGCTTGGTTCTCTTTGCGTATCCATTACCTAACTAGTTAAAACCCACAATGAGTTAGTATTTCTTCACATCCTTGAACTAATGGCTCCCATCAACACTTTGAAAAAAAATTGGTCCCTTTTATGTTTAATTACAGATCCATTCTTTACTTAAATTTTGTTTCTTGAGCATATCTAAGATGAGAATGTGCAACTAGTGATTGTTAGGTTGATTAGATCAAATCATTATCAATTATAAGTATTTGGTTATGGAATAAGTAGAATATGCTGAGTGTAATTTATAAGAGATCTTAGTAAAAAAGAGAAATTTTAAAACCTAATTTATTTTATCTTATTTTACCTTTTTGCAACTTTATTTTTTTCGTTTTTCCTAGGTATTTTAATTTCTAAAACCTTATCAATTTCAATATGGATATAGACATTTTGATGATAAGCTAGTTAAAGCGTATAATATTAATGTTTTGTTATTATCTCCAACTTTATCTAATTACGAACTACATTGGTTTCTTTTGGCCATGTTTTCTTTTTTTATTCCTAAAATAATCTATTCTCCCACCCTACTCTTCCTTCTACGTCGAGGTAAGAAGTTTTTAAAATTGAATGAATTTTAATTTAACCCTTTTGGATATGTGTGACTGAAAATTAAGGTGTAAAGTAAAATATGACCTTAATCATTTAATTGATTCCATATAAGCAAGAGGCTATGAGTCAAATGATTGACCAAAGTCATTAGATATTTATATCTATAAAGAAGTGACTTTACAAGTTAATTAATTAAGCTTCGCATAGACTAACAAGTATATCTATAGTTAAGCACACAAATAATACTTATTTAATGCATTGCAAAGTAAATATTTAAAATGAAACTCATAAGGAAAATGATAACTTTGATTAGAAAGCATATTTAAGTATATCCTCTCATCATACTATCGTCAACGAAGAATAGTAATGTTTCTTTTTTTTTTCCCTTCTTTCATTACATAAAGTTAGACCTAGTACATAAATTCTAACATTATTGGACAAAAGGATGATACCATAGTTTATAAACTTATGCTAAAAAGAAACATATCATTCTCCCACTTGTTATTTGGAGCATGGAACTAATGCGAAAATGATTGGCTAGATATGTTTACTTTTAAATGTTTATTTTGTAGCCTCTAGTACTTTTAAGGTAAAATATATCAACCTCGTTCATGGTTTCATCAATTTCACTAAAACCCTGCTATAAAACTGTATGTAAAATCTTGTAAAATTTTTGCTGACTTGGTACTCTTGGGTGTTGACATCTAAACTATAAGGGGTAACTAGGAGAGCAAATCATAAGGCTAGTATGTGTTAAACAAATTAATTTATTGATTTTATTAATTTATAATTACTTACATTAAAATATAATACTTAATAAGTAATATTAGTTTACTTTAATTTTAAAAATATTAATTTATATTATTAAAATTCATTTTATTAATAATCAATAATGTAATAATTTATAATTAAATTAATAATATATATTAAATAATATATTTCATTGAATATGTAAAATAATATTAAAAAATAAAAAATAAAAAATTTTATTTTTAGTTATAATATTATATATCTATTTTAGAAAGATAAATTATAATAAAATATGAGAAATTGATCATCTTACTTATTATTACTAGATAATAAATAAAAATTTATTAAAATATGTTTTAAATTTTGCATAAAAATTATTATAATAATTATTAACATAAATAATTAATGTTATATTATTGTAATATTTTTAAATACAATAAATCAGTAAAAATTAAAATTTTAAAATATTATTTATGAACAAAAAATAATGAAATGATAAGAATTTTTTTTACAATTTTATATATTAATATAAGGTCAATTAAATTAATTATAAAATTATATTAGAAAGTAAGAAAATCTATCTTCTTAATTTGCAATATTATCATATTACAAATAAAAATCAATTGAAATTTAATTTACTATCATATTAAATAAAATAAGTATTTTATTAAGAACTAATAAATATGATTATTTTTTAATATTTAATAATATAAATAAAATAATATTTTAACGTTAGATTTTATAATCACTTCTTTGATTTCACCGTCACATAGACCGTCGTGCTGGAATGAAGTCAAGTCAACAAAAATTAATGATAAAACTTAATGGTGGAATCCGGTTGCGGATTCGGATTGGACCTCCGCTTAGTTACATGCTCACAGTTATCAATCTATAAGGCCCGTTGATCGAATCGTTGAGCCCATTCACCGCCTTCACTCCTCATCTATTAGATATTTTAACCGTACATGGACATATGTTAGAAGGATAACAAATTATAAAATACAAAATGAAGGCTTCCTCCATAAGTACGTTCAAGTTAACACTTGTAGATTTCTAGTTGATTATAATTCCAATAGAATCCGGGCATGTAGATTGATTCTCCACATGAAAAAAGGAGGCCGACTTCATAGAAATTGGATGAAGTGTTAAATAATAGACTTCCGTCATCCCACGTTCAATGGCCTTGCGCGCTTTATCAAGGTCTTCGTCACCATTATATTTTGTTATACTATCTAATTCTATTTTATCATCTAACATAATTTGTTTCACTTTTCATATTATTATTGAAAAGAAAGTTCCCAATGTTGAATATGGGAGGCACGTTTATCAAAGAACCACCTTCCTTGGGTTCTTAGCGTCAATATATATTTTCAAGGCTACTTGTCTTCTTATAATATATGTAGGACTTTATGCATGTTGCACTTTTTCAGCTTTGCTTAACTATTTTTTGTCCGTCAACACTCCTTTTAAAAAAATTATCCTTGTATCCTCTGCATCCATTAACACTTGAATATTTTATATTAAATTCCACTATTTGATTCTTACCATTCTTGACAGATGAGAATTTCCCAACTTCTTATGCATAAATCGGTGGTCTCATATCTTTTTAAATGTTTCTCTCCGCATATTTAGACCCATCTTGTCCAACTGATTTTTTATATCTACCTTGTAACCAAACTTTTTTAATATCTAAATCTTTTGTACTTTCAAGTCGGAACATAATTGAAAGAAAATCTCCTCTTCTACATGACAGTTGGACCATTAAGATGATATATATTTGCACATTGCAACTCACAAACCTGCACCTTCTACGACAGTAAAACAAATTGAAAGATAACATTTTCACTTTAAAATTGTTCTTTTTTTTTTGGTTAATCGGAAATGAACAGTACAAAATTACATAGTTAGCCGGGAAATGCTTATCCCAGATCGGTCCTCATGGAGGAGGGGAAGACACTCTACTGGTGCGGTAACAAGAGTGGTGGTTCCCAAGGCACAATTGGCAGCGAATTTTGCGAGTCAGTTTGCACACTTGTTGCCCTCCCGGTATATGTGGCGGAGGCGGACGTCCCAGTTGTAATTGAGTAGCGTAGTGATGCTAGTGAGGAGCGGGTTCAGGGAAGAATGTCGCTGAGCGGATGCTGACAGTAGGCGAACCGCTTCTTGAGAATCCAGTTCCAGTTCCACCTGTCGATACCCGAGATCCCAAGCCATGTGAAGTCCAGTTAAAACATCTCATAGTTCTGAGTTAAGAGGGGAGCACCAGCCTAAATTTTGAGCAAAGCCTCCGTGCCAGTTCCCTTCGCTGTCGCGTATTAGTCCGCCCGCTGATGCTGAGGGGGGTGATTGTTTGCTGGCACCATCCGTATTGAGTTTTACCCATCCAGGGATTGGTGGGGACCAACCGATTGGTTGCCAGTGTCGGGGGCGGTGTCCTGGAATAGTTTGTTGAAAGCTGTCCTTGGCTAGCTGTATCTGGGCGACATAAGCTAAGACGACATCGGCAGGGGACGACGGCCGTGAAGCGTGGATGTCAAATAGGGCACAGTTCCCCCAGTTCCATAGAAACCAGCACGCCACACCAAATATGAGATCCCAGGGCAAGCTGTTGAACTATCGGTGCCGGTGTAGGTTCATGTGAAGCCAGTCCTGTGCGGTCATTGTAAAAAACTCCGGTGAGAGAACTTGAAGAGGGATTCCGTGCCAGAGGCTTCGCGATCGGGGGTAGTCTCTCACGACGTGCAGGGACGTCTCGTCTGCACGGCAGTTATGGCATGCTGCAGACGTGGTCAGATGTCGTTGCATGCGCTGATGATTGGTCAGTAGACGGTCGTGGCCTAGGAGCTAGAGAAAGGAGCGAATTCGTTGAGGGCCGCCCCAACGCCATATGGTTTGCCAATCTCCGCCAGTGCCTTGAGCAGAATGATCCATGATCATCGAATAAGCGGATGCCGTGGTGAAGTTGCCAGTGTTCGATCTCCCCCATATCATCTGATCTGGGCCTCGAAGGGGCTGGGATGGGAGAATACCTGCAATGACAAGATTAATAGAATGAGGAAGTAAGTGTTGAAAATAGGGCCAAATTCAGGTACCTGAATTGTCCACATAGTGTGCCACGCGATGGTCTAGGGCAGAGGTGGGTAAGTCGACTAGGGTGTACTCATGAAGAGGGCCTAGATTTTCTACCCAAGGATCCATCCAGAACCGGACTGTGGTGCCATCCCCGATTACCCATTTCAGCCCTCGCAAGACGTGGGGCCATACGGATGTGATACTCCGCCAAATCATTGACCCTCTCCCGGCCTCAAGAGTTGGGGGCAGGGTACTGATGTTCTTATGTGTTAACTAATCCTTTTGTTTTAGTTTGATGACATTGTCTCTTGGGTTTATAATTTTGGAACAATTAACCTAATAATCCACCTTCACTAACTTCCCTCTTATCAATTTGAGTTATCTATCTCACTCAGTTATTAAAACATTTTACCTGTGTTTAAAACTTTCCGAAATGATATGAAGTCAATGTCCAGATGGAGATACTTGTTTTATGTTAAAGAATTAAATTGACAACATAAGAACTAAGAAGGGTAAAAATGTAAACAAGCTCTTTGTGTAGAACATGAAGCGTTTGAATTATTGCAATAATTCCCTTCTCCCCGTCAAGTTGCAGTTGAATCTCCTTCTACTGATGTTCTGAGGAGCTATCTGACTTTGCAGTTCATTCCATCTTGCCTTTGTGTACACACCTAATATCTTCTTAACATTTGTTACTGATTACACTATCCTCCCTGTTCATGTTTTGATCTTTACTAAACCAATCCAAAGCCTCAAAATAGTCGAGCACTGGCTTTTGAGTTCAAATTTCAATGTTTTAACTCCACCTTGTATTTCAGCTGTTGACGTAATTCATAATGTGAAGTTATTATGGATAAAGACTTAATATTTCATAAAATCTATTTGGAAAAAATTAAATAAAAATTCTAACTATATGAATGATTAGAATAAAATATATGCATAGGAATATATATATATATATATATATATATATATATCAAATAAGAAATATAGAATAATTAAGTCTTGAAATATTTACAAATTTAAAATTTGTCAATTCTTTGGAATTCACCACTGCTAATTAATGAATATTTATATTATTTTTAAATTTATTCTAATTAAAATTTATCATAAAATAAAAAATAATATACATACATTTTCGTCTAAATTATCTATAACACTTCTCTTTCTTATAATTTGAAAATTTAATATTTCTATTCTTTTGTTTTCATGTTTGTTATATATTGCCCATACTGTCAATTCAAAGGTTTTAGTTATGAGAGGTACTTACTGGAATAACCAACATATTGACAAACTCACACAAACAATCTTACAATTAAATTTATATTCTTTATTCTCTTCTTATAATATAAAACGTTATATGACTATTTATACTACCAATAGATAAGTTTCGATTAACTAACTTAAAATCAATTGATACTAAAACTTAAAAAACTTTAAATAATATAATAAAATATGCATAATGTAAAAATGAACTATTTTATCTTTATTTTATTATAACTCTTTTTAAATAACTTTAAATGACTCGATGCTAAATTCACCTGCATCTAGGCACATAAAGCTTTAAATGAATCCTAAATTACTTGAATTGATTAAGATTTGATCATTCAACTACTCATTCAAATTTGCTACAGAATTCTAAAAATTAAATTTATTTCTAACACTCTATATAAACTTGATTTTTACATGACTCCAAGTATTATTCTTAATTTTTGAAAAACATTATGCTTGAGGGATTTAGTAAAAATGTTAGCAACAATAATGTGAAACTTCTTAAACTCTAAATTAATCTCCTTCTTAGCAATGCATTTTCAAATAAAATGAAACTTTATGTCAATATGCTTACTCCTATTATGAACACTATATTCTTTGTTAAGGCTTAAATTTATTATTAATCATAATCTTTGTTGCTTTAATGTGCACCAAATGAAGCTCTTACTATAACTTTCTCAACCAAACAAAACGACAAGTACAGGAAGAAACTATGACATCCTCTGATTCCAACATGGAGAACGTGACTACATCTTATTTCTTTGAACATTAAGAGATTGAGCTATATCCCAAAAGTAAAACAAACCAAATAGTTCTTTCTCTATCATCAAGATCACTGAAAAATCACTATCACAAAAATCCATTAAGTTAAAGCTCTTGGAAGATGATTAAAATATATCATAGTGAATTATACCTTTTAAGTACTGCTGCCTTTAAGTGAACTTTAGATGGCATCTTCATAAATCGACTAACAAGTTCAACTGAAAATAAGATATCTAGTCTTGTGCAAATCAAGTACATTAAGGTTCCTATAAGACTTTAGAACAAAGTTGGATCTATAATTTATTGTCCATCAACATTGGATAACTTTATTTCACACTTACATAGAAGTGCTGAATAACTTACTATCTAATATCTTGAACTTTTTAAGCATCTCCCTTGCGTAACTTTCTTGAGTGGTGAACACTTCATTCTTTATTTGTTTCATATCGATTCCCAAGTAGTAAAACATCAATCCTATATCACTCATATCAAACTCTTAGGTCATAAATTCTTCATAAATTCTTTAAACTCTTCACACATCTTTAGATTGTTGCATGCAAAGATAAGATCATCCTTATAATACAAACAAACAATGTATTACCTTTATCTTTTTTAACATAAAGAGCATATTTTTGTATGCATTTAGTGAAATCATTATTTTGAAAATAATCGTAAATTCAATTATTCCAAACTCTTGGCACTTATTTAAGTCCATATAATGCCTTTTCTAACTTTAATAGTTTATCTTCTTAGCCTTTAACCATATATCCCATGGTTGCTTAATGTAGGCTTCTTCCTCTAAATAACTATCAAGGAAAGTAGACTTATAATCTAATCAATGAATTCTCAAATGATTTTTGAAAACAAAATATAATAATAGATGAATTGTTTCTAGACGACTAACATATATTTGAATACTTCTTTATAATCAATACCTTACTTTTGCTTGTAACCTTTGACAATAATCTTTACCTTGTATCTCTCAACTTCAGCTTTAAAATTTTTCTTAATTTTCTACACCCATTTGAGTCTAATGGCGTAATTACCTCTTGGAAGAGAAATAATTTCCCATGTATCGTTCCTTTTGATAGCTTGAATGCCTTTATACATTGAATGAATCCACTTCTTTTTCTTTGTAGTATCTTTAATTTTTAAAGGATCAATATCTACAAATGGACAAAAAGTTAGGATTGTCATAAAATTTATCAGGTCTTTGATACCCTTGAGGGTTTTTTTGGTGATGACGCTTGAGATGATAGGGTTAGTAAGGTTAATAGAAAAATTTTATTTTCAACTTCTTAAACAATCCCCTTTTGTTCTTCGTGTTAAATACATAAGAAGAAAATTTATAAGATCCCTCCATTTAAGAGATCCAATGCCATATCCAATAAAAATAAACTTCGATCTTTGATCTTCAAGTTTATAATTTTCTTATTATATACCATGAACACATGTAATAATGCTAAACACTTTCAAATGTCATGCAAAAGGTTTAATTATACTCTATAGTTTTTATAAAGTGACAACTTTTAAGATCTTTATAAGACTGTGATTTGAAAGATAAACTACATTTGCAATTGCTTTAACCAAAAACTCCTTAGGTATCATCTTGCTTTTTAATATGGTTCTCACTATATTTAGGATTGTTTAATTATATCTTTTAGCTACTATATTTTTTAGGAGATCTTGGCACTATAAAAGGATAATAAATTTTATATAGATCATAAAAGCTCTTAAATTATAAGTAAATTCTCCACCTCTACTAATTCTTAAAGCTTTAATCTCATAACCACTTTCTTTTTTAGCCAAAGTTTTAAACTTTTTAAGTGCACCAAAAGCTTCAGACTTGTAATTCTCAAATTTCATCCATGTCTTTCTATTATAATCATTAACAAAAGGTAAAATAAGATCTTTTATTAAAATATGGAGGACTAATGGAACCATAAATATCTACAAGAAAAAGTTAAAGTGGCTTGGTAGCTTTTGAAATTGATTAGTATGGAAAGTTAATTTTTCCTTAAATATATTCCAAGTAAGTATGCCTCACATAGTTGTTTAGGATGATCTATACTGGAAATACATCTTACCATCTTATTATTTTCCAAAGCTTTGATTGCATTAAAATTCAAATGTCCATACCTTATATACCTTATTTATGAAGAATCATTGACAATAGTCTTCAAACATATGGCCTCTATTATAGGTAAGACTAATTAAAAATATCTTGTTGCTAGTCATGGTCAATATGGCAATAAGATTAGTAATACAATCTTGAAGTCAAAGAGTATTACTCTCTACATGAGTTTGACAACATTCTCTCAAAGTTGACCTATGCTTAAAGGATTGCTCTAATTTTGGAATAAAGTTAACATTACAGAGAAATTTATGGCGACCTACTTTTGTCTTAGGTAAAATAGCACCTTTTTCCTTTAATCTCCAATGTTATATTATCACCAAAACATATAGTCCCTACTGGTTTAATATCTAATTTAACAACTTTGTTTTTATCACTATAATATAATTGCTAACTACATTACCAAGCTATTATATGCTCTGTTCACCTTTTGGTTCTTCCTTTATTGTCAGTAGTAAATTTGTTTTTTGCTGCATTTTCTTTAGCTTTTATAAACATTACTTCATAGTCAGTTTTAGAAAAAAAATCCTAAGAATAAAGAGCATACTTGCCATACAAATAACATTTGGCTATGTCTTTGTTTTTTTCTTATATTATTTCTACAGAACTTGCCTCTTCCTCTTCCTCTTCCTTAACCATGTTGAAAATTTTAGTTGAAAATTTTAAGGTCAATGTTGACTAGAAGAGTCTTATTGATCTCTTCCTTTCCTTTAACTTACATGTCCATGACTTTGTCTGTGATTGCATCCACTCCCACTTTCGTATTGTCTTTTTTTGTTTTTCTCTTTTTAATTATTTTTGGAATTTATGAACAACTTTGCTAGTAAGGCTTGTTCTATCATTACATCCTTTTTGTCTTGATTCATCCTTTCTTCACAAGCTAGTAGGGATCTATTAGCTCGTATATAGATATTTTGCTCACATTATTTGATTATTCAATAGTCACTAATATATAATTCAATTTTGAGTGGATAGATAATAAAATCTTCTCCATAATTTGAACATCTTGAATGGTTTCATCAAGCTTCATTTGATTCACCATTCTTGAGATTCTTGTGAAGTCCTCTAAAATATATTTGTCATACTTCATTAAGAGTGCCTTAAACTCAACCCCTAGAGTTTGAAGTCATACCCTCTTCACCTTGTCAACTCCCTTCATAGAATTTTGAAGAGTTTTCCATGCCTTGTTTGATGTGGTTTCATTAGTTATTTTTCTAAACATTTCATCTAAACCTTGATGGATGATAGTATGTACACTTTGATCTTTCTTCCTTTACTACTCCAAGGCTTCTTCTTTCCCTTGAGTCAAGTTTTTCTTATCTTCAGACTTTACATAATCTTTATTAACTAGATCCCATATGCCTTATGAACTTAGAATGACCTTCATCCTAAGTTACTAATTCTCATAATTGAATTTTGTAAGTTGTGGATAGTGGAAAGTCATAAAGGCTCCTTTTGATGTCATAGATTAATACCATTTTGTAGGAAAAAGTAAAATACTCACAAATACTTACACAGTCAGATAAATAATAAAACAAGAGTATCATTATAGTAAAACTTTTTTCTTTCCTTTGTTCTCATAAAATGAAACATTAATTGACTATTTATAGTGTTAACAGAGAATTATATACTAACCAACTTAAAATCACTTAATAATAAAATACAAAGAGCAAAACATTTCTAATGACATAATAAGCTTTCTTTATTTTTCTATAAATCTCTCTAAATAACTATTCCTTTAAAATTGCTGCAAAATTCTAAAATTTAAGTTTATTTCTAAGAGTGATAACATTTTCCTAACAAGTTTATTCAAAACTAATTTGAACATTCTATCAAATTTGGTTTTATCCGAAAAAGCATAACCAATAAATAGTTACCTGTTCGAAGTAAGCATTGTACGTGGATAATTTGGAAACTATATATGTTTATTGAAATATTATTTAGTTACCCTTCTAACACGATCCAAACAAATTGTCTGTCAATGCATACGCTTGGATAAATTAACCAGTTATAGCTGGGGTAGATTATGGATCCATTATATAAATAGACAAATAAAAGGAATAACTTCAGTGGTAAGACATAATATATATATGTATGTATATATTGAAATTGCTTGTAAAGATACAGTCAAAATAAGAGCAAAGCAAGTTACAGAAGCAATACAATGCTTAACTCTCATTGATGACCTATTTATTGTTTTACTACAATGTAGTATGGGTAGTCAATGCCTGCTTTATTTATATGGGCTAAAGGATCAATGGCATGCACATGTATGCAAATCAACAAGCCAAAACTAGTTTACCAAGCAATAAGACAGAAAATAAGACAAAAACATCTACAGGGCATATATATATGTCCGATCGATCGATCAGATTCAAAGGCATGCATATTCTGCTGGGTAAGGGATAAGACAATTCCCCAGAATAGCCTTAGCAGCAGCATCAACAGAAATTCCGAGCACGCCCAGGAGACTAGTTTCGGCACAAGTGTAAAGACAAGAAAGTACATCAACATTGACAAGAGCGTTAAGATAGACGAAGCAACCACTGGCAAGTGCGTTAGGATAACCAGGGACTGTCAGAGGTGCACATTGAATGAAGGTTGAGAGGTTAACAAGAGCGCATACAGCATCTGTCGACACGACCAAGCTACTGATGAGAAGGACTGAGAGGAGAAGGGCAGTTGATTTGGTTAGAGCTCCTGAGGCCATTTCCTGATAGCCCTGTTAGCAACTAGATTTGTTTTGATAAATGTGATAACTAGTGATAAGCTGTTTAGTTGCTTGAGAGCGGTGATAGAAATGGTAAGTGGCTAAGGCTTTTATAGGGGGAGATTGAGCAGCCACTTAGACCTTAAAATTTCTTTAATTTAAGCACGTTAACATGCATGTGAAGTAGCAGGAAAGAACAAACTAGTAGTAGGACAGCTCTTCAAGTAACGCAAAACACGATGAGCCACCTGAAGATGAATGACTGTGGGCTTGTCCAAATATTGACTTAGCTGCTGAGTAGCAAAAGCAATATCTGGTTGAGTAGAAGTCAAATAGAGAAGGCGACCAATAAGCTTTCGGAAAGAAGAATTATCAGGAAGCAAATCATCATAAGCATCTCTCGACACCTTAGTGACTATAAGAGTTTTCGAAGGCCTGCAGTCCAAGAATCCAGTCTCTATCAAGATATCCAAAGTATACTTCCGTTAACAAAGATGAATGCTAGTAGACGTATGAGCCACTTCAAGTCCAAGGAAGTATTGTAAGTCACCTAGATCCTTGATACGAAAGGAAGAATCTAAGAAAGCCTTCACTCTTGCTATTTCAGTGATGTTATCACCAGTTAAGATAGCATCATCAACATAAACCAACAACGCTGTGAAAGAAACAACATCCTTCTTGACAAACAAAGAAAAATCAGAGGTGGATTGAACATAGCCAAGAGAAAGGAGAGCAGAGGTAAGCTTAGAAAATCGCTGACTACTTGCCTGCTTAAGCCCATATAATGATTTCTGTAGCTTACAAACTGAAGTAGAACTAGATGAGTCAAATCCAGAAGGTAAAACCATGTACACTTCTTCATGGAGATCACCATGTAGAAACGCATTATGAACATCAAGCTGAAGCATAAACCAATTCCTAGAAGCAGCAATAGCAAGCAATAAACAAACAGTAGTGATCTTAGCTACAGGAGAATAGGTAGCAAAATAATTAACCCTCTCTGTCTGTGTGTAGCCTTTGGCAACCAGACGAGCTTTGTAACGCTCAATAGAACCATCAGCCCTGTATTTAATCCTGTAAACCCATTTACAACCTATTGCAGACTTCCCCAGAGGTAAATCCATAATGATCCATGTATTATTTTGCTCAAGAGCAGCGATTTCAGCCTGCATTGCTTCCCTCCAATGGGAATGTTTACTGGCTTGCAAATAAGTTTTAGGTTCCGTGGAAGCAGTTATAGCA
>JANZXP010000195.1:33456411-33469039 GCA_027576715.1 Erythroxylum flavicans | reverse complement strand
ATCATCCGAACAACGTCACTTTCCTTATTATGTACATCTCATTTCCTTTTATGAAGCTATTATATATATTCACATTTCATGGTATATACTGCATGTTTTACGCTTCCTTGAATCTCAAAGATGACATGTATGCCTATGGAAGCAAGAGTGATGTCATAATGATTTGTAAACGATTAGGAAAATTGGTTGTTTTGAAAAATACTTCAATTCCATAGACTTTGTCTTCTCATTCACGTATGCATTAACTCCAATTTCAGTTCATTTAATGCTTTACTAATATGACAATATCTAACTTCTAGACTGATTGTGTTTTACGTAAACCGTTTCATACTGGTAGTTCATTTAGAGAACTTGTCTTCCATACTAAATCTAACGACTCATTCAATGTATCCTCTACAATTTTAGCTAGAGTGGAAAAGTTGTTGCAAATGGGTGTGAAAAATCCTACACCTGAGGGTAGAACTATTACTATTTCAATTGGTGCCTTCGAATATGCAAGGACCCTTCTCAAGAATCCAAATATCAGGGACTCATTTACCTTTACCGACTCTCATGTCACTTGGAATCCAAGTAAATAATTATATCATTGCCATTTATCAATGCAATCAACTAGACTCAGCTTTAAAGTTGATTTATTGTTGTATCTGTAAGAATTTGTCAGCTTGACCTCTCTACTAGTTAGAGGTTAAGCTATATACTATTGAGTGTGGACTGTTATTATTCTTGTTCTACGATTGTTTGAATTGTTAAATTTATAATTCAAAGTTTGTACTACTCCATATATCATATTATTATATTGATACAATTATTTCAATTTTTTGTAACTAACTTTTGCAATGTTAGTAAATATTAATGATTAATTAATAATACTGTTTAACACTTAAAATTATGTTGCGTGTGTTTTTCAACAATACGTAAACCTTCAAAACAAATCTCTAATAAAACATATCTTAACTATGATTATAAAAATATTAGTATAACAATTTTAGAAAATGTCAAACCTTTGGTGACGATTTCTTGAAATCGTCACTGAATGTCTAACATTTGGTGATGATACCTAAATTTTGTCACCAAATATTGATCTTTTGGTGGCGCTTCACAATATTGTGGCCAAATGGTCACTTTTAGCGACAATGTCAAAAATGAAGCAAAAAACTAAAGGTCTTTTTACCGACAATTTCACATAATTGTTGCCAATTGTGATTATTTTGGTGACGATTTCTTGGATTTGTCACCAAATGTTCGACAAATTATGGTGACGATTTCTAAAAAGTGTCACCACAAGTATATTTAGCGACGAATAATAAAATCGTCACCCATTATTGATCATTTAGTGATGATTTTTGTGTAATCGTTACTAAATGTTTACCATTTGCCTACGATTTCTGTAATTTGTCACTGATTGTTGTTCCTTTTGTGACGGTTTTCCTTTTGGTCGCTAAACTCTTGCCTTTAATGACGATTTATGAAATCGTTGCAATATGGTGGCTTTTTGCGACGATTTTTTGAATGTCACAAAAGAAAACGTAGCTAAATCAAGACTTTGTTGTAATGGCGACCGTGAACAACAATTGAATAATATAGAAGCTTGCAAAGCTATATTGTTAAAACTCATCAAAAGCATATACATTCTTGAAAGTGATATCTTTGTAAAAATTCTCTTGAACGTTAGAAAGTGAAATTTTGTTGAAAGACATTACTGAAGCTCATATTGAGCAAACCTCATTTTTATTTAAGAGCTTGTAGAGGCTAGTGAAATACTACTAGTTTTGAAAGCTGAAGAACCTTGAAAAATATTAACTTGTGAGCTTGGAAAGGCTCGTCAAATTATTACTTGATTTTATAGTGAAACACTCAATTTAGATATTTGGGAACTGGACGGCTTGGGTTGTAAGCCGAATCAATACAAATCGACTGCGTGATTCTTCTCTCTCTCTCTCTTTATCTTTTATATTTCCGCATTATATTGTGCTTGTGTTCATTTCAGCAAGAGACTCCTTTACTTTTATAATAGGTCCCTTTTGTTTTCAACTTGCTGACGGTTCCTTTCAGTTTTAACATGCGCCTTCTGTTTTTAAATTGTTTTAATAAGATTCATCATTCAGTAGGCTCCTTTCATTTAAGTAGGATCCTATCTCACAAAAGGCTCCTATTGCCTAATAGGCTCCTGTTGTTTAAAAAGCTTTATCGTTTGACAAACTCTTTTCGTTTTTTATTGATTAACTAAGATCTGTTTTTTATACGAATTTAAAGTAAAAAAAAATTTAGCCATATACAATTCACCCCCTTTTTGCGTGTGTTTCCTTTTATCACAATCCTGTTGAGTCTTATGGGCATTGCTTAGCCCTCCTTATCGTGAATATGTTTAATGTTGGTATCGATTTACTCCAGCGTGTGTTAGGGTGAGCCACTCTTTGCTCCCCTGCAAATCGTTGAATGAACTCTGTGAACGTCAGCTTGAGTTTGATCACGTCAACTTGATTTTGATCATCTCTTTTTCTTGTTTTTCAGCTGTACTCCGAGATTTCAATAGGATTTTTTCGTTCCTAGCTTGAGCCTCCATCATACTTCTGACACTTTCCTTGATTCTGTGTAGTTCCACTCTACGCGTTCCTTCAGCCATCACTTCGTCTAGGGTCATTATTCTGATGTCAAAAGTTTGGTAGTTTTATTCATAATAGGGAAAAAGAAGACACACAAGGGGATAATCATAATAGATTAGAGAGGAAGAATAACAACTATCTGGTATATT
Organism: Erythroxylum flavicans; assembly: GCA_027576715.1. NCBI lineage: Eukaryota > Viridiplantae > Streptophyta > Magnoliopsida > Malpighiales > Erythroxylaceae > Erythroxylum > Erythroxylum flavicans. The sequence goes on along the minus strand of JANZXP010000195.1, from coordinate 33,466,287 downwards.
GCTCATTTTCTTATTCGTTACACAACGTTCTAATATAAGGAAGAACGAGTATTAATCAAGCACGTGTTCGAGTTGTTCTGCTAAGATTTAATTTAAATGATGCATCTTAGATATTGACTTAATTAAGCTATCGTTGACTCATCCTGCAGCTCCTTTAAATTTTTTGTGCCTATCACTTCGTTATCGTTTTATTCTGTAAAAAAAATTCGTGAACAAATATGGGTAAGAATCCTTCAAAAGTTGCCTAACTCATAGCTGATCTCGTACTCTAAAATTTAGTACTACCAAAATTAAGATCCGTCTCTGAATTCAGGAAAGAAGGTACAACCTACAAGAATGCTCTACTTGTAAAGAGATGCTTTTCTTTCCTCCTGTCTTTGAAGGATAGAAGAGTGATTGTTGAAGCTAAATTTCTATTGGACGTTAGATTCCTCTCAATTATCAACACCTAACTCGAAATTAGATTCTTTCGTGTTTCTGGAAACTACTAAGTGTGCTTTCAAGACCACACGTAATTACTCGGAAGGGAAGCTAGAAATGCCTAAATCTAAGTGAATGCTTTTTCTCCTTTAAAAATTAGTCCGGTGTTTGGTTCTTGGGTAAGAAAAGAAAGTATGGCTGGAGTGCAATGGCATACAACCTACCTTTAAAGTTAAGAGATTATGAAGAGTAGCCGTTGTTGAGGAGAATAGTTTCGGTTTAATTTCGATCTGCTTGCCATCTGAAATGATGAAAAGAACATGCTCTTATATTCACTAGTTAGCCTCTCAAAACAGATATATATATATATATATATATATATAACGCAACAATTACAAAGACCTTGGCTTGTTGAAAAGGATAAATTCTTTATTATGCAACATTTTTTCAGCTGTGAAGGCAAAGAATCCACTCATTCTTATTATGAGAGTGGAAATTGCAAGATAAAATACCAGGAATATTTTGTGAAAAGAAATTATAATTAATTAACGATATAAACATATTGCATCACTACAAATGTGAAACAGACGTTGCAATGTCCAAGTAACATTAGCGATAATCTGGATGTTGAATTGTAAGTTATACAACAATTTTAGTTATTACAATAACAAGGGGTCATGCCAATCTTAACAATTGCAAATTGTAATTTGTGAAGGACACTACAACCAATATATAAACGTTATTATGGTTGAAATCAACAATCAAACCTTCGGTAAAGATTCTGTGAAGCTCTTAAAGGAAAAAGCCTGCAATCAATTATTTCACATCAGTGAACAAGTTTTTGACTCTTAAATGCTAAGCTGTGGATTGATCAAACAATTTTAACTCACTTTGGAGAGCTTATTACACAACTCATTTGTTTGATTAATCCAACAATGTACATAAATTTAAGTTGTCAAATTAACGAAAATTTTTGTAGAAAATTAAATTAGGAATAAATGAATTGTGTATTCCATTAATAAGTTACTGTGTGTACTTATATTCGTATTTACAAGTTGTTGACTCCAAACAAATAGAGAAACATAAAATCTGCGAAATAGTATGGCCATAGAATTGGTAAACAACATATTCTATTATAAATAAATTGAAAACTATGAATTAAAGGTTAAACATCCTACAACAACAACAACAACAACAACAACAACAAAAATAATAATAATAATAATAATAATAATAATAATAATAATAATAATAATAATAAATTGATTAATTAGCTAACAAAAATTGGTAATACAAAAAGAAAACTGAACATGATTGTTGCAAGCCGCTTACAAGCTTAATTCAGTTAACGCTTGAATAATTAATGAAAAAGGGAAGTATAGGACTCAACATCGAGATATTACCCTCTCCCAATTTTGGCAATCAATAGTTAGCTTTGATTTTGGCAATCAATATTTATCTTAAACAAAACCAAAATCTGGGAATATATGTTTCCCGCGCAAAAATTAAACACTAACGTAATATGATTGTTTCTGATAATTGTGGTATGAAATTGTACTCCCTAAAGTAACACAAAATCTTGGAAATTGAATTGATCCATTAGCTTGCCTGTTTTACATGTACAAAGAATTTTTATAATCAATTCAAGTTGATGTATATCACTAACTTCACACATCAGTTAACAATTTGTATATTTTAGTGTGAATCATGAACAATATATAGCACTGAATCATGAACATTATAGAGCACGTTTTATCACATTTAGGTTGGGTGAGGACTTTCATCAAACAACAAGTGAGCTGAACATAAAACACCCACGTATTCAACAATTCATTATTCTTAACTCTTTCTTCACCATCCCTAACACAATGCAACACAAACCCAACAATATAGCATCTCAATTAATGGAAAAAAACTCAAAAATTCGAAGACAATAGCACATAATTTCGAATTCAGTTCTTTACCACATTCACAACCAAAACCAGAAAAAATGAAACAAAACTTATCACATGCGGTGAAGAACAGTCCACAACCGAAGATAGAGACCGAAAATGGACAAGAAATGGAGGGGGATGCGCTGAAGAAACCGTAGGAATTTTAGAGAGAACAGACAGGAGGGAGGGAGAAGGAGGGGAAGAAGGTGGGCCTGATAAAAATTGAAGTGGGAGGATGACGTTTATCATCTGACAAACGACATCATCCCACTTAAATTTTTTTTAACGTTGCAACATTCTCCGACGAATCCAGGAATCGTCATGAAATGCAAACCTTTAGCTACGATATATAATCATCGTAACCAATAGGTTTTCCAAAAGGCAAAAAATGACGTAATTATATTATTTTGATGGGCCATATTTTGCGATGATACTAATATTCGTCACAAAAGTACATGCTTTGGTGACTAATGTAGTATTCGTCGTAAAATACTGGGGTGCAACCCTTAAAACACTCCAACTTCTAAACCTCATATCTTTCTACTCCAAAGTCAAAAAATTACAATCTTTATGTCATTGGAAAGCTAAGAGAAAGAGCTACAACTTTCATGAATACAATTTTATCTAACTATGCCTAGATCAATACATTTTATTCATTGAAGATTTAGAATACATTTTAATCCCCTTTTTCTCTCTTCTGTCAATATAAAACTTCTATGCATTTCAAAAGACCTGAATCCAACAATCAAAACCATACATACAAAACTCCCAACTTAACCATTTTCTTCAGGAAAATCTATCGTAAAACCTTCAAACATCTAACAATTTTATTCCCATCACATTGACAACTATTAATTTCCAAATAGTTTTCAAATGAATCATTTAATTTTAAATTCAAATTATGTTTTATTTAGAATAGGAAAATAAATTTATTTAAAATTATTTATGAACTGCAGGCCTTTAGCGACGAATCATGTATTAGCCACTCCATCTGATAATTGTCGACTAAATACAACAAATCGTAGCAAATTATTTAAGACTACTTCCAAATAACTACAACAAACAATAAACAACATCATTTACCTAAACTACATAAACGACGTCATTTTGTGTTAGGTTTTCAAATTCACACAACATAAAAGCCTTCTTAACGTTGTCGTTCAAGCAGTCTTCTGAAACCAAAAACCTCTCCTACATACCAGCAATCACCGATGCCTTACTCATATATCAAAGTCGGGTCAATCATCAAAACATGATATGTATTCATGTCTTCTTTTTTACTATCTGTTGTAGTTTCAATGTCCTATTATCAAGCTCTTCTACATCTTTAACTGACGAGATCTTTACTTTGTTTGTCAATATTAGTTTGTCACAAGTTGTAGTCTACACTCATGACTACTAGATTTGTGATGTTTGCATTTGGCTCTTGAGACAACTTTTCAAAGAAAACAAGTATTTTACCATTGTTAAATAGAAGAGTTGTGATTACGAATATTCTATGGTAGATCTGGACTTTGTCTTTTGTATATGATGTTTTCTAATTTAATTGTTATTTCTTTGTGTGTAATTATTTGGACATTGTTATTAGACAGTTTGGATTATGCTAAGTTAGTTTTCGGAGTTGAATCAGTTTTGTTGACCTCACTGTTACTGAATCTTCTCAACTTTTTTCTGGATTTTGTGTACTGAGGAACTTATGTAAAAGCATCCTGCTTGTCATTTGTGAGTTTGGGCTTTCCTCTAGTCTTATAAAGCAAGGGGTATTTTCTTAGACAAATCAAAATAGGTAGAATGTGCCAACAATGTGTGTTACTGTCCTGATTTAGGGGGCTCGATCATCGGAAAAGTTGCATTGTTTAGTACTTATACCTCATGTGACTTCATGCTTATTGTGATTAGTCACTAAAACCCTTTAGTTGTTTATTGTGAGTTCTTAATTATGCATTTGATGTATGAGTTGTGTTTATGGTTGTGTTTTGAAGATGATTTGCTGTCTATCTTTGTTATTTCTTTATGTCTGTCTTCCCATCGACATTTAACGCTTACTCTCATCAAAGCTTTGTTTCTGCATTGATGAAATTATTTCAAGAGTATTTTACTTTTATTCATTTCCGTTGATAGTAATATAGAGACATATAGATAATACTATATTTATGTACATCAAGAACATAATCATGTCTATTATACTTTAAATTCTAAATTTTGCATATGATACAAATTACACAACAAATTTTTGAAATTTTAGTAACGATAACTGTCATATCATTAGGCACATTGAAGATGTATAAGTGCTAAACTGGACTAGTTTTACTTGTCATCGAAATTAGAGTTAAACATATCATCATTTTATTCTAAATCGACTTTTGTAGAATATACCTCTTAACATTATTAATCAAGAAATGACGATATGGAGACTAGTTCCGAATGGCCCTAATTCATTCCATTGGGAGGAATGTGGCAAAATTGTCCCTACTGAAAAAACCAACAATGCAGAAAAAATCTCCACTTCATACATTAATCATCGTTTGACTTTCATAGCTGATCTTTTGCTTCAAGGTGTTTAGTATCATCTGAACAACGTGACTTTCCTTATTATGTACATCTCATATCCTTTTATGAAGCTATTATATATATCCACATTTAATGGTTTATACTACATGTTATTTTAAGCTTCCTTGAGTCTCGAAGATGACATGTATGGCCATGGAGGCAGGAGCGATGTCATAACAGTCCGTAAAGGATTAGGGAAATCGATTGTTTTGGAAAATTCGTCAATTTCATATACTTCATCTGCTCATTCACGTATGCATGTTATTCCAATTTTAGTTCATTTAACAGTTTACTAATAAGATAATAGCTAAGTTCTATACTGATTGTGTTTTAGGTACTAAATCTAGTGACTCATTCATTGTATCCTCTACAAGTTTAGCTATAGCGGAAAACCTATTGCAAGAGGGTGTGAAAAATCCTACACTTGAGGGAACAACTTTTACTGCTCCAATCGATGTGTCCGAACATACAAGGACCCTTCTCGAGAATCCAAACATCGGAGACTCATTTACCTTTACCGATTCTCATATTACCTGGAATCCAAATAAATAATTATGTCATTGTCATTTAGCGAGTCAATCAAATGAACTCAGCTTTAAAGTTGATTTATTGTTGTATCTGTAATAATTTGTCAAATAACATATCTACTACTTAGGGATCAAGTTGTGTACTATTGAATGTGGACTGTTATTCTTCTGGTTCTATGACTGTATGAATTAGGTAACTTCTAATTCAAAGTTTGTACTACTTTATATATATCATATTATTATATTGATATAATTATTTAAAATTGTTATACTAATGATTAATTAATACTATTGTTTAATATTTAAAATTATGTTGTGAGTTTTTTTTAATAATATGTTGTCAATCCTCAAAATAAATCTCCAATAGAACATATCTTAACTATGATAGAATATAAAAATGTTAGTTTTATAATTTTGAAAAATGTCATACATTTAGTGAACGATTTTTAGAAATCGTCACTGAATGTGTATCATTTAGGGACGATTTCTAGAAATCGTTGATGAATGCTTGACATTTAGTGACGATTCTAAAAACTCATTGTTGAATGTTAAACCTTTTACGACCAAATAAACAGTTCGTCACCAAATTTTGACCTTTTGGTCACACTTTAGAATATCGTCGTCAAATATGGACCCTTTGGTGATGATTTCTGGAATCGTTACCAAATGTTTGATAAGTTATAGTAACATTTTTCAAAAGCGTTGCCATAAGCTTATTTAGCGATGAATATCTGACACCGTCACCTATTGTGCATCATTTAGTAACGATTGCTTTTAATCATCATTAAATGTTCAGTATTTGGCGACGATTTCTGCTATATGTCGCTAAAGGTTTTTTTTTTGCGACGCTTTTCATTTTAGTCGCTAAATAGGTAGTTTTAATGACGAATTCTTTGAGTCGTCGCAATATGTTAACTTTTGGCGATGATTTTCGTTTCGTAGCAAAATAAAATGTCACAAATTCATCTGTTTATTGGAGTGGTACAGTGCACTTCAAATCATGTGCTAGTCACTTGTGACTCATGATGCTTCTTCTAGATATAGACATAAGGTTTGTGATACAAACCAGTAATTATAAGGACTTTATTTTGCTTGTCCGTCCCTTGAATTTGTTTCAATGATGAACAGTACGAAATACGCAAGCAACTCGTAGACTTGGCACGAGTGCATCCTAATGCTTATCCTGTTGGCTAGAGTTACGCAGATGGCTACAGTGAAACAAGGTTGAATTTGTGATCCTTGAGCTGGAATGCACTTTAAATAAAGATTATTGGGAAAAAAAGAATAAAGAAACAGGATGAGGTACCTAAAAACAAATTCAGTTCATTGAAAGTGGGAATTCATCAAAAATGGAGGTGAAATAGTTGGACCATGAAGAATTGCAAGTCTTCTGCGTACACATTGCAGATGGACATGGATTGAATTTGGTCCCAGACTCTGTGGCACTTTAAGAAACTTAGGATCGACCAAATACTAATAGCACGATATAAGTTATTGAAAATTGGTTCTAACTTTAGTTAATTTGCTTCGTGATATATGACGACACGAAAACATAAATAAGCGATAATTTTTTTTTTCTGAACTATCAATTCATATCAGCACGTCGTCAATTGACTTTGAAAAGGAAAAAACCCACATCCCTTTTTTTTTTCAATAGAAAAGACATGCTATTGTACGGTCTGGTGTTTGCTGTCGAACATCCGTTTGTTGATCTAGTTCGAGTTAAATCTAAGGTTTGTGGTCCCCATCGAGAACTTCTAATCGTGCTTAGCGTCTAGGGATCAGCATTTGTAGTCCATATATAAGTTTAGCTTGGAAATGCAGTGAAAGTTGATAAGTTACTAAAATCAACCATCTCAAATATTTAATAAGTACTTATATGATTAAAATTATTATTTTGAAAATTGCTGAAATATAAAAATATGTTTGACAAAAGTGGTTGCGGTTACGATTACTGAAAAGAGATAAAATGACTAAAAAGCTTATTTATTTAATAAACTATTAATTATTGTATAAATAATTAAAAATATATTATTAGTCATATAAATTTAAAATTATAAATAATAAATATTAAACTAAAATAAGAAAATATAAATAAAATAAATTTAGTAAATAAAATATTTCACAAAAATATATTATTAATCATACAAATTTAAAATTATAAATAAGAAAATATTAAATTAAAATAAGAAAAGATAAATAAAATAAATTTAATAAATAAAATATTTCATAAAAATATATTATTAATCATATAAATTGAAATTATAAATAAGAAAATATTAAATTAAAATAAGAAAGAACGAAGAATATGTTGAACTTGCTTTATATTAGTTGAAGATATAATGAAAAATAATAATTATCAGAAAGTTACTAATGGAAAATATAATTTCTACCGCAGAAGCACTTTCTTACTACAACTCTCTTTCTACTTATCGATTTCTACGGTGGCACTACACTTTCCTCCAATCTCTGATTGTTCGCCCGTAGATCCAAATATGTGACTGTGTTTGGAAGCTGCGGTGGATAAGTACTTATCCCCACCATACCGCGAATCCAAACACCACCATAAACGCTTTTAGTTACTCCGCCGTCGAGTGATATGAACACCATATCAGAATTAGTATTAGATTGAGTTTTGGTACGACATTATATTGATATCAATTAATATCGGGTATCATTTTAAGTAATTTTTTAAATTTATAAATTAGCTTTTAAATTTTTCTAAAATTATAAAATAGTCTATTAGTATATTATATTGTATACTATATAATTTATATCAACAATATCTTTAAAAGTCATAATAATAATAAGAATTTAAAATAACAACAATTTATTTATTTTATTAACCTTAATTTTTGCATATTTAATATATAAATAATAACTATAATTAATATACAAAAAAGATCATTAATTATCGTTCAAATATAAAATTAAGAACAATACAAGTTATTTGAAATATTACAATTTCATCATATAATAAATAATAATTACAATAAAACATTAAGCGAAAGAACAATAAAGATCATATTATAACTTACAACAAGAGTTCGTGATGAAGAAATAACCAACTAGAAGTGAAACTTGAAACTAAAACATATATTATTTAATTTACTATCAATTAAATATATATTATTAATAAGAATTTAAACAAATTAATTTAATATTATATATTTAATTAATTAAAATTAATTATTACTAAAAATAAAATAACTTAATTTAATTTTAATTTAATTTAATAATTATTAATAAATATAATTAAATTCAAAAATAATTTTAAATTTTATAAATTTCAAATAAATTTTGATTTAATAATTAAAATATATATAAAATAAACATTAGTTTATAAATAATAATTTTTAAATTATTTATTTTAAAAGATAAATATTTTTAATAGTAATTTATTATTAAATATTATATAAAAGATTAAAATAAATTTTATAAAAAATAATTTATTTTTAAATTTTATTTTATTTATAATTATTATTAATAGTAAAATATTTATTTTATTTTTAAAAATATAAATTAAAAATCAAAATAAAATTGAACTAAATAAATAAATAGCTAATTAAAAAAAACTTTGAAAGGTTATCAAAAAAAAACTTTGAAAAAAGATGGTGGAAGATGGGTGGTGGTGTTGTGGGGGAGTTTTTTAAAAAATTGAAAATTTTGTGAAATAGTCTTCCTATTTTTTAAAATTTCTAGTAATGACTGGTATTTTAAAAATCAGCCGATACCATGCAAAATCGCTAGTATCAACCGGTAATTTTAAATATAACTTCGTACCGTTTTTTGACCGATACAATATGAAACGCATAATGTTACCACTGTCTCTTTGTCCAGGAATACCAAAACTTAATCAAGCTAGATATATATTAATACCAGGAGGTTTTGCTCCTCTTTTACACACACTTTGAAAACTATTGTTCCAATGTCGTTAAATTTAGAGATGTCAATTTGAGCGCGACTCGGCCCGTGGTCAACAGGTTTGGCCTAGTTTGACCGTCCCACAGGCCGGGCCATGGCCTGTGAAGTACGGGCCACGAGCCGGAGGTGGACTGGTCACGGGCCGACCCGTGGCCGTTAAATAGTAGACATGATGAACCGGTCGTGGCCCGCCATAAAGAAAAAATTAATTATTTATTAAAATAATTAATAAATAATTTAAGTAAGTTAAAAATTTATAATTAATGTAATTCATAAATTTAACAATAACTTTTAAATTGTTAACTTATTAACTTTTCATATCAATTTCTATTTACTTGAATTAAATATCTTAATTAATCATACCATTACATACATCTCAATAACTTTATTATATCATAATTAATTCATTATATATTGTTATAATTTAAAGTTGTCACATAATATATATATTAAAAAGAAAAAAGATGAAAATTTTAATAATTTTATGAAACATGAATATATGATTAGCTTATTAACTTTTC
>JANZXP010000195.1:33413149-33424804 GCA_027576715.1 Erythroxylum flavicans | reverse complement strand
TCTTCTTCAAAACCTCTCTTCTTCTTTTCTTTCTCTTCTTTTCTCTCCCATTCTCGTTTTTCACTCTTCTAAGATAATAAGACAACAATTCCTTTTCCCAATGTACCCTTAATGAATCCCAAAAGTCCACTTTACCCTTCCTTATAAGCTTAGGCTCTTTTGATACTTAAGTTACATGCCAAAAATGCCTTCAATTTATTCTTATGCATTTATTTCACTAACTAGCGAAATAAAATCTTACTCACATTGCAATAAACAATAGATCTCCAAAATGATTCTATCATGATCCCAAAAATTGCTCTAAGGCAAAAATTTAAATCTCATGCTTATTCCATAAACTATTATACTTAATTTAACGAAAAATTTTCGGGGGCCAACATGTAATCTCTTATCTTGTTAGTTGTAATGTAGATAAATCCTATCAGATAGAGTTATATTTAGATGTAGATGTCATCTTATTAGATAATGTGATATAATTTGGTTAAGATAAGATGCGATCTAACTAGTTAAGTTCATTTAGGATTATGACTTAAGTATCAAGCCAGAGGTGCCTATAAATAGTCTATTTGAGCCTTGCTTCACACAAGAGATAGAGATTGCAGTCACAATGTCCAAAAGTGAGGAAAAATAGAGAGAGATGGAAAAGATGGTTAGATTCTCATCCTTATTTGATTGTTTTTGGGATTGGTTTAAGGGTTGTGATATAAATTTTGGTTTCAATCCTAAAACTTTGTATGACAACTTGATGTGGGGTGAGAGATCAACTTTTCTTGTAAATCTTTATTAAGTTTAGTAGATTTATTTGTTAGTTTGCCTTGTGGTTTTTCCCTTTTGCACCATTAAATCTTAGTATTCGTTTCATCATTTAGTTTCTTAATATATTTTCTTGTTGCTGCAGCTTAAAAAGTTCTTTCTTGTCTTTAATATTTGGTTGATCTTTTAGATAATTATGTGTTTATCTCCCAATAGTAATACCCCCTCAAGCAGATGTTTGTAGCCAAAGTTTATTTCTTAAGAATTAAAAAAACACAACGTGCATAGGCTTGGTGAAGATGTCGGTGATTTGATCGTTGGACAAGATGAATTGACTTCATAAAAAAACAACAAAAACTTTCTCTAGATCAAATAATAGCTGATTTGATATGCTTAGTTCGAGCATGGAAAATGAAATTAGATGTCAATTGGATTGCTCCAATATTGTCACACCAAAGAATAGGGGGCTGAGTGAACTTGATCTTGAGTTCATCTAGAAGGGCTAAAAGCTAAAGAACTTCCGTATAACACCCCCTAAATGGAATCTATAACCACTCACATACATGGCAACCAATTTCCTATACATACATTCATGGCATACATTTTTATTCAATGTTATACATATACACATTATAAAATTTCATATCGCTTAACATTATCATTTAAAGTAATATTACATCTTTATATTTACATGCTAATCCAAAAAGAAACATACACTTTCATTTACTTTTTTACATATATAATCATCTTAAACCAAAACACATTCCAAAGGTACTTTTACTCCTATTTGTTGGCCTTATTCCTTATAGATGTTCCCTGTACCTCACCCCTATGACATAGACCTACACGGATTAACACTCATGTTAAGCTTGAAAGCTTAGTGGGGAAACACTTAGTTTAGATGACCACTCATAGCAGTCATCCACCAAGCATACACATTTAGAAATACCACAACTCATTTACCATAAATTCACATTCACGAACCAAATATTGATATTCAATGCTCAACGATACAAATTATCAATATAAATTCAAAGCTCATTAATACCAATTATTTATATTACCATACTGTATTTCTTATTTATAACCATTTATTTTACTTTCTTTGTTAGGCCAGCACATTCCTGTAGGTGCAGATAATAGGAGTTGTGGATATCCGAAGATATCAAAATTGTGGATACCCAAAATTATCTAACTGTGGATACCTGAAGGCGTTGAAATGTGGAGAGAAAATAGTCTCGAAATGAAGAGATCATGGGTGTCAAACTGTAGCAACTACACTGTAACCTTATAGGAATGCCTATCTATCCACCACCAAGATAATAAAGTAAGCACTGTAACATTTCCTTTAACCATTTTCCCATTTCATAGTTCATCATATGATATTCACTTGAAGTAATAAAGTCTATGTTAAAGTGCATACTATACATATATAAGCAATAAATATGCGTACAATTCACCCAAAATTATCTATGTCTTAGTTTTCATATGCAACTAAAATCACCCAATTTAAAGGTCTCTAGGCTGGGTTATGACCTAAACATTGTGACTGGTACAATAAACCCTGGACAGAATTCCACTGCCTGATACTCTCTTGTCATATTCAACCAATTTTATGCAAGGTAACACCAAAGCATCATGCCAAAAACCATTACACATTCAAATGAATCTTTCTATCCATTCAAACATACACACGAAGAGACATTAGACCAAGTGTAGTCACAAACCTTAAAATTGAGAAAGTAGTTCTTCTAATGCCTTTCCTTTCCTTTCCTTCCCTTCCTCTTTAGCTTTGCTTGACTCACCAACTAGAAACACCACAAATACACATCTCAATCCCACTTCCAACCTTATAATTTCAGTTCTTCATAAGGAAAGCAAGAAAAGGTAAAGGTGAAGAGAAAATCCCTAGCTTTTACCTTAATTTCCACCTAATATTGGTTTGAATTCTTACATGAAAAATGATGGGATGAAGAAGGTTCCGTCCATCTCCCCTCCATATATGTCCATTTATGCTCTTTCAAGACTCACAAACATGCTTAACTCCTATTGGCCACATATGCTTTATTATTATTGGTCACACATGCCTTAATTTAATTGGTCCATGTGTTAAATTTAGCAAAATTGCAAATTGTTCCTTCTTCTTCCTTTAATTTCCACATTGCCCTATTATCTTATCAACTAATTTCATTTCCATCCGTATTTCACGTCGAAGTATGCATGTCCATGCTGAAATAAACAAACTACCTATTTACCATTACTTTTTACATTAAGTACCATTATGTCACTTACTATACTTAAATTCACTTAATTCATTATATTCACTTCATAATACACCACAAACATGCTATAATACTTCTAAGGTATATGTTAGGGCCTTACATTTCTCTCCACCTTAAAAAGAATTTCATCCTTGAAATTCGTACCTATTTTGAGTAGCTGCAGATATTGAATTCTCATCATCGATTCGGGTTCCCAAGTTGCCTCTTCAATGCTGTGATTTTGCCAAAGCACCTTTACAAGATGAATTTGCTTATGCCTTAATTGTCTTAGTACTCTAGCCAAGATTTCCTTTGACTCTTCATCATATAAGAAGTTTTGTTGGATCTTTATCTCTTGTACTAGTAACACATGTGAATCATCTAATTGATATCTCCGTAGCATTGAGACATGGAATACATCGTGCAACTTGGATAGTTCCATAGGAAGAGCCAACCTATATGCCACCGGTCCAATCCTTTCAAGGATTTCATATAGACCTATAAATGTAGGAATAAGTTTTCCCATTTTGCCGAATCTTAACACTTTTCTCCAGGGCGAAACTTTCAAGAAAAATTTGTCAGCTATCGCATATTCAATATCTTTCCTCTTCAAATCAACATATGATTTCTGTCTACCACTTACAGTCTTCAATCTTTACTTAATCATCTGTGTCTTTGACTATATGGGGCCCAATCATCTTGTTCTTAGTCAGTTATGTCCAATAAACTAAGGTTCTATCTGCGATATACTGCTTCATATGGTGCCATGCCTATATTGGACTGATAAACATTATCATAGGAAATTCCATTAAAGGAATGTATCCATCTCAACTTCCTGGAAATTCCATAACACATGCCCTAAGCATGTCTTCTAACACCTGTATAACTCTCTTAGATTGCCCATTCATTTGTGGGTGAAAGTCTATGTTGTAACTCAATTGAGTACCCAAAATTACTTGCAAACTCTTCCATAACCTTGATGTAAATTATGGGTCTCGGTCAAAAATAATTGATAATAGCACTCAATATATTCGAACAATCTTATTCATATACAACTCAGCTAATCAATCCTTAGAATAATCAGGTCAGATGAGACTTGATATTCAACTTTCACCTGTTGATAAGTCAAGCATTTGGACACATAGTCCACTACATCATGCTTCACTCCTGCCCACCAATAATGTTTTTTCAAGTCTTGGTACATCTTGTTACCCCTAGTGTCTATGGTGAACAGAATATTATAGGCTTCTTATAATAACTTATTCTTCAATTCCTTTACTACTAGTACACTTAATCTACTCTTAAAGTACGAACTTCCATCATTTTTTACTACAAAATTAGTTTGTTTCCTTTCTTACACTACTTGTACAATTTGTTACAACTTGGCATCATCTTTTTGTTCATATACTACCATCTGTCTCAAGTCAAGACTCGCTTTTAACTTAGTTATCAACGCTTCATCTGGTGCAAATCTCCATCTACTATGCTGTAATGACAGTTTTAAAATAGACTTCTTACTCAAAGTATCTGCTTCCATATTAGCTTTTCTTAGATGGTAGTCAACTATACAATCATAGTCTTTAAACAATTCTAGCCAATGTCATTGCCTCAAATTTAGCTCCTTCTGTGTGAGCAAATACTTTAAATTTAGCTCCTTCTGTGTGAGCAAATACTTTAAACTATACAATCATAGTCTTTAAACAATCCATGTATACTCTACATCTTTCCCCATAAAAGTAGCGACGCCAAATTTTCAACCTCAAACACCATTGCTGCCAATTTTAAACCATATGTAGGGTAGTTCTATTCATGCGGCTTTAACTGTCTCGAGGAATAAGCCACCACTTTCCCATCTTGCATTAGTACACAATCCAGACCATTCCTAGAAGCATCACTATAAATGACATATTTTTTACCCAGAGATGGTTGTGTCAACATTAGATCTTCAGTGAGCGTCTTCTTTAACTGTTCAAAGCTGGATTGGAATCTATCTTTCCATTCAAACTTTATACCTTCCCAAAGTAACTTTTTGATTGGAGAAGCAATTATCGAAAAAACTTTGATAAATTTTTTATAATAACCAGCTAAGCCAAGAAAACTTCTCAGTTATATCACATTCCAAGGTGTCTTTCAATTAAATTCGCCTTAATTTTACTAGGATCTATCCTGTTACTTTTCGAAGAGAATATGCTCGAGGTAAGAAACTTCCTTTAGCCAAAAATCATATTTGATCAATTTAGCAAATAATTGCTTCTCTCTCAAATTTTGGAGCACAATTCTCAAATGTTGAGCATGTTCTTCTTCATTCCTTGAATAGACCAATATATCATCTATAAACACCACAACAAATTGATCTAAGGGAAGTTGAAACACCCTATTCATCAAATCCATGAAAGCAGTCGATTCATTAGTTAGCCTAAAAGGCATCATCAAGAACTCATAGCGGCCATATCGATTCATGAATGCAGTCTTTGGAACATCAACATCTTTTGCATGAGGTTGATAATAACCTGACCACAAATCAATCTTGAAGAACACTTCTACACCTTTCAACAGATCAAAAAAATCTTCTATTATTGGCAATGGATATTTATTCTTTATAGTCACCTTGTTCAACTGTATATAGTCTATACACATTTGTAAGATGGCATCCTTCTTTTTAACAAAAAGTACTGGTGCTCCCTATAGTGGTACATTGGGCAGGATAAAACCTTGTCTAAAAGCTCATATAACTAAATCTTCAAGTCTTTTAACTCTGTAGGATCCATTTTATAAGGTGCCCTTAAAATAGGAGCAGTACCAGATACAATCTCAATAGATACTTCTACCTCCCTCTCGAGTGGCAAACCCGATAACTCTTCTGGGAACACGTCAAGAAACTCATTTACTACTGGTATATCTTGTAAGTTCACCTTCTCCCTTTTTAAATCAAGTACTAAAGCCAAATATGCCTCACAACCTTTTCTAAGAAGTCTTCTTGCTTGCGTGGCTGATATTACATTAGTCAAAAGACTAGAATGAATACCATTCACCACTGTTTCTGAACCATTAGAATCTTTAAGCACAACTGTTTTCAACCCACAATCAACTATAACTTGGTGTTTGGACAACCAATCCATACCCAAAATCAAGTCAAATTCATAGAAGGGTAGCTTTATCAGATCAGCACCAAATTGTTTCCCATGGATCATAATAGGGCAATCTCTTTACACTCTGTTCACATATACGTTATGGCCCAATGGACTAGTCACATGTATATTATAGGCTAGTGGATCTATTGATAACATCCTATCACACACTCCCCCAGTGCAAATGTATGAATGAGTGGAATCGGGATCCATCAATGCATGCATATCAAGATCAAAATGAGAGAAGTTACCAAATATAACTTCTAGGGCATCATATTCCTCGCGAGCCCTCTTAGCATATGCCCGTACTTGATTGGCTGATGCCACAGGACAATCAACAGACTCAAATGATGTACTTAGAGTGGCCTTAATTTGGCTTGGTCCCCCTCTACCTCTACCTCATCCTTTAGATGCAATAGGAGCATTAGATGCCCCTCTACTCCCCTGAGATGCTCTAATATGTCCCAAGCCTCGTGGACAATTAGCCATCAGGTGATTTATACCCCCACATTTAAAATAGGCCCTAGTCAACACCTGCATGTACCCCATTGTCTCTTCGTATAACGTGGGCACTTTGGAGGTCCATTTCCCTGTCTAACTAAAGAGTCTCTACCAATATTAGATGTTGCAAACTATCCCTGATGTCTTCCTAAGGTGGTTGGGCTATAAACTGATTCTTTTAGGGATGCACCCTACAAATCTCGAGTTCTTTTACCTAAAGGTGAGCCACCTCTAAAAAAACTCCTCCTTTGTGACCTTTCTCTCTTGGCTATCTCTTGCTTCTCTACTTTGATAGTTACTTCGACCAGCTAATAGTAGCTCACTTATTGTAGAGAAGTTACTGCCACTAAATACTCTTTAATGGAATCATTCAATCCATCCTCAAATTGTCTGCATCAGAAGGTCTCTGTCAAAATAGTCTCTGGAGTATACCTACTGAGCCAACTGAACTCCTTTTCATACTCAACCACAGATAGGTTTCTTTGTCTCAGATTCAAAAACTACTTCCATTAAGTTGCTTTATAAGCTTTTATGACATATTTCTTCTTGAACTCTTAGGTAAAGAACTCCTAAGTCAGAGGGTTAGGCAGTTGAGGATACAGTAGGACTAATTTCCACCAATTATAGGTTGCCCCTTATAGGAGAGAGACAACACAGGTAACCATTTCTTCTAATGGATACTTGATCTCATCAGAACCCTTTATGTCTACTTTAATTGGTATTCTACTTTATCTAATTCTTTTAGAGTCATACCTAAAAATTCTTCCCCCCTATGCTTTCTTAAAGCTTTTATGGGAGCTTTAGGTATGGTCATTATATCCATCAATCTCAACATATCATAGGAGAGCTTTAGAAACATCTCCCCAGGTATTAATGGTACTAGTACTTCACCCCTTAGAGCTTTAGAAACATCTCTCCTTACCACACTATCAGCCTCAGCTGCACAAGATCTTCCATCTCTACTATCTATTAGAAAATAGGGACATCTGTATTAGGCCAACACAACACCAAACCATATCAAACATTACTAGACTTTTAATGATCAAAACCGCCTAATCCTGGCTCTAATACCGAAAAATGTAACACTCCCTATATGAAATATACAACCATCTATGTACGTTACAATCAATTTCTTATACATACATTCATGGAATACATTTCTATTCAATGCTATACATATACACATTATAAAATTTCACATCGCTTAACATTATCATTTAAAAATAGTATTACATCTTTATATTTAAATGATAATCCAAAAAGAAAACATACATTTTCCTTTCCTCTTTTACGTATACAATCATTTTAAAGCAAAACACGTTCCAAAGGTGCTTTTGCTCCTAGCTGTTGGCCTTAGTCCCTGTAGATGTTCCCTGTACCTCACTCCTATGATATGGACCTACACAAAATAACACCTGTGCTAAGCTTAAAAGCTGAGTGGGGAAACATTTAGTTTAGATGACCACTTACTGCAGTCATCCGCCAAACACACACATTCAGAAATATCACAACTTATATACCTTAAATTCACATTCATGATCCAAACTTTGATATTCAACGATCATTGATAGAAATTATTAATACAAATGCAAATGCTCATCAATACCAATTATTTATGTTATCATGTTGTATTTCTTATTTATAACTATTTATTTTACTTTCTGTATTAGTCTTGCACATTGCCGTGGGTGTGGATATTGGGAGATGTGGATATTCGAAGATATCAAAGCTGTGGATACCCAAAAGTGTAGAACTATGGATACCCAATGACATCAAAATATGGAGACAGAATAGTCTCAAAATGAAGATACCATTAGTGTCAAACTGTAACAGATGCACTATAACTATATAGGCATACCTGTCTATCCACCACCAAGATAATAGAGCAGGCACTGTAGCATTTATTTTAACCATTTTCCAATTTCATAATGCATCATATAATATTCACTTGAAGTTATAAAATCTATATTGAAGTGCATACTATACACATATGAGCAATAAATATTTACAAATCATCTATATACATGTAAATTATCTTTAGCATGCATTATGCTCACTCTTAAATTCCAATGTTTAGTCACCCAATTCACATGTGGTAAGTTCTATTTCATTTATTTCTAGATTTTTAAAAAGTTTCATAGACATTCAAAAGGTTCAAATAAGATGCAGTAAAAAAATCGGAAATGAAAACAAAGTCAAAATAGTGCAATTTCCTTCCCGTCGTGTCCCCTGTCTAAAATTCATACATATAATTATTCCAAGATTTTAATATAAAAAAAGTTAGAATAGATTTTGAGCTCTGCTTAAAATTTGTTACCTTATGTCTCTAGTTTCTAAATAATAAAACTCAAGCCATTTAGACTTCTAAATCATGAGATATAGACCAAACGTCACAAGTTACTCCAAAATAAGGGCAGCATTAGGTCACCATTTTCGATCTCAATTTTCAATGTCATAAAGCCATAATTAAGTCAGAGTCTCATATAAAGATTTTTATTTATATATCTTAGTTTTCATATGAAACTAAAATCACCCAATTTAGAGGTCTTTAAGTTGAGTTATGGCCCAAATGATGTGACTTGTTCAACAAACCGTAGACATAATTCCACTACACGATACTCTGTTGTCATATTCAACCAATTATATACAAGGTAACACCAAAATAACACTAAAGAATCATCCTAGAAACATTCCAAATGCAAATGAATCTTTTTATCCATTCACACATACATACAAAGAGAAATTAGATCAAGTGTAGTCCCAAACCTTAAAATTGTCAAAGTAGTTCTTCTAATGCCTTTCCTTCCCTTCCTCTTTCGCTTTGCTTGACTCACCAACTAGAGACACCACAAATACACATCTCAATCCCACTTCCAAACTTGTAATTTTAGTTCTTTATAAGCAAATCGAGAAAAGGTGAAGATGAAGAGAAAATCCCTAACTTTTGCCTTGATTTCTTACATGAAAAATGATGAGAAGAAGAAGGTGAAATGGAGAGGAGAAAAATATGAAGATAAAACCTCAAAGTTTTGTCCATCTCCCCTCTCTATATGCCCATTTATACTCTTTCAAGACTCACACACATGTTTAATTCCTATTGGCCATATATGCTTTATTATTATTGCTCACACATACCTTAATCTAATTGGTCTATATGTTAACTTTAGAAAAATTACATACTAGTCCTTTTTCCTTTAATTCCCACATTGGTCTATAATCTTATCAGTTAATTTCATTCTCATCCATATTTTATGTCTAAGTATGTATGTACATGCTAAAACAAGCAAATTACCTATTTACTTATGTCTTTTACTTTAAGTACCATCATGTCTCTTACTATACTTAGACACACTTAATAAATTATGGTCACTTTTTAATACACATTAGACATGCTAAAATACTTCTAGGGTATATGTTCGGGCATTATATTCTGTATTCATATTAACAAGTTCTTTGTACTTGCTTTCAATCGATGAATGGACTACTATTAGTTGCTTTTTGGGTACCCATATGATGATATTGGAACCCAGGTATATATCATAACCATTGATGGAGTGGCAATCATCAATACAACCTCCCCAATCGCTATCCAAAAAGCAATGTAAATAACATGGAGAGCTAGTTCTAAAATAAAGTCCAGGAGGGAAAGTGTTTTTGGGGTACCACAATAGACATTTGAGAGCTTTCTAGTGCAAATTTGTTGGACGATACATGTATTAATATAGTTTATTTACCACAAAGGAGATGTTAAGTCAAGTAAAGTTCCATATTACAGTGCCCCAAAGATCTAACGGTATGATTCGCCATCTGAAAGAGGTTGTCCAATAGTCTTACTTAGTGTAGGTGTAAGCGCAAGAGGAGTATCACAACCTGTTGATTATAACATTCCCATTTGATGTAGAATATGTTAAAAAATTGGGCCAGGATTTGAACTGACTTAAAACAAAATAATTACGAAACTTTTTGGTATTTAATTTTTCAAAAACCAATATCACTTAAATTATATAAAATGATTAACAATAAATCACAATAAAACATGAATTGTAATTCACACCTTATTTTGAAACTTGATTATTTTCTTATTGTATCCCTCAAATTGATCCTGAATTCAACTCATCTTAACCACTGTAGCAGTACAAATGTCCGAACTTTAATGGTACCTATAAAACAAGTTAAGAAAACTATGTAACTACTATAGAGACGGTTAACCAAGAATTGTTAGCTCCCTTAAAGCTAAAACCTATTTTTAATAGTTTTGGACATTATATTAATTTAATTTCAATTTCAATTAAATTATAATTAGAATTAAAAATAATTATAATTAAACACCAATTATTCTTAAATAAGATCCAATATCTCATATTAATCCTTATTTATTAAATGTATCATATCTATTCATAAAGGTTATAATCAATTTCAATATGATTAAGATTTCTTCTCCCTCTTCAAACCACTTTTTATATGTAACCCATTAGGTTTGCAAATATATTAGCAATAGATATAAATTATAACTCTAAATCATATCTAAGATTAGAATTTAAACAATTTATATCCCTATATTAAGATTGGAGTCTAACAATACATCATGGCTGCTTAAATATTTAGGAATGTCAAAATAGTTTTAACTAACCCTTTTGTGCATGATTTTTCACATAATTTAATCCTTTCATCATATAATGTTTCGATTAGACACATATCATGAAATTAATGTCTACTTTATTTTGAGTTTAATCATATTAGTTCTCGACCATTAGCTATTGATTCAATTAATGACATTTATAAGCTATTTTGTTGGCCCTGGGTCCCCATATTGATAATTATTATACATATATATTTGGAAACATTCAATGAAATAAAATAAAATTATAGCATTTAAATGTCATTAAGGACTAGGCAAGAAAATTCGTGGTGGGATCGTAGACTAATTATAGACATAAAATTAAATTATTCAAAAACCAATAATTTAATAAAATAATTAATACACAATTTAATAAGGGATATCAAATTAAAAG
>JANZXP010000195.1:33389173-33399648 GCA_027576715.1 Erythroxylum flavicans | reverse complement strand
TCTCACTCTCTATGAAGGCCCAACGTCCTCTCAGCCTCCTTGCTGGCATACAGGATTAGATCCACCCCCTTCGAGGCCCAGCGTCCTTGTTGACATACCGATCCAGGTACTGGCTCTGATACCATTTGTAACAGATCGGACTACCCGCTCACAGATATTGTCCGCTTTGGGCCTTGGCCCAGCTAAGCCCTCATGGTTTTGCTCTTCCCACCCTTGGAAAAACGCGTCTATGAGGGAGAGGTTTCCATAGCCTTATAAGGCCTACTTCGTTCCCCTCTCTAATCGATATGGGAATCTTTTGAAAATGGTAATAACACTTTTGAAAACATAAAAACCTTGCTCTGATACCAATTTAATTGTCATGACCCAGAACTACATCGAACACATGACAACCACCGCATACTCGGGCTAAGAATAATCACAGTAGCCTTAATTCGAATATGCAAGGCTAATTGAATATCTTTAAAAAAAACATTTGGACAACACAAAAGGTTCCCACATAAGTTATTTACAAACCATAAGATAGTCAATAGTTAATTTACAAAATAATAAAGCATATCAACATAATCATGAGCCACTATACAACAAAAGTAAAAAATAGAGACTACCCACGTGCGGTAATACCTCGAAAATGTCAAAAGACCACACGATCCAATCAGAACTTCAAACTCATCAAATTAACCTGCATGGTTGGGAAGTGGAGGGGGTGAGTACACTATGTACTCAGTGAGTAGAAAGAAACATATATCGTATATAGAACACCTAGTACACACAAAAACAGTCTAAATAAACTAAGGACGGTTTTACACATCTAACATGCACATAATTAGCTATGAAGTGAATATTCACGACATAGAAACATATAAGCCTAGTCTATGACCCATGCCATATTGGTTAGGAACCATATAGGCCCAGCCTATTAATCACTTATTCAGTGAACATAGGTTCCAGTTCCTAAATGCATGAGCAGAAAAGCATCATATGTAAAAGTCAAATCTCGTCAAGAAGCCAAATCTCATAATAAGCCAAAACAATTAAGTGTGTCACCAATAGTCGGCCAAACTAGTGTGCACACTCAAAGAATCCCGCTGTTGGCTCGACTTTCATCTATGGTGAGTCTAGACTACGGTCGACAAGAGCGTCATGACTTTAGGTGATGACCTCGTCGGTGACCAGACCTCTAGGTGTGCAATCACCCTCGAGTCCTGTAGAATGGTGTCATTACAAAGACTCGACTTTTATGTACCAGTGTTAAGGGTACAAGAGTCGCTTAATCTGTTATGCCAAACACACAATTGGCCAATCGTTTCTCACCAATCATGAAAAAAATCATATGCAAATATTAAATACAAAAATCAAATAAGGTATCATGCCTTTATTTATTGGTCCAACCGTTAAAATGGAGCCTTGCTATGGCTCTAAGATAAAAGATAACATATACATGCAGCATAAATGACTTGGTTATGTATATGTAAGTTCCAAAATGTTATTTCATGCAGTGACAATCATCTTTTGAAATCTAAGTGCGAAGTTATTCAAAAATGTAGTTTCAGAAAATCAAACATTGTTCTTTGCCCTTCAATTGTTGAAAACAATATCATTTCTCAAAATATGAACTAAAAACATCAGTTTCACTCCAAGTGCAAAGAGTTATTCAAAACAATGTCGTTTACTAAATACATAAGTATACTAGCATCTATTTGAGAATCAATTTTACTATGCATTACTTAGGTTCAAAATTCACATACAAATCATTATGCATGTCTTGGAATGTCCTAATCCCATTTGAGAGATATGTTTTCCCCAACTCACCTCAAAAGAAGGTGTACACTCCTTTAACTTCAACAATTCTCGATACGAGCTCCTTGATCCACAACTCCCGAGTCTTTATACATACAAATGCAATGTTTTTACTACTCAACATATATCTCATATTTATACACCATCATTTAAGTGTATAAAACACAATATCACAATTTTAAGCTATAGGATTTGGCCATGAAGCTTCTCACATGGTTACTTCTCTTATTATTCATGTAAGCTTTCTTTTGCATTTTCCAAGGCATTTAATGCCTTTAATCCAATACTCACACCATTTCAAAGCATAATTAAGCACAGTTTTATCCAAGCACACTAGGCCACTACTCATTAATCTAAGCAACAATTCAAGTTTACTTTAAGTAAACATGAAAGCCTTTTTCCAATGCACACCATCAAAATTCTTAAATCCTAAGCCAAGTTCACTTAAGCATTTTATCAAACACATAAAGGCATAAACTTGAAAGTCTCTTTCCAATGAGCATCTCCATCATTTTTCATCATCAATTCACATTATACATACACAATTAATGCCATAGAGTTCATTTAAACCATCAATTTCAAAAGATATTCAAAATTTCCCATACTTTCACCAAAGATAGGGAAATTCAGTTTTGGCTTAAGGAAGCTTCTCCATGACCCATTTCAATCATCTAAACCATGTTTCATGTATAGTCAAATATGGAGAACAACATATCTTAACACTAAACTCAAAATCATAATGTAGAGAGACATAAGATAAATTTTACCTAAACTTTCCTTTAGTGATATCTTCAAATCCTTTGAAAATTTCTCAAATATAATGATAGATTTGAGTTCTTTGACCCCAAATTAACTTATAATGCCTTGGTTTGGGTTGGAGAATCAAAAAAATGGTGAAAATTGGGTGATTGTCAAATTCTTCTTCTTCTCCTCCTCTCTTCTCCTTTCTTTCAATTAAAACAAAGTGTTTCTAATTTCTAATGGTGACGTGAACGGCCATGAGATGAAGAAGGGTCTAGAATGTTGACTCTTCTTTGATCAAACATGGTGAAATTACCTTTTTGCCCTTAGCTTATGTGAAATTACCATTATACCCTTCAAACTTTTCCTAAATTTACAATTAAGCCCAAAATTTGAGAATGATCAAAGCTTTTATTTTCATTTTGATCCCCCAAACTTTTGAACGTTATAATTAAGCCCCTTAACTTTATAAAATTATATATTGGTCCTCCAAGAATTAAAAAATTATATTTAAGTCCCTTAACTTTTAACAGGTTGTAAATAAGTCCTTTTATACATCAACTTTTCAAATTAAGCTTTCTAAGTGTCTAATAAGTCTATAAATCATGTCTAATCGCCTCTAAGGCATTAGAACACGTTTAACTCGGCCACCATGGCCATATCCATCTAATGGAATTGATTTTACACACTTAGAAACTTATATATCAGAAATCTCTAAGATTTCACATACCGATGAACTCTAAGTTCATGTAAGGGCATATAGCATTATATATCACTAGCATAAATACCAAAAGGATTCAAATACATTTTTGAATTTATATGCAACCATGTATATCTCAATATACAATAGTATCCTTAAGTATAGACCAATACAAAAAGGGCTCAAAGAGTCCAGCGTTACAGTTATGCTTTTCCCATCCATATAACATCAACGACATAACATTGGAATTCAGGGAAAAAAATAACATCGATCTTTAGTATTGCATCTGGGACAAGAAAGTGTTCAACACTCATGGCATCACTAAGAAGTTATGGCAAGTTCCTTAGAGAAAAACAAAAGATACTAGGATGCAGTATACAAAATACTTTCATCTATTAGGCCTAATCCTGTACTGTTCCTTATCGATTGTTCTTGAAGAGGTCATCTAATCACCGAGACTTTTTTTATCAACAATAGCTATCATATACATCCAAAAATAAACTATTGAAAACCAGTTCTATGGAATCATATTTGCAAGAGATAAACATAATTACGCGTATGTTAATGATAAATTATTAGGAAGAAAAACATATCCATCACTTCACAACTTTAGGAAAATAAGAAGATATCCAAAAGTTACAACTTTAGTAATTTATTAATAAGATGCAAATAAACTTTTACCCCATATTCATCCATAATGTCTGTTAGGAAATTTGTGAATGCAACCACAAAACTCAAAGATTGAGATCTTTCTGATTTCGAAGAAGATGGAACAATGCTATCAAGATCATTAAAGACAATGAGAGAAGGAGTATGGTCCAGAGCTTTAGAAATATAAGCAGAAAGTGCTTACTGCATGACTTATCCATTTTCTAAAGCAAGTTTAGAGCAGTCAACAAATAATCTGCAAGCACAAAATGTGCAAGTTGTAACATGTGCTAACTTGGCCCCTAGCCTTATGTAATTTGCTTAACGAGAAATAGTAGCACTAGAATTATTAAAACATCTAAAGATTAAAAAATTATATGTGCAAATACAAATATTTTATGTATGCTAAGAGGTCGTCATGCTCTTGAAGGGATTTTGCAACTGCTTTTGTTAAAATGCTCTTCCAGAGCCCTAATACACAGAAAAGGTCAACATTAAAAAATAGATCATTAATATTGAGACATAAGACTAACTGGCAATCATTGTCAAGAGTATCAAGTTGTAGAAACAAAAGGCTGCCACATTCTTCCTTACAACTATATTTTCTTTTCGACAAGAATCAAGAAGCATCCTTAATCATTAGAAAACTAATTCAACTATGATGTTGAAATTTTAACTTGAATAAGGATTTCAATCCACATATGTTATATCTACAAGATGTAGCATAGGTAACTTGGTAGAGGTAACCATACTATGGTGACAACATCCACAAAACAAATAGATAGTAGTTGCAAAACATTTCAACAAACTACTAATTTAAGTAATAAACTTACATGGGGTCCATATATAGGAACATGTCTAGGTAAGGGAAGATTCCATCTACTAAATGACATTTTAGAAGAAGGAGATAAAAACACATTAATTCCTAAACAGCCATAAGAATTGCAAGTGGAGGAACTCAATATATTTGTTAAGAATTAAAATCTAAATGGACATAGTTTGTGATGAACACAAATTGACAGTAGGTAATTAACATTAAATAAGAGTTCACATTAAAGAGGAAGTACCTACTATTAATCACATCTTTTACAGTTGTACCCATCCAACTCAAAGAAGATATACTTGAGTTGAATCCTTTGATGGAGGTTCTCTTTTTAAGAGAATAAAGAAATACATGGTCAAGAAATATAAGGTCACACAACATCAATTTTGCAATCAAATCTTTACCCCCTACATTTGCAAACAAAATCTTAACTTGATGGATGAATTGTCCAAAACAAAAAAGATGAACTAAAATAAAAAACCTAATGAGCCAAAGAAAGTATACAAAAGATGTATCTTCCATAGGCAAAGAATTAATTTAAACTAAAATCATGCTTCAGCAACCATAAAGTGGGCAGCTTATATGAGCTATATAAGAGTAGCAAAATTGTAGACATCATCTTACCCACTGCTTCCTCAGGAGATGTTGAAACCACAAGGAACATAACAACCATACGCCCATGCAACCACAAAGGAATCTCATTCCTTCATAAACAATCCTGATCTTCACTCATTAATCATAACAACAAAACACTAGTTACAGTCGAAAATTGAGGAGGACAACGATCCTTTAAGCAGCTCGACGCGAAACGTAAGTTGAAGATTGATGACGTAACTTTTAATAATAGCTTGAGTAAGAAGATATACACCTAGATAAAGCACTCTCACCTTTGGCTTGATAGTTATGAGAGGAGAAGATAATCACCTCTGGAAGATTATGTTCTCTCAGCCCTAATTGGGAATGAAAGGCCTATTTGGGAATGAAGTGAAGTCTCGATGTGCAGATGAGGGGACGGGGGTGTCTTTTACACCTTTTGCAAAACTTCAACAAATCAAACGAAGCCATGATTTGTTCCTATATTGTCATTCATTTTGGTCTGAAGCTTATCGTTTATTCTTGCACGTTGTTGTTCTATTTTATTTGCTTTTAATTGCCTATTAGTGTCATCATTTTTTTAGCTTTCTTCTAATGTAAGAGAGTATTTACACTCTTCAAACGACTTGTTGCTCCCCTTTATTTATTCTATTAATCCATTTTATTTGTTAAAAAAAACGTTTGGCTTTATAATAATAAAAATTATAATCTTCCTATTAATTTTAAATTTTATCTCAAATTTTTAATTTTTTACATTTAATTTATTTTTTCAAATTTCCTTTTTTCTAATTACAAGATATGAATTTGAATTCACTTAAAAAGGATAAAATTAATACTGAAAATTAAATAATATATTTAATTGAGTTTGGCTAGTCTCGATTGTGTTTGGATTCGGACCAAAAGCCTCAAGTTAGGCTTTAAAAAATTACTACTGCTGAAAAATTATTACTAATGTGTTTTAATTCTACTAATTAATAAAAATTAGTGGGTAATTTAATTTTCCTAGACATATTCTTAATACTCATTAGTAAATCGAAAAAATGTATATTGTAAATACACATTAGTAAATAGCTGTATAAGAAAATAATATTAGTAAATATCCTTTAATAAATAGGTGATTAGAACTATAATAACAATTCTAAATGTTGCATATATAAAACTTTATTGCAACATTTTTTTCAAAATTTGTTGCCTTTTTTATATGTAGCAATAAATTATTATTATCATCGTTGTCTTTTAATATTACCAAAGACAACATTTTAAAAACTGTTGCATTATATTAATTTTTAGCAACACATTTTTAAACTATTATAACATGTCGTTCCCTAAACCGTTTTTAGCTGAATTGACTAGGACGTCCAGGTATGCTTTGCATAGGAACGAAAGGGTGGCACATGAACACTTGAGCAACATTTGCTTGAGGTGTAGGTGCATGTCCATACCATCTGCCACATCTATGGCTGTATGATTCCACTGGTTGCAAACCTAATAGGAGCCTCTATTCCTTCGTTGTGGCTTGAAGGAATTTCGGATAGCCGATCTTGAATTTAGTATAAGGAGATGGATTGGGTTAAATTTTTAGAGCAAAATTGGCAACAGGAATATTATGATGGCTTTGAAGAAGGATTTCATGCGCAATTAGATGTGAATGAAGTTCATTGAAAGAAACAAGTTTAGGTCTGAGGTTCAGTGTAGTGATGATACTATGATGCTCAGGACCTGTATTTCTGTAAATAAGGACATTGAATTCAGCTGTTGTCATGGATCTTCCAGCTGAGCCCAATTCATCGGGTAAATACTTGGTTTGTTGAAGGTATTGCGTATTGGGTAATACTCGTATGATTTATCTTCAACTTCTATAGTTGAGCGTGCAGTTATAATCGTTTACTTTAGAGATGGAGGCAAAATTATTGTCAAAAGCTAACCAAACTTCTTGAGAGGTTTGTAGACCAATGCCATAGAACAGAGCTTCAGTTAGAGAAGACAAAATCCAACACAGTAACATTTAGTTTTTTTGAAACTAGGTTTAATATTCAGAATTTGAAGTGAGAATATTCGTAAAAGAAGAGAAATTGAAGGAGGAAGAATTTTTGGAGGTGGAGGAAAGGAATCATCAAAAAATTATATTTTTTGATGCCAAATAATTTTTTATTCAACCAGAAGAGAAATCATAGTAAGTCGAAGATTTATAGGTCTTATTGCAACTTTTTTGAACCCAATACTATTACTTTCTGCAGATGGCTCATAAAACTTGTCCTATTAGCGTAGCGGACTGGATCAGTATTTCTCAAAAGCTATGGATATATGAATGTGGTAAGACTTCAATTCCATTTCTAACGTTATATTAGTAAAATTCATATGATTACATGAGCTATATAAGAGAAGCAAAATTGTAGACATCATCTTACTCACCGCTTCCTCGAAAGATGTTGAAACTATAAGGAACATAACGACTATACGCCCATGCAACCACAAAGGAAATCTCATTCCTTCATAAACAATCCTGATCTTCACTCATTAATCATAACAACAAAATACTAGTTACAGTCGAAAATTGAGGAGGACAACGATCCTTCAAGCTGCTCGATGCGAAACGTAAGTTAAAGATTGATGTCACAACTTTTAATAAAAGCTGGAGTAAGAAGATATACACCTAGATAAAATGCTCTCACCTTTGGCCTATTAGCGTCATAATTATTTTGGCTTTCTTCTAACGTAAGAGAGTATTTATACTCTTCAAATGACTTGTTACTCCCTTTATTTATTCTATTAATCCATTTTAATTTTTTTTAAAAAAAGTTTGGCTTTATAATAATAAAAAATTATAATCCTCCTATTAATTTTAAATTTTATCTCAAATTTTTAATTTTTTACATTTAATTTATTTTTTCAAATTTCCTTTTTTATAATTACAAGATATGAATTTGAATTCACTGAAAACGGATAAAATTAATACTAAAAAATTAAATAATATATTTAATCGAGTTTGGTTGGTCTCGATTATGTTCGGATTCGGACCAAAAGCCTCAAGTTAGGCTTTAAAAAATTACTATTGCTAAAAAATTATTACTAATGTGTTTTAATTCTACTAATTAATAAAAATTAGTGGGTAATTTAATTTTCCTAGACATATTCTTAATACTCATTAGTAAATCGAAAAAATTTATATTGTAAATACAAATTAGTAAATAGCTATATAAGAAAATAATATTAGTAAATACCCTTTAATAAATAGGTGATTAGAACTATAATAACAATTCTAAATGTTGCATATATAAAACTTTATTACAACATTTTTTCAAATTTTGTTGCCTTTTTTATATATAGTAATAAATTATTATTATCATTGTTGTCTTTTAATATAATTAAAGATAATATTTTAAAAACTGTTGCGTTATATTAATTTTTAGCTAACACATTTTTAAACTGTTATAACATGTCGATCCCTAAACCGTATTTCGCTTTATTGACTAGGACGTCCAGGTATGCTTTGCATAGGAACGAAAGGTTGGCACATGAACACTTGAGCAACATTTGCTTGAGGAGGTGTAGGTGCATGTCCATACCATCTGCCACATCTATCAGCTGTATGATTCCACAGGTTGCAAACCTAATAGGAGCCTCTATTCCTTCGTTGTGGCTTGAAGGAATTTCGGATAGACGGTATTGGATTTAGTATAAGGAGATGGATTGGGTTAATTTTTTAGAGCAAAATTGGCAACAGGAATATTATGATGGCTTTGAAGGAGGATTTCATGCGCAATTAGATGTGAATGAAGTTCATTGAAAGAAACAAATTTAGGTCTGAGGTTCAGTGCAGTGATGATATTATGATACTCAGGACCTTTATTTCTGTAAATAACGACATTGAATTCA
This sequence comes from Erythroxylum flavicans, assembly GCA_027576715.1. Classification (NCBI taxonomy): domain Eukaryota; kingdom Viridiplantae; phylum Streptophyta; class Magnoliopsida; order Malpighiales; family Erythroxylaceae; genus Erythroxylum; species Erythroxylum flavicans. The sequence goes on along the minus strand of JANZXP010000195.1, from coordinate 33,390,466 downwards.
GCTATTGTCATGGATCTTCCAGCTGAGCCCAATTCATCGGATAAATACTTGGTTTGTTGAAGGTATTGGGTAATACTCACATGATTTTTCTTCAACTCCCAATACTATTACTTTCGGCAGATGGCCCATAAGACTTGTCCTATTAGCATAACGGACTGGATCTGTATTTCTTAAAAGCTATGGATATATATATGAATGGGGTGAGACTTCAATTCCATTTCTAACGTTATATTAGTAAAATTCATATGATTACAAATCATAGGACTTACTTCCTTTCTAATATTCAATTTAAGGGATTTAAAATCTGTAAATTTGTTCAAATTTTATATTCCAATCATTCTTATAACAAATGCTCATTGCATAATTTTTTATTGAATAAAAATTTGAATATAATTTAAATATTAAAACATCACTTTTCTCGTTTTTATCATATTTCATCACATATAAATGAGAAAATTAATTAACTTTTAATATTTTAATATAAGGATATTTTATCAAAAACATAACATTTTGTTATAATTTAAATCCGATTTGATGATAAGAGTTTAATTGTTGTTTATTTAATTTTAATTTTTTCTTGAGAAGTTAATAATAAAATGCTGACCAATAATAAAATAGGGCAATATCGTGATCTTTTTAATTCTCAAATATATTTTTAAAAGTTAATTTAAAATTATAATTGAGATAGAAAGTCATGGTGAGGTGTGTATAATTTTTTATGAAAAGACATATTCTTGATCATTCAACTTATGATTTTTATATTGTCTTGTCCTACCTTTATTTTGCATTGGGGTGAAAGAAATCATAGAATATTCTCCAATACTGCATCTCCGCTTATTCAAAGATAAGCACAGATCCAGCACCCTCTCTTAATAGAACATACTACAGCTGTTAGATGTTGGAATCTAACCGTGATTGAATCACGGGTGCAGTGAAAAATAAAAACTTTTTACAGATTCCGAGCAGATCCTAATGATTGTATAAACTTGAATAAAACATTAAACGATTTAGAAATCGTACCTTGTTCTCTTTCCAGTTGAAAAATCTTTGGAACTTTTCCAATCGATCAATCACGAGCTGTCTAAGCATCCAGCCTCTGATGTTATCCACAGAGCAATTCTCAAACTGTTTTGAGAGGAAAAGACAAAAGTGCTAGCTTCTAAAAGCTTTTCCGTATTTATAGAAAAATCATAAGAGTATTTTATTAAAATTAAATATCTTTAATTATAATTAAAATCAAATTATAATTATAATTAATTTAATTTTAATAAAATCAAATATCTCATATTTGAT
>JANZXP010000195.1:33375946-33389073 GCA_027576715.1 Erythroxylum flavicans | reverse complement strand
GACCCATTTGATTTTTGGGTTCCTAAGCTAGGTTTTGGGTTTTCTAACCTAGATGGACTATGGGTAGGTTAGTTTTGTGCTTGAATTGTGTGGATTTCAATTGTCGTGATTATGGAAGTTTTAAGGGTTTTATTGAATTGGAATTTAATGGGAAATTGGTTTGTTTTAGGAAATCAAGAAAATCCTACCCAAGAGCAAAGGGAAGAGCCAATTTGAGTTTGGATTTTCAAGAGTTATAAGGTGGGTAATTTATTTATAGTTATTGTGTAATGAGCAAAATGTTTTTTGTGTGTGTTGTGTGTTAAAATGATTTGCTTTAAAATATTGTATTATGGAAATTGCATTATGATGTATGACATGTGATAAAAATTGAATTGTGAGTATAATTATGCTATACCTTAGAATTGTATCATGGCATTTCGATTAAATGGAAAGAAGAAAAAGCATGAGAATATGAACCTGTGATAGATTGAATTGAGCATGAGATTTAATTATGTTTGGGCAAGAGAGGAACCTTTTCGTAGTCACATGCATGTCGACTTAAAGCCTTCTCCCAGCTGCCCGCTTGTATCACACGAGATCCAAAAAATGGACTTGTTTCGTTCACGGGATAAACTTTGGTTTCTCTGTTTTGTTCCACGAAACCCTCGAGCCATTTGTTTGTGCATTTGTATTTTGATGTGTTAAGTTTTGATGAAGTTAAGTATTATGCTTTGAAGTTAAATCACATCCAATATGTTTTATACGATGATGATTTGAATTATGAGTTATGAGTGTTGAACTTACATTGTTGGGTCAAGATAAGATGAGTATGCTTAAATGATTGGATGCATGTATGTTTGATTGTGTGGTTCATCGCCAATGGCTATAAATATATTAGCCACTGAGTTGTGTAGCTCAACCTAATATTTTCCCACTCCTCAGGTGTAGATCAAGAAGATCAGTGAATCCTTGCAAGGCATTTGGACAAATTCCAAGATAGTTAGCTTTTGTACTAAGTTAGTGGCTAGACTTTTGGATAGCCTTATAAGCACATTAAACATTGAGCATCCAATGTATTTTTGTATCTTTTGTTAAGATTTTGATGTAATGTTGATTTGTAATTAAAGCTATGTATGAACTTCATTTTCATTTGGAAATGAATGAAGAATTGAAGAAGTTTCCAATGTGTATGTGCTTAGTCATCTTGTAGTTGTACAATTCTTTTTTCAAATCTTCCATAGGTGTAGAAGTTGTGTTTTGCCTTCAAGGCAAAAACTGGATCAATATAGGTAGAATTAGACAAAGTTGTCTTCTTAAAAGTTGTAGATTATCTTTCTATCTTTTCAATGCTATATCGTATGAAATATTTGGATATCTGAGTTGAGAGTTATGGTTATTAGAAATTTTTGATGTTGCATAAGATGGACTTTTGGGACATGTTTCACTCTTTTGACCTCCAAATTTCCTAATTTTTAAAGCATTGGATTCCTAACACATTCCTATATCTCTCTACAAAAATTTATAGCATTGGATTCCTAACACATTCCTATATCACTCTGAAATACAAAATGTCTCATATTATAAGATACAACTCAAAACAATTCAAATAAAACATCTTCCAAGCATATAAGTCCTTCATTGGCAACTACAATTGTCCTAACTTTAAGTCTTCTTATCAGAACCTACACGAAGGCAAATCCACCATGCTAAGCATATAACATAGAGGGGAATATTTGGATAAGATATCACTGACGACTGTTTCTAATAGTCTTCTAACATTCTCATGCTCAAAATCAAATCATATCATAAGTAGTCTTTAATTATTCATATTCAAAAGCAACCCAAACATTATATGTCTCAAAACAGTTTATGATTCATAAATACAGAACAAAACATATAAATATCAGAACAGCATGTCATTGCTTCTGAACAGAATGCACAAGTCTCAAAACTGAACACAATTGTGCCAGAAAAGATTAAAACTTATATCAAATCAGAAATCATTTGGAATCATATTAGAATGTATCTTATTTCAGATCAAAACTTTCTTATAACATAATCAAACATGTATCAGAATACAAACTAAGTTAGCCTGCTAATCCTTTTTACAAAAGTAGGTAACGAGACTAGAACAGAAGATACCTATGATTGGTATCACAGAATAGGAGAGACTTATGTCTCAAACACTGAAATATCTATATCAAGAGACACCAGAGTATCAATATCAGGAGACACCGAAGTGTCACATAAATAGCTGTAGAACCTTCTAGGCTTGCCTATTTACCCACGACTAGGATTTGGCAGTTTGAAAACAAAACATTTCAGATTTCAAAACCACAAACATCTAATGTAGTTTATATCATATATCTTTATTACATTTTTCTGAAATTGAAAAAATTCACTCCCTTTTGATTAAACTTAATATGTCTTATAAACGTAAGCATTTACATCAATATATCAATGAAACATTAAGTCATTACATATTACATAACATCATAGAAATTTCCAATTCCCAATTCACAAACATCCATATCCAATTCACATCACATCAAACCCTTAGAACTAGGGTATAGTTTGGGGCCTTACAATTGATATACAATTTACAATCATATCAAAATTTTAGCACCTATCATATAAACTTTTATGAATATGTAACATTTCAACTAGGGTATAGTTTGGGGCCTTACAATTCTCTGCCCCCTAAAAGAATTTCGTCCTCGAAATTCATACCTGATGAGAAAAACTGAGGATATTGAGTTTTTATGGTTAATTCTGGCTCCCAATTTGCTTGCTCGAGTCCATGGTGTTGCCAGAGTACTTTAACTAGAGGTATTTGCTTATTTCTTTATTGTCAGACTTCTCTTACTAAAATAGCCATAGGCCCTTCTTCATAAGTCAAATTTGGTTGTACTTAAATTTCTTGCACATGAATCTTATGTGTATAATCAGATTGATATTTTTTCAACATGGAAACATGAAACATATTATGCAACTTGGCCAATTCTTTAAGAAGAGCTAATTGATAAGCTACTGGTCCAACTCTCTTAAGAATCTCATAAGGACCAACATAACGTAGGCTGAGCTTACCTTTCTTCCCAAATCAAAGTATATGTTTCCATGGAGATACTTTTAGGAATACCTTATCACCTACCTGATACTCATTATCTTTTCTTTTTAAATTAGCATAGGACTTCTGCCTATCACTGGAAACTTTCATTCTTTGTTAGATAGCGTGAACTTTCTCTTCAGTATCTTTCACAATATCAGGCCTGATCATCTTGTTTTGACTTAATTCAGTCTAACATACTAGAGTTCTCCACCTCATACCATATAGGGCTTCATAAGGCGACATGTCAATACTATTCTGATAACTGTTGTTCTAAGCAAACTCCATCAGAGAAAGATAGTTATCCAAACTTCCTGAGAATTCTAACACACAACCTAGAAGCCTATCTTCCAATATGTAATATCTTATTTTCTGCTATATGTTTGGGGTTCAATCCTAGATTAAGTATTGAATATACATGCATAACATTAGCATTCATGCATGAATTGATATTTGTACACATTATAAGTAAGCATATGCACTGATTTGCCATATCCCAGGGTATGAAAAATGTTTAAGTGAACATGATGTGAATTATGAATTGAAATGTCTCGAATTTTGGTATGACTGGATTTCAATTAGTAAATTGGAATTAATTGTGATTAATTGGGAGATTATTAAATTAAAATGTACATTTGGACTAGGAAAAATGTTAAGTGGTAGGATAAATTGATAATGGAAAATTAGGGTGATTAAGCCTAAAATTGAGTGACATTTGGTATAGTTAAATGTGTAGCAAATGGACTAGTAAATGAATGACAAATGGATCAATTAGTATGTGAAAAGTGGACCAATGTTAGAGTGACATATGGATTGATTAGTATGAGACAAATGGCTACTAAATGTGAGGCTTAGTGGCATCATCTTGAATAGACAAATGTAATACATGCCTTAGAACAAATGTAAGACATGCCAAATGACATGTGTCAATGAAAGATGAAGATATCTTGCATTGCATGAAGTTTAGGTGCCATACTTTCTATTGGATCTTTCTACACCTCCTTCCTTACTCTCTACCGAAACTCACCCTAAGCTTCCTTCTCTGCATTTTGATCTAATCCTTGCTTAATTGCTACATCAAAGCTAGACATCTATCCTTCACAAAATAGTCAAGAAAACCAGCTGAAAGTTACCTTCATCTTGCTGTCCAAAATCAACCTATTTTCATCTTAAGTTTGTGATGAATTTTGCTTGCGTGGAGATTTGATTTAATTTGAAGTTTGAGCTTAATTGGAAGCCTAACAAGTAAATAACAATCTGAGCTTTATAGCATATTAAATGGTATGAGAATGATGCTTGAATTGGAATGAATTGCATGTAAGGTTAAAGATGAAGTGTGCTGGAATATGTTAGATAGAGTGTTTTCAGTAAACATGCATCTACACTTTACCCATATCTTGATCTGTCGATATCCAAATAGGATTATTTTTAATATATATTAAACTAGAGACATATGGCTACAATTTTAATAAAGGAATCTATTGTGAATTCTATTTCTAAGGTTTTCAAAAGTTGTCTTGAAGTTGAGTATTGGGTGATGTTGCCATATAAGAACAATCTTTATTAATTTGGGAACTTAAGATATATAGTCACATTTGTTTAGAAGGATGTATTGCCTAAATACGTAATTTTCTATGTCAAAAAGGGCTGTGAAAAACTAACCCAAAATTTTGTCTTGAGAAAAAAGTCTGGAAAATTAGAGCTGTATCTTTTGACCTATTTTACATATCTTTGGGGCATGAATTTGAAGAAACTAAAAGAATAAAAGTTGTATATATAGGTGTTATATTGACCTCTGTGAAAGTGGTATGATTAAATAGTGACTAGAACTTGAGTTATGCATGTTTTCCTAATACTACCTGTGACAGACCCCTCTGCAGGAACCTTATATTATTTCCTAACGTTTAGGGACTTTAGAGCTCGAATTAGTCAAAGTATAAAACATGAAAAATGATTCTTGATGTCTTATTAATGATTAGGTGAAATAGTTTCGCAAGAAGATATTTTGATAAGTTTATGTCGTTAATTGAAGTCGTAACTTAAAGAAGGGACTGTTTTGATATGTTGAGTTCAAATCTGGAAATTTTGATTTGTTAAAGGAATAAATGAATTCTTTTAATGCAAATATGATCTTTAGGACATGACTAATGTGTATAAGGTATGGATGAATGGGTAATGAAGAACATAGGGTATTTATGAATGAGAATTGGGTGAATGTATGAGTATATGTTGTTGGAAAATTTTGGTGAACGTATAGATTTAGCTTACTAAAATTTCAGATGTAAAGTGCCAATTGTGTGTATATTATAAGAAGCTTTTGGAGTGTGATTGATGAATTAGGAGTAAATCAAGCTAATTTAAAGGTACAAACCTAATTGCAAAATGGTAGTATACAAAGTATGATGTTAAATGGTTAAGAAATTTGAATACATACCTGGGAAAAGTCAATTGAGCATACATTGAACATGACATATGTATATATGTGCACAAATGAATATGTATTTGATTGATCGACTTTGTAATGTGAATTGTATGATTTTAGACACTCAAGTCAGACACCATTCAGATATTGCCGAACCATCCAAGTAATAGCATAAATTGGAACATACTGTGAGTCAACCTAGATTATCTTCATATGATTGTTTTATTCTATTTAACTTCTTAATTATTGAAAATTTTGTGATCTGTATGTAAATTCTAGACTTTAATGATCTGAGGAGTTTGAGATTTGGGAATGTATTGGAAGTGTTCTATTTGCATATGAAATTTGAATGATATCTGTTTGCAACTGAATTCTAAATGATTTCTAGATACTCAATGAAAGTTGAATGCCAAACTGAGGTCTGATGAATATAAGATTCTGTCTGTGCATCATAAGTGAATGTTATTCATGTCCTATTATGTTATTTGATGCATTTCATAAAATGCATGTTCAGATAAAGACGTGATCAGAGTAGCCAGTATGAAAGAGCTTTAAGCTTAGAATTCTATACGTAGAGCTTTGCTCTATGATTTTTGTATCTGACTGAATCCAATGAGCTAGTATCTGTATCTATATCTGTATTTGAAAGGCACTCGATCACAATAAATAACAACAAATCTGAAGTCTCATATGCATCTGCATTTGTATATTTATGATTATGAAATATACGCTTATGAAACCTTTTCTGAAATTTTGATGATAAAGTGATATGCCATGATAATGTGATTGGTTGGGTTATACATGTTCTGAAAGAATATATGTGAAATGTGTGACATTCATTATGTCTTATTATGATGGAAAATGTTGTGAAATTGGTTGGTTATGTGATATTTATGTATTTGACTAGGGTGAGATCATCAATAATGGTTCACTTATTGAGTTTGCAAAACTCATCAAAAATTACAACGTGGCTTTTTAGGTACGAGACTAGAGACCTAGATTTCTAAGATTCTCTAGAAGAATATTTTAGATTAAGATATGGCTCAAAGGTCTGTCAGCTAGCATATGAGAAGTTGTAGTTATTTTTATGTAGTTTACTTATGTCATGTAGAACTTGTGTATAAAGGGTTGTAAACTTTCTCATGTTTGGTAATGTAAATATTGGTTTTAATGACTACAATGTAAACTTTTGTGCTCTAACATACCATTGTCATAGGATACTTGAATATCCTCTAGATGTTCGAGTATATACTCTATAGTAGTGGGATGTTACATGTCTCTTATAATTTGTGGTGTACAAAAACTCTAGAAGTTTTCGTGATCTTAGTACCTACAGTTTCAGGTGTATCACGTATTGGTGTTGCACATTTCTTTGTTGAAGTGGTGTGCAAAAATTCCAGCAGTTAACTACAACAGTACTCTTGGTGAATAACTTTTCGATTCGTCATCGAAGGAGCTAAATTAATTAAGAAAGTTGTTTTCTTATCTCAAGTGTATTCGTCTATGTTCGTTATTATTTTAATCACTTGAGTTATTTTATTTTCATCCTTTATTATCAAATACTATTGAGAAAATTCTCTGTTGAAGTTAGTAAAAGGAAGTCATACTATTGAGTGTGATGTACTTTCATAGGTAGTAAGGATAAAGAATAGTGTCAAGGGTTGGGTGAGTCGGCTCTATAATGCCTTGAGTAAAACTATTATTGTATCACAAGTGAAAGTTAATTAAGATGGATGAGGGTCCCATAGACGTAGGCAAGATGTGCCGAGTTGTGTTAACAAATTTTGGTGTTGATTTACATTTGTACGTTTAATTTTTCTTGTTTTGGATTGTGCTAAAAACGATTGCGGTCAAATCAAAGATTTTACGAAACTACTATACCCCTTCAGAAATTTACACAATCGACAACTAACAACAATAATCTTAACAATTAGTACAATTATCTGAAGGTTCTAGTGAAAATCCTAATCAATTTAGTACTCTCTACAAACCTAAAAGATACCAACATTGAATGCCTATTGATGATGATCCGCTTCCTCTTGATTATCTCATCAAACAACTGTCGTCTCACACTCTAAAACAATGGGGTAGACCTCTCTTTTTCTCCTCCTTTGTTATGGTTTTTACGGCAACACACACTCATAAGCAAAAAGGGTAAAGCCTTTTTTTATCTCATCATAAATTGACTTCTTTAATCAGCCAACAAAATAACTGCCTTACTCATCAAACAACAAAGCATCAACCCCTTTTACTTATAGGCCAATAAAAAAAAACTCTTCACGTAATGGGCTACCACTTACAAGTAAAACAAAGCTTACCCTTGCAATATTGCACTGAGAACAATTTGGGTGTTTTACCCCCTTTTTATTTTCTTTTTCTCTTTTCATAGTTTCTTTTTACTTCAAACAATAATTAAAATAAAACTCACATAACTAGTATTTGGGATTTGTAGAGATACACAATATATTCCTTCCTCGACCTAAATCACTAAACACCTCTACCTCATCCGAGAATCGAACCTTCTTCTTTACGACCTTATCCCTTCGGATGTAATGGCCCTCCATATAACAAATCTTGTTGTCGGCTTTCCTACCTTAGATCACTAAACGAGCACTTCGATACACATTTCACCACCTCCCACTACCAACATATCTATGCCCATACTTTGTCAATTCACCTAAGGAAGTAAGGTTAGCATGAGCACTTGGCACATACATCACATTGTAGAAGGTTCAGGTCATACCATCATCAAGCTTCATCCTCATGGTCCCTATACCTTATACCTTTAACTTTTGATCACCCATCATGTTGATGTGCCCTACTCCCCATCTTGGAGCAAAGTGTCAAATAAGGCTTGGTCTCTACAAGCATGAACTAACGCAACCGAATCCAACACCCAACTCTTTTGGCCTTCCTTCACCTTACCATAAGTAACCAATAACAAATCACCATCACCTATGACCACATTAGAGGAATCACCATCATCATCTACTTTAGTCTTGCCCTTCTTCTCTTGCATCAACCGGAGACTCTTCAAGTCCTCTATCATCTTTAGACAATGGCTTTAGATGTGACTCTTCTTCTTACAATAGTAACACTCCATATTACTAAAGTCTTTAACGGGCGATTTTGATCTACTTCTTGAGTCACCTCCCTTTCTCTCTTGATTCCTCCCTCTCTCAGACTCCTTTAGAACTAGTGCTCGACCGCCATCACCCAGATAATCGCCATCAACATATGTCATCATCCTTTCATTCTCCCACAATATCGTCATAGCTTCATCTAGCGTAATCTTCTCCTTACCAATAAGAAACATGATGATAATGGGTCGATTGGACTTAGGAGTGAAGCCAACAACAAGAGAGCTTATTCTTAATCGGTGATCTTCTCATCAGCATTCTTCAACTGGGACCACTAGTTGGTTGAACAAATTAATATGGTCCTGCAAGGTTATACCCTCATCCATCCTCAACTAGTACAACTCTCATCTCAAGCACAAGATGTTAGTCAATGATTTGGAGGCATACACATTTTAGAGCTTATCTATCAAAGCTTTTAGATCCGTCTCACTCAAGTAGTTGTACTTGATCTCTGGAGCTATAGTCAACTGAATCGTACAACTGCCTTCTTTTTTATCGACACCTATTTGGCATCATTCAAACTCACTGACTTGTCTGCCTCTAAAGCTAAATCTAACTTTTGTTGTACCAATAAGTCCTCAATAGTACTCTTTCGCACCCAAAAATTCATTTTCCCATCAAATAAAGGAACATGAAATTTTGAATCATTATTTTCACCTATTCTCTTCTCATACTAATTCCTCCCTAAATCAAACAAGTAGTAATTTTTCCTACACAAGGATCGTCTAACCACAGCTCTAATACCACTTTTTTAGGAAAAATTACCATAACCACAACAACAATAATAGCAAGAGAAACAAAGTGCAAGAAACTAAATCAAAGCATAAGCAATTTATGTGAAAAACCCCTCTCAACTAGGAAAAAACCACGGTTTGGACCTCCAAGGGCTAAAATCAATCCACTATAATAATCAAGAGTACAATTGACAACCAATAACAATAATAAATACAATTATCTCTAGGTTCTAGTACAAATTGAAAACCCTAATCAATTTAGTACTCTCTACAAACCCAAGAGATACCAATGATCTACTTCTTCTTAAGTATCTCACCAAATAGCTGCCTTCTCACACGCCAAAACAACAGAGAAGACCTCTATTTTTCTCCTCATCCGTTCTGATTTTTACAATAATACAACTCAAGAGCGAAAAGGGGTAAACCCTAGTGTATCTTATCATAAATTGTCTTCTCTAATAAGCCACCAAAGCCTACCACCTATGGGCCAATCAAAGAACTCTTTACTTAGTGGGCCACCACTTATAAGTGTTATGTTTAATTCTATTTGATTTTGTTTGCTTTCATATGTTAAAATTATTTGCGATTTAATTCAAATTTGATAAGAATTGAGTGAAATTTGTGTGGATATTGGATGAATCTTAATTGGATTATTTTGTGAACATGACATGACTTAAGACAAGAAAAATTGTGCATACAAATGGGTAAGACACGTTAATTGTAGGGGTACACACGTTAATGGCATGATACAAACGTTAATTGCATCATACACATGTTAATTGCATGTTAATTGTATGACTCAATTGTATGCTATAGACCATGTCATGGTTGTGACATTTAAGTCACAACCGTGTACGGTATTGAATGTGTCATGGCTGTGACATGTCCTGATTATGACTTGTAAGTCACAGCTATGACTCCCCTCATGCCAGACATTCTTCTTTAATCATTTTATGACGTGGTAGTTGCAGAGTTTTAGGGCACAAAACCCTAGACCTATGAGCATACTACGAAAAGGAAAGGAGAGGGTCGCAGCTGAGAATTATTCATCATTCACTCTTGATTCTTCACTCAACAAACCAAAGACATTTTGGGACAGAGAAAATATAGAGAAAGAAGGGAAGAAGGGAAGATAATAGAGAGAGTCGGTGAAGAAGAGAGAAATATGGCAGAGAGTTGGAAGCAGATCTAAGCCTTCGACCATCTAATGAGAACAAGCTGAAGCAGAAGGCGGGAGCTAATGTAGGAAGCTTGAGAGGGGTAGGGGACCATTGTACCTCATTCACTCGATCTTTGTTTGCTTACTCTATTATTCATTTGTTGCAGTATTTCTTGTTTACTTACTGAACTTATTACTTTGTTAGCTTAACCAACTATTACCTTGTTATCTTTTCATAATTCATTTAGTATTCATTATTTTATTGCTTTAATACTTCTGTTGATAGTAACATGGGACTGAAGTGTATGGAGATGATGAACTATGTTTATGCTATGATGGGATGATCTTTTTTTCTTGAGAATTAATGTAGTTATTTTAGTTGGTTATGCATGATTGAGTTACAGATTTAATGTCTTATTTATTTTTGTGGCTCCCGAGCCAAATAGATGTAATAGAATAGGAAAACTTTGCATTATTTTTAGTATTAAATGAAGGACCGAGAGGAGACATTTAATACGGATCGACAAACTATGGATGCTTAGGTTAAGAATTAGAAATATATTAACTTAAGTGGTAATTAGTAATCGAACTTCCATAATTAATTCGGATGATAACTGGTTGAATACGAAAGTTAGAATAGTTCATTATTCGAGTTGATTTAGAACCCAACTATTAATTTTAGTAAGACAACTATCCAATCATTTCCGCTTAATCGTGCATAGGAGATTAAATTAGTGAAATTAATTTTCAAGAGTCTTCCATTTCGATTAATCTATTCGTCTTTGCTCTTAGTTGATTTCATTTACTTTTCAATCAATTTCTTTATTTTCCTTAAAAGTCTTCACATAACAAATCGGAATAGAATGTTTAGGATTCCATTTTATTTATTTTTATTCAAACTTAATTTGAGTTAACCAATTTTACCTCTGTGGGAGATGACTTTAGGTAATTAACTAAAATTACCTCATATACTTACAAGTAGGACAACCTAGGTAATTTTTAGAACTTAATTTAGGCACAACAGTAAGTAAAATAAAGCCTATCCTTGCAAAATTCACATAGTTAGTATTTAGGATTTGGGGAGATACCCAACGTATTCCTTCCTTGACCCAAATCACCAAACAACTCCAACTCTCCATATGGAATGGCCCTCCATATAGCAAATGCTGTTGTCGACCTTCCTCCCTTGAATCACTAGCTGAGCATCGTGGTATAGTTTACACCACCTCCCACTACCAACATATCTTTGCTTGTACTTTGTCAATTCACTCAAGGAAATAAGGTTAGCACGAGCACTTAGCACATACCTGACATTGTAGATGGTTTAGGTCATACCACCATTGAGCTTCATCCTCACAGTCCTTATTCCTTAGACCTTCAGTTTTTGATCACCCATTATATTGATGTTGCTATACTCCCCATCTTGACGCAAAGTATCAAACAAGGCTTGGTCTCTACAAACATGGACTGACGTAGTCGAATCTAACACCCAACTCTCTTAGCCCTCCTTCATTCACCATGAATAGCCAATAACAAATCATCATCACCATCACCTATGACCACATTAGCGGAATCACCATCATTATGTAATTTAGTCTTGCCCTTCTTCTTTTGCATCAAATGGAGACTCTTCAAGTCCTCCATCATCTTCGGATAATGGCTTTGGATGTGGTCTTTCTCCTTACAATATTAACACTCCATGTTATTAAAGTCTTTCGAATGTGATTTCGATCTACTCCTCGAGCCATCTCCCTTTCTCTCTTGATTTCTCCCTCTCTCATATTCCCTCACAACTAGTACTTGATCACCATCACCCAGAGAACCTCCATCAACATGTGTAAGATCCCATCACCAATGGGAAGGGTAAAATAGTCATTTGGGATAGTTTATAAGTGCTTAAAATTGTCTTGACTTGTTTATGCATACACACACCCGTGAATAGTGAATTTTGCACATGTAAATGATTGTACATGCATTCATGATATTTCCCGGTATTTTTGTGAAGAAATGTGTTTGTTATGAAAAATAGGACTTGTGTGTATGAAAAAAATTATGTTGGAGAGGGTCATTTTGGTTTTCCGATTTTTAGTGAATTTTAGAAATTTTTTGGAAAATTTTCGGGGTAATTTCTAGACTAGGAAAAATGCCAAGTGGCAGAATAATGGTTTATCGGTAGCAAAAATGACTGTCCAATGGCACTGAAAATTTAGATACATGAATTTAGGATTTATTGATTTGAGCCATTGGAATTTTGGAGAAAAATTGGAGTAGAAATTGAATTGTTTTTGGAAAGGCACTAAGCATGTGACATGTGGCAAGTGACACTTGTCACTTGCCTAACATGCCACCATATGTGTTTAATTAATAAAAATCATGCTCTCTTTTAGTTGTTCACGATACTTCTTCTTGGCAAAGGTTTTTGGTGCTTTAAGTGACAATTTTTCTCCATCATCGTAGCTTCTCCTCTTCCTTGTTCTTCTTGAACTTATGATCATATTTTCCACTCCCTTTCACCTTGCTTTCTCCTCTTTTGGTTCATTAACAATCCTAACCTAAACCTCACCCCCTCAAGATGGTGATGGTC